>JARQOC010000001.1:125425124-125448501 GCA_033576535.1 Allobates femoralis | reverse complement strand
TTGAGGTTTTTCCCTTAGTGTAAAACCCCAAAAGTTAAAAAAAGGCCCCGGGAAGACAAGTGGAAGGGCGCTTAGTATAATGATTCTGTTTAATCGCTATTTTTTTTATTTTTTACAGCTCCCTGCGCCTAAACTAAACTCCAACTAATAACATGGACTTCCAGCAAGTCCACGTTGGGGGGTCTGTGCCCAAACACTTGGTGATCATTACGATACCCCAACTTTACAGTTCAAGTTCACTCATCACTAATAGAGACAGATATATGTAACAATAATTCAGCAATTAAACTTCTTGCAGTGAAAATAGAGCCTAAGGCTACATTCACACATTGCGCATTTTTTTGCATGGGCGCTTTTTGCTGCGTTTTACACTCGCGCAAAAAAGCGCCGTAAAAAACTGTGGTGCATTCACACACGCTTTTTTCAGGGGCCCCAATTCCCCCCCAAAAGTGCAGGAGAGAAGCGATGTCAAACAGGGGAGGAAAAATCCTGTTCCTCCTCCCTGTGTGACATGTGTGACAGCCCCTTTAGGGTTTCGTAGTGTATTAATATATGTTGCAAAACCCAAATTAAAGTAATGTGTTACAAATATTAAAAATTGATACTTACCCTCCGCCTGCTTTCCCAGTTACCGGGAGCCGACACAACCACAGGTACTGACCTTGCAAGATCTGTGATTGGTCGCTTGTAGTCATTTTGATATGCTCGCCACTATCCCCATGACGCGGCGGCCAATCCCCAGATCTTGCAAGGTCTTGGAAGGTCAGTCCCTGTGGTTGTTTTAGCTCCCAGAAACCCGTAACACCCGTCGGAGGGTAAGTATTTATTTTTAAACATTTGGATTACTTTAATTTGGGAAACCCAAATGGGGCTGTCACGATGTCATGCAGAGGAGGAGGAACAGGATTCTTCCTCCTGTGTGACATCACATCCTGCAGTCCCAACTATTCCCGCTGTAATTGCGCATTGTTTGAACGGCGATGAGTAATTCCAGCGTGATAATGGCTCTATGGGAGAAAGCGGGGGCGCACTTGCGTAGGGCTTGACATGGTCATTCTTTTTACATGCACGGTCTCCTATAAAGCGCTGTGTATATTTACGTAGCCTCTGCAAGGCAAAAGTGAATTTACATTCACTTTGCGGCAGGACCAGGTGCCCTTTTTTGAAAAGCGCACACAAAAAAGCGCAAAGTGTGAACGTAGCCTAAAAGTTTCAGCTGTTACATCACCACTTTCTGTATGGCCAATTTCATGCATAACTGGAACAATATATCGGTTTATTCTAAAAATACAGAAAGTGTTGGCACTCTTAAAATTGTTCCAGAAAATGAAGTATGTGATTGTATGTGGCATTTAGAAGCGTTAATTTCTAAATCTTTTTCTTAAATAAACTCTTATTGTTCCTTTTGATGGATTTGTTAGCACGGCTTAAAAATCAAAGATTGCTTCACTGTAACAATTGTGTAATATAAGTAACAGAGGGAAATTTCTATCCAGTCACTCTTATTTTAGTAACATCATTAAAATGATCACCCATGAACATTTTTTCATTCTGCATTAGCGTGATAAGCATAAGATGTCTTGTTGATTACTCAAAGGCAAGCTGTAAATGTTGATTCAACAAGACAATATGATATTCTGTTTTAATATGCCCCTTTCTGTATACAGTATGTTTATTTGTAACAACTTTGTCACAACACAGCAGAGTGAGGATACAATAAAAGTGACAGATCAGGAAAACACAACTAAATGATTCAGTGTAACGTCATTTCAATTATTTTATAAATCATCAGAAAACATAAAAAAAAGCAACTTTGTAATATATCTTATTAGACAAATTTGTTTTTTTTCTCCTTCTGAATTGATCTTTCATTCTCAAAATTCTTAATTCTGGGTAATATCTATCTTCAGTGACGACAGATTTCTATATTATAAGGCTGGTTTCACACTACTCTTTTTTTTAATCCAGGGAAATACGGTAAAACTGCATACCCGGATTGCATGGGCATGCTCAGTTAAAAAAACCCGAATCCCATGTCTGGATCCATCGGGGTCAAGATTCCGCAGATCCGAGTTCCATAAAAAACCATTGTAATTTAACCTGCATTGCCTGGATCCCGTGTTCTCATTTTTTGGGTTTTTTTTGCAGAAAATGTTTTTATTGAAATTTTTAAGCCATCCAATAAACAGTACAATACAATAATACACAGAATTTTTAGCTAGCACAATATCTGTGTTTCCCAAATCTCAGTCATAAGAAGATATCATGGTGTTAATGTTTACTCGGAGAGGGACATTGGTCAGTATTTTAGAAATTACAAAATGTACACAAATTACAGAACTTCTAATACTATGAGTCTTAATTGGGCGCAGTATAAGCAATCAGGGGAGCATAGAGCCCTAAAACGTGTAATGGATAGGATGAAAAAGAGAGAAAAGGATAAGAAAAAGAAGAGAAGAGAGAGAAAGGAACGGATATGGAAGGGAAGGGGGGGATACCAAACTAATTAACCCAATCCCACTGATACCAATTATCTCAACGGTTTATTGTTCAAGTTGGTTCATGTAGCACAGAGAGAACTCAGGGGCCTTTGAATGAATTCCAGAGAAACCATGTACTTCCTGTCCAGCCATTGTGTCATTATCTTGAGCCATGAGAGACTCCATGTGTTCCAGTCTATTATCTCGACCGCCCACTCAACAATAGAGGGGACCCTCACAGTTTCCCAGTGCTGGTATTCTCAGTTTTGAAATAGACACCAAAATTGCTCTAAAATGCGCTTTTGGAATGAAAATGGGCCTGCAGTTGGGGAGAATAAGGCTCACTTACCCTCTTTTCCCACATATATTATGTTAACCCCATAACAACATGTTTTTACAGGGTTAGTTAATGGGGGTAGGGAAGTCATGTAACTGTTGCAGGGGGCACCATTGGCCCCCTCATTGTGGCAGTGAATGGGGCTCAGGGGGCGGCTGCATTTTGCCCTCCTGTGGAAGAATTTGGCCACTCTCTGAGACGTCTGCAGCTAGCTCAAAGAAGGTTTTATCACACTTGTCTCATAGCATCATCTGAAATCACATATTTCGATATTGAACTCACAATCAAAGTACAGACCGTCGGCAATGCCGGGCAAGGGGCAACTTTTAACATCGTGATCAGACCATCTGAGCACACTACAGTAGTCATTCTCTAGCACTACAGAGGCACAAAGAACATTGGTGTAAATGCTCCAGTTGAGCTGAAGATGCAAAAAAATTATTATAAGGGTGAGAGAGCATTTTTTTTGTAAAACAATATAAGGAGAATGTGTGAAGAAAGAAAAATAGGGAATGAGGGGGGCAGAATGGGTATGAAATTTGTTATGGTGAGTGGGGATGGGGGAAATTATGAGAAGACAGTATGTAAAACAGTATGAGGATGATGAGGATAATGGATGTGGACACAGTAGTACAAGATGGGAAATTAGTGCGGATACAGTATAAGGAATGGAGAGGAAATCTGTGAAAAAACAGGAAGGGGAAGTGTTGAAAGAGTGAAGAAACATATTAAAAGGCAGAAGATGTATGAAGAGACAGTATGGAAGGAAATGAGGTAGAAGACGGTATGGGAGGAAATGGGAAATGCTGAGGAAACAGTAGGAGGAGAGTATGGGGGGGGGTATGGGTGCAGAAAAAGCAAGGGGAGTTTGGGAATGTGTGGAGGAGACGGTATAGAGAGGGGGGAAATATATGCGAGGAGACAGTGTTGTGAGTGGCGAATAATTGTGAGGAGACAGTATGAGGTTAGAAAAATATGAGGGGAATATAATAGAGACTAGGGTGTTTGGGGGAAGTGTAGAGGGTTAGCAAGGGGGCAGTGTAAAGGGAAAAAAGTAAGGAGAGGACAATATGCCTAGCAGGGGGGTGAGATGAAAGATCACAGTACTGAACTACAAAAAACAGTGGTACTTTGATTATGAGTAACTTTATTTTATGATTGTTTTGAAAAGACAAGCTACCATTTCTGAAAAATTGTAAGTTAGTTAACGAGAAATGATTTGGATTAAGCCCCAAAATATTGGGGATGCAAGGGGTGATGGGTTTTGGAGGCTGCATGAGGATTGAGAGTGCATAGGGTTGGGGGGAAATTGGGGGGTTCTGGGGATGTTGGGATTTGGGGTGCATGGGGTTGTTGGGGCTCATAGGGATGATGGGCTGAAAGGGATGATTTGTTTTTTGTTTTTACTGTATAGTTTTTGTATTGCTAAAAAAATGTTACCGCCCTGTATGTACATGATGTGAATAGAGCAGATTTTTTGTTTGTAAAACAAATCATCTGTTTTTTAAAATTATTTCTTTGGGAAAATTTGCTTTGATAAGCACAATTTAATTTTTACAAGCACACCCCCGGAACGAATTAGTTCTAAAAAAAGGGTTTCCCTTTTAAAAGGGAGACTAAATGAGGTACAATGTGGGGGGGTCAAATATAAAAAAGAGGGGCATTTTGGGGAGTATGATTAGGTTGCTGGCATTAGAAATTTATTATGTGCAGGGTAAAAAGTGAGGGGTAATTATATATTCAAGGGGAATAGCTGACCCCGATTATTTTTTTTCCCAGAAACAGTAGAATCACACAGCTATATTTAAGGGCACCATGTCGGGATTTTCTGCAGAAGAACTGAGAAGATGGAAGTCTTCCGAGAGAAGCTATGGATGGGAAAATCAGCAGGCTTCTGGACAAGATGAAGGATAAAAGGAGAGAATAACTTCAATCAGCGACCTGCTTCCTGTGACCCCACTCCACCACCCTTGCCCCCCTATTAAGATCCAACCAGATTATAAAATGGACCCCATTGTCAACTAAATAAAAAAATGTTACCTATTTTTTTTTTCTCTAAAAATTTAGGGTACGTTTTATAATCTGGTATGTTTTAAAAAGCAAAAATCGGTTATGTTGCGCTTCGTGGACAAGGGAACATCAAGATCCCTGGAGATGGACATGTAACCTTGAGATTGTTGATATTTTTCAATAATTTTGGTTCTCAAGTCTTTAGACAGTTCTTTTTTTCCTCTTTCTTTCCTCCATGCTTAGTGTGGCACTACAGGGCCCCATAAATGCAAATATTGAGTCAACTTATTCCCTTTGGTTTTAGGGGTTTACTTTCATATGACCCTGTTACTTCCCAGAAATGAATTTGAAAAGAGCCACACATGTTTGAAACAAAGTTGCCTAAACCCCCTAAGTTTGGAAAGGTGACAATTTTGTATGGACCATTTTTTGGGTTTCTGTGTAAAATAGTGCCCTACTTACCTTTTTTCCGTTTTTTTGTTTGCATTGTTCTAGTACACACAGTAAAAGAAACACACGAGTAACAGCAATAATTTTCCTTTAAGAAATACTTAATTTTTGGGGGCAATTTAAAGGTTGGGCAACACTTTCAGCCCCTGACTGTGTATATCCATGGATATACACACAATAGAATCCCCCATTTATTTACAGTACAGAATGTGTACTGACACATAAGCAGTAGGTATTAGCACATTTTTTCATATTTTAACTTCATTTCTACTTTAAATTCATATCTTTGGTGACATTTTTGTGGGGTTTCTTTCATAATCTAATAAAAAGCTAATTGTTCTAGTTCCACAGAGATCTGTTATTATTTTAGAATACAATGATTTTATACTGTTTTTTAAAAAGGGGAAGTGCTGTCTAATTCTTATGCTTGATTGTTCTTCATGCCCCCCTAGAGACTTTATTTTTATTAAAGTAAACTGGAAGGTTAACTGTTTTGAGCAAGTGTTCACTTGCATTAATTTGGGGGGTTTTATTTATTAGAAGACTCATTATGATTTATTTTGTTATAATTTGTTATCTGTATGAGCTAGTGTGCAATATTGTTAATAAGCACGTATTCATATAATGTCATATTCTGACTCCCATAATGGTGTAATATTATATTATTTCTGGATGTAGAGTAGTGTATGACCATCATTGATGGGAATGTGAAAATATAGGTTTTTGGTTTATTGATTTTTTATATTTTTTATCCCTCTCGTTGCTGTACTTCATAATCCCCCTTTCCTCCTATCTTAAGCACCAATTTGATAAAGTTTATATTTTATATATGGATGTTGATCACTGTTTTTTTGTGGTTTACACCCTATGGAAAATGTAGAGAGCACCAATCAAAAGCCACAAACTGAGATTTTTTCTGAGGGTATTTATTCTACCTAAAAAAAATTCCTTGAAAAAAACTACTTTAAAATATACATCAGACTTTGTCTTCAATAGATGTCCTTCTGTCAATACGTTTGGAAAAAGGGCCAGTCGCATAGCAGGCTTGAAAGTGAATGCTATCTCTAGCCCCCTAAAGCAGGGGTGGGAAACCTCAGACCCCAGGGCCGAATGGGCCCTCAATACATTTTTGCGGCCCGGGCAGAATCTGGGACCACAGTGCTCAGGCTGGCAAAAGCTTTTTGCTTACTGTCTGCCATTTAAACCCAGCTCTCCAGTGATCTCTATGCCCCACCCTAGGCCTCCCTAGTGAGGTATATGCCTCCAACTCTCCTGTATTGTCTAGGGCTCTAGTAAAACCGGGAAAAAGCTTTTTAGAAGTAACATGACCAATATCACCCAAAGAGAAGCAGCTCTATGCCACCACAGTAGGGGGAGTTGATTGTTTAACCAAATATGCGGGTAATTTTCAAGTTGATCGTTTTGTATGGCCTTTGAAGTATTGTAGAAACTTCCAAATGGCCCTCTGCAGAAAAGTGGTTCCTGCCCCTGCCCTAAAAAATTTACTACTTAAAGGGAATCTGGAGGCCAAAAAACCCACATGTAACTGATATCATTTTTTTAATGCTATGGTAAAAGCTTTTTCTATTAATGCATTTCACTCCCTATCCTCTGTACACTGCAAATAAAGAGTTTTAATTTCCCATCTGTCAATCACAGTGAGCGATCACTTAATTCTCTACAGTCCACTCCCCAGGAATGAATATTCATGTGTGACATTCTGCCCTGATCTGTAAGCATACAACCAAAAGCAGTGGAAATCACTCACATGATGGGTCTGTGTCCTGTGTGTGCAGATCTTAGGCACGGGCCCACCCCACTGCAGAGGAAAAAGGGAGAGGGGAGGATGTGTGTGCTCTTAGCAGCTAAAACTCTGCTTCTTCATTTCTCTCCATCATAAGCAGTGTAATTGTGTGTATCTGAGGCATTGTGTAGTGTATTCTTTTTAAAGATATTTCTTTGTGTTTATATGAACATTTTATCAGTTGTTCATCAGATTACACATTACATATAGGGCAGGAAAAAAATGTTGATATAAACAGATAGAAATGATCTCACAACAGTACACAGTGTGGTACTACAAGAGTTGTAGCATAAAACACCTCTTCTTTCTCTCCTCCCCAACACTTGGCTAGCTATAACTCTGGGCTTGTTTTGAGAAATGTTTCCCCTTATTTTCTAATATTCAGGCCACATTATAAAAAAAGAGAACATGTGTACAGGAGACCTTGAGTTTTTTTGAATATCAGATACCATCCTCCTCACGGCTATTATTGTATTTCTGTTAGAGTCCTTGCCGGTCAGTTTACTTTCACCCCTGGGAGACTTTTGACAAAGCCTCTGTAATAACCCGGATTTACAGTTCAACTTTCTAGATAATGATAAGGAGATAGATGAGCATCAGTGCAATATTGATCGTTACTTATCATATTGATCTTCACTTCGTTCTTCTTCCCATACTTATGCTTTAGATATTCTTTACAGCTAGTGATACATGCTTTTTTTCTTCGTTCTTCAGTTCTTTTTGTTATTGTTTCCAGACCTTAATTTTGCATAACAATTAGGATAACTTTATGAGCCATTGAAATAATTAAGCTAACTGCATTAACCCAAAGCCTATAGGAAAAGTGTGCAGACGACTAGACATGTTAATGTGAATTACTGTGGAGACTCATTGGGGGCCAGAATCATTAAGTCCAGGCATTGATGAATAATAAGGTAATGATCTAGATAGGAAATACGATGATCAACTATTTCCCTAACTACAGCACTGAAAGCTTTACCTCTTATTTTATACTCTAGAAAAGCACCTACTCTTTTTTAATCCCAAAAAAGCACTTGATTAATGGATTGGTAAAAGTATTTTCACCTCATACTGTTCCATTCTACAGGCTGTATCACACCAACCCGGAGCGTCATGTAGCCAAGTTATTTTTCCAACAAATGAATACTGTGAAAACAAACCCCAAAATCCCAGTTGTCGAATCAAGTTTTTTTAAGTACTTTTCTAGTTTTTCAGTAAATTATTTGGTTAAGATAATGATGTCATTACAACTACAACTCATCCCCCAAAAATAAAAACATCATATACCATAAAAATATAAGATAACCTACATTTTTGATTATTTAAATTAAATGCAAATGAAGTTAATAATGTAATTTACATTAATAATTTGTTAACAAAAAATTTTAGAAAGCATATTTCCAAGTGAGAGAAAAACTCCATTTCTTGGATGAGCCTCTCATTCAAATGAGCCGATATCGTGAAATCGCTTCCAGGAAATTTCCAAATTTCTGCTCGTTACTTTCCCCATGATGTATAGGACCAAAGCAAATGTGATCAGCAGTCTGATTTGTGTCCAGGACAGCACTGTGAGCCATATGAGATCAACCCTAGCATGAGCTCTGGGCCTGTGCTCCAAATCACCAGGCAGTGGGGCTGGATTGCTGCCCTTGAGTTTCCTTCTTCCATTTTCCTATTCTTGTAGACAAGCCACTTCATGTCCTGCTGTGGCCTTCCCTTTCCCCATCTTGCTCACACCATAGAATACTGAATTCAGATTTTCATTGGTATGTGCGCACATTTAGTGGCATAACTTTTAAAAATAGGGCCCCGATGCAAAAGCTCCAATGGGCCTCATTTTGCAAATCTTTTAATAAAAAAGTCTTTTTCTATAGGTCAAAGGGACTTTTGGGGGCCCCCGGACTTCAGGGTGCGATTGCAACCCCTGTATCTGTTGCATTACGCTCCTGCACAAGTTGAGTATTTGGCTGCAAATATTTCTGCACTTAATCTGCTCTTGGGCGGTAAAATGCAATGCATTTTGACATGTTTATGATGAGTTTTTCATGCATTTGAGGTGGAAAAATGCTGCTAGAATTGACATTGCTCCCAGATTTATTTCTGCCCCCAAATCTCCCGGGAGAAAAAAAGCAACAAGTGCAAAAAAACCCCAAAATTTTCACTGACCTTGTGGGTATAAGGTTGGATCCCGTTTTGTGACACAATGGATGATATACACATAAAAAATGCAATATAATGCATGCGTGCACGGGCCTAAGCATCCTGCAGCCTGGGAGTGTAGTTTTATTGCCCCTCCCACGCCAAAAGGCGGTGAGAGTAAAAAGAAACTACAGTACATGCTAAAAGAAGATATGTGTCAGAAAAGGGGGGTTTCTCTTTATCTTTAGTACTTGCATATGGTCAGTGTATGGTGTAACTGTATGTTGAAACAGCGAGTAGGTTTTGTAATTGTAGCGGTTTTACATAAATATATTAATATACGTTATATAATTAATATAGGCTTAAAGAGCAGACTTACATCTTTAGTGTAAGAGTATTCACATCTTTACTGGAGTAAAAGTTTAGGAATTTAAAAGGGACCTGTCACCCCTTGTGATGGAAAACTAAAGCATCTCTGAATGCAGCATGCCTGCTGGATTCAGGGAAGGGGTCCCCATGGTTCTAGCACCCCGTAGCTGAGATATAAACTTTAGAAACCCTACAGCCCGGAGGGCATTCCGGGCTATGGAGTCATCGCTGGCAAGGGTTCTCCCGCCTCGGCCGCTCTGGGCCTCCTCCTGCTACTCTTTTCCCTCCTCCTGTGTTGTGCGGCCCCCTCCTGCCTGCGCCGGCGTTTAAGTATCTGTCTCACGATACAGTGGTATGTTACAAAAAGAAAATTAATTGATAAAATTACCTAATTTCTATCTCTTAGTCATCACTGTGTAAAACGCTCTATCTTGACTACAAAAATTGTTTACATATGGTTGTCAAGGTAAGCATCGGGTAACTAGGGGCAACAATCTTTGCTAGCAAATAGCATTAACGCTATGCGCTGTAGGGAAAAAATTCTAAGTTTATGCACAATCCGTTCAAAATAAAACTAAGTGTGACCCTAGCCCAAGGCAAATGGGCACCCAAAGCAAGGACAACTTCAATATGAATTATAATATAAGACACTTGTGACATGACAAAATGTGTATTGTAAACTTATGGAATAAAATTAAATAGTGATTGCACATTTTTAAGAAGCAATATCCATAGTATGGTATTTTAAGTTTCAGGAGTATGAAAAGACCTTAAGTCAAGCATTTTAATGGCCATATGCTATTTTTATATGAATTGCTATCATATAATGTAGGAGAGATGGCCTCGCACACTGTTGACCTATGCAATAATAAATGTGTTATCTCCAAAAAAATTATTAATAAAATTAAAAACAATAATAAAAAATTTCTTAAAAAAATTTTTCAATAAATATTAAACTCTGTTAAACAAAGTTTTAAAGAAATTGTAAGTTCCCTGAACTTTACATCTGGCACTGTTTCCAAAATTCACACCCTACAGGTGTCAAAACACCTACAAAAAGCCAGGAAGCTTAAAAACATTCATTTAAAACTCAAAAAAATTCTACCTTTTGACACAATGGTTTGACCCCAAAGATGGGAACACTCTTAACGTATGGTTAGGAGTTCATCACGGTCAATGGGGGCTTTCTGCGAGCATTTTGGCCCAAACAAACAGGGAAAAAATTTTTTGGGACATTTTAAATTTCTATTTTTTCCTAACAAAGCAAAATTCGCGATTTTTTTGGAAAAAAGCTTGGTTTCAATCACAAACGAATCTGCAATTTTTGTAGTTATAGGGTACTATATGGTGGCCCGATTCCCCCGCATCGGTTATTCTAGAATACAGAAATAGGCCGATGTATTGCATAATGAGGTCAGTCTCTGTGTGACTGTGTCCCTTGTGCGCTCTTTCCGCTCTGTGCTGTCTCTTCCCTGTGCGCTCTGGTGCCTTTCTCTCCCCTCTGTGTGCTCTCAGCCTATGTGTGCTTGTCTCCCCCCTGTGTGCACTGTCTCTCCCTGTGTGCACGTTCTCCCCATGACTCTGCCTCCTCAGTGCCTTTACCTTCCATATGCCTGCCTTCCCTAGCCCCCTACAATCCCCGAGAACCCATCAATGTCCCCTGAGTAAATTTAAAGGGCTAAACTGAGCCCCGTTTACGTGAAAATATGGCCCCATCGTGCTAAAAATAACCCCCCGTACAGCAACCACGGTCATTTTTACAATGTAATACTGAGTCCCTATAGGCTAACCCTGGCCACCTTTCAGGAACCCCTGAGCCCCTAAGTGCTAACCCCCTGAGCCGCCCCACCAAAAAAGAATTCATGGCCCAATTAAAAAGCAAACTACTGACCACCGATAAAATTAACCACTGAGCCCCTAAGTAGAAACCCACGAGCCCCCTTTACAGTGCTAACATGACCCACCGTTCAGTGCAAAACCCTGAGCCCCGTTTACTTGAAATCACTGGCCCCCATACAGTGCTAACCACTGAGCCCCCATACAGTCTAACACTGACCCTCATTGCAAACCAGTAAACCCCCAACACTCCCCCATAATCCTTAATTTGCAGTGGAGGGGTGTGATGTGTCTTTGTCCCCGATCTTTGTATACCGGAGTGCCAAAATGGGGCCCATATAAGTGTGATGGTGTTATGGTATTGTGCCCCTCCCATGTCACGGGGCCCGCGCCTGTGTGTATTGGGAACGCTGTCCTGTAAACTTGTGTGTGTGTTTGTTATGATCCCATGCAATTCATGTTATTTGTGGTGTGCCCCAGTGCATTTTGAAAAATATTGTGTATATGTGAAGGTAATTTGCACGGATGGCGTGCATTTTGTTGTTTGTATATGTGTATGCCCCCGGTGCTGTGTATGTGATATTGTTTTTTTTTTGGGGGGGTAGGTGCCGTGATATGTGTGTGTTGTGTATGTTTGAGGGGTGGTGTCTATGTATATGTTATAAATGGTCCCATGTGTGTTTTGTATTTGTTTTGTTTTATGTTTGACGTGAATTGCGGGTCCCTATGACATACACATGTCAACAAGTAAACACATGTTTACACATGATACAGGACACGGGCTGTCGCAAATGTACCCCCCTACAAACACATGTTAACTGTGTACAGCCACAAATAAAAAACCCCCTTTAACCACACAATACAAACACACACGTACACATGTTAAGACACCACACAGGTATTGTACACATGTGCAACACATGTAAAAGACAAAAAGACATGTTACACCCCCAAGATAAGCCCAAAACCATGGGTCATTCCAGTCAAAGTGATCCAAAAATAAATATTTTTTTTCCCTGACGTCTCATTTTTTTAAATTTTTTTTCTTTTGAAGAAAAATTTTTTAAATTACAAAAAAAATTTTTAAATTTTTTTCTTTTCAGTTAATTTTTTACTTTTTTTTAAAGTTTTAAAAAAGTGCAAATTTTTTGGCCTGGTAGGTTTTCATTTTCTTCATATCTGAGCTAGAAATAAATAGAGAAACAAAAAAACACATTCTACTCAAAAAACGTGAGGCTTCACCAGATATGTCAAAAAAAGGACTTTTTAAATTTTTTTACCATGTGATCGCAAGGAAACTTTAAAACGCATTTCCGAAAAATCGGGCGTTTTAAAAATTTTAAAAAAATGCCCATGGCTGCTATGCTCTTGCCACATCTGTACCAAAATTTCAATTTTGGGATCGCGATGGGATTATTTTAAAATATTTTAAATTAATAGCGTCAATGGGTCATTTTATCAAGTGACTAAATATAAATTTTTTTTTTTAGGGTCTTTTTATTTTTTTTATTTTTCTTTAAAAGTACTACTTTAGTTATTACAAATTAAAAGTTTAGAATTTTTTTTTTTCATCTTAATTTTTTCAGTTTTTTTAAGTTTAAAAAAAAGGTGAATTTTGCCCTGGGTGGCTTTACTTTTTTGTATCTCAGTTTGAAATTAATGAAGGGGGAGGGGATCTTTTACTCGAACGGGAAAGTTTTTTTTGATATATTAAGACTATGTTTTTTTAAATTCAATTAAATTTGAGGGCAATTGTGAAAAAAATTACTGATTGTGTTTTTGGGTTAATTTGTGCAGGTTCAATTTGGGGACCTGTCAAATTTTAATTTTTTTATTTATGGTTGTATGATTATCACAATTATTGAATAAACTTTTATTGCAACAAAAAAAAAACACAAAAAAAAAAATTCCCATAAGTGAGGATAAATAATTTTAAATCATAGAAACAACGCCACTTTTTCAACCTGATGATTAAACAAACCAAAAGAAAAAGGTGATATATCCTAAAGTTTGTTTAAAACAAGATTAAAAGAACAAAAAATTTTAAACCCTTTTTTTCAATAAATTTGTTTTCTATTCTTCACTAAAATGTGATTTATGAAGTGTTTAATAAATTAAAAGTTTTTTAAATCATTGTTTTAAATTATGAAAATCAAAAAATTTAAAGTATTTTTTTAAAAAGTGGCATTTTATCTTTTGTCCTTCTGGGGGTGAAATGTAATTTGTCCAAAAAGCTTACTAGCAATCGCCCATTTCCTTGTGTGTCAAAGAGTATTCCGGCTGTCAGGGTGTTAGGTCCCTGAGTAATTTTGATTTTTGTGCACTTTTAAAAGCCTGGCTTTTTGGATACACAAAGGATGGCGCTGGCCCAGAAGGATGCATAATAAATTCTACTTTTCATTTTGGACAATCTTGGGAGTACAGTAGCCGCCCCCAGCCCCAAATCTATTATTTTTTTTCAAAAGGTTGCAACAGTTTATGATAAAAATGCGTTTTTTGAGAAGTAGCACCCATTGCTGTGGGGGAAAAAAAACATTTAAATTTATTAAGTAAGGGAGGGGTAATAAAAAAAAAAGATTTTCAGTCCCTTGAGTAGAATTTATTACTTTAAAGTGAGTTTTGGGGCTAGGCGCCGTTTTTTCTGTTGAGATACACGCTCTTTTTTGGCGCTTGTTTTTTTCCAAGTTTTTACCCATATGTTAGTTTTTTTTTCGTAGAAAACAAAAATGGCATTTTTTTTTTATATAATATAATGCTGCGTTTTTATTGCAGCGATTAAAAAGTGTTAAAGCATGATTTATACTCTTGAGTGTTTCCAAAAACATGATGTGGTAAACCCCCAAGAAATAAATGGGGCTGTTTTTCTGAATGTGACCCCAAAGAATCCCAGGGTTATTGGCCCTTAATAAAAAAAGTTAAACTATTAATTTTTTACTCCCCATATTTTTACCAGCCTTGTTGGGCTTTGTACAGACTTTTGTTTGTTCAGGAGTGAAGATTCAAAGTAGGCATGAAGGTCTGAAGAGCTGTTTTATTTCGAATGCAGTGGGTAGATATTTAAAATGATTGACAGAGTTTGGGGCCCTATATTTGCTCTGCATTCACTGTTACCCCTGTGTTTCTCGGGGTTGACCCTAACAAAGCTTTTTCTATTTGCCCTTTGCTTCAAAAGCTGTAACACATCAAATAATACATATGTCTAAAAATAATGGATTTGATAAATATAGACCCCATTTTGCCCAAAGGTTAAACGTCTAAATTTAAAGATTTTTGAATCGCACTTAATAGTTAAATTTTTTAAATATGACCCCATCCGATCCAACTTGAAATTTGGTACAGATGGGGTAAGGTAAAAGACCTTTGGGCGTTTTGGGAAAAATTTTTTTATTAAAAGTTTTTTGGGGAAATGCGTTTTAAAAAATTTGCTTTTGGTTCGCATGGTAAAAAATTAAAATTAACAATATATTTGTGACATATTGGTAAAAGCCGGAAATTTTGAGTAGAATGGTGTTTTTTTTTGTTTCTCTATTTTTTTTACCCCAAAGAAAAAAAAATGAAAAGTCATCAGGCAAAATTCCCTTTTTTAAAAACTTTAAAATCTGAAAAAAAATTAAAAGATGAAAAAAAAAATTTAAAAACTTTTAACTTGAAATTTAAACTAAATTGTATTCAAAAGAAAAAAAAAAAAAAATTTTAAAAGGTCGGGAAAAAAAAAATATTCATATTTAGCATTTGTATGGAATACCTTTGACGTATTAATAGAAAATATTTTTAAAATAGCCCCCATCGCGATCCCAATTGAAATTTGGTACAGATGTGGTAAGGGAAAAAGCGAACATGGAGTTTTTGAAATTTTTAAAGCGGCGTTTTTTTGGAAAAGGGTTTTTAAAGTTTTGCGCTTGCGATTACAGGGTTTAAAATATAAAAAGTTCTTTGGATTTTGGGTAAAGTGTTATTTGAGTAAAAGGGTTTATTTTTTTTCTCTTTTATTCCTACCTTGTTATGAGGGAAACGTAAAGGGGGCAACAAAAAATTCGACTTTTTCTGAATTTTGAAAATTTTTTTAAAAAAAATTTAAATTTTTTAAAAAAAAATTCTTTCCTTTTTGATTGTTGAATGTATTATCAATAACAAAATTCAAGTTTTAAAAATTTAAGGTAATAATTTTGGTTTACTTGACAGGAAGGCCCACATGAAACACACAAAATTTAAACAACACACACTGTACAGAAACCGGGGACAGATATAGCAATATGTTACTTATTTATCAGAACAATGTACCACACAGGTATATGAAAATTTGTATGCAGAACACATGTAACACTTTCGACATTATAACTGACACAATGATAGACAACTAGGTACCTTATACGGGGGACAAAGTATACAGACACAGAAAAAGTACAACAAATTGCAAAATGAAAGAGACACACACATTACACCTACAAAACCCAAACTTTACAAAAGGACACAAATGTATACAGACCCCCCACAATGTATACAGACAACTAATGTTTTCACACACATTTTAAAAACCCCAAAAACAACATGTATAAATGTCTAGGGAAACTGCAAAAGTTTCATAATCTACACTAATAAAACCCCAAACGTGTAGCCCCCCATGATCCCCTCCTTCCCGCTGTTTCTCAACCCCGCCCCAGGTCCCATTGGTGGTGTGAGTAGCCCCAGGAAGCAATAGGGGTAAAGTGTGGGGGTTGTTGGGGTCACACAAATCAATGCCCCGCTAATTGTCTCTGGAAATTCCACCCCCAAGAGACCCCCGGGGGTGGTGAAAAAGACACAGGGGGGGGGGGGAGGACGAGCGGGGGAGGGGGACCGAGCGGCGGGGAGGAGGGGGCGTGGGGGGGAGGTGAAGCGGGGGAAGAGGACAGAGGATGGAGCAAGGGGGAGGAGGAGGAGGATGGAGAATGGAGGGGAAGGACGGTGATGGAGTGGAACAGGCAGGGGGGGGATGGGCCGGAACTGATTGTCGCTGTTATGTGAACGGAAATTCCCCGTCGTGATTGGTCACGCCCGGCGGCAAATTTGGTAAAAGGTGTTTTTTAATTTGGGGGTTTTGACGAGTTTGAAAATGAGGAAAGAAAAAATACCAAATTTAAGGAAGGTAAAATATTTTGTTATATATATTTAAAAAGTGACAGTTTGGGGGGAAGAGATTGAATGAGATTTGAGGAAAAGGGACAGGATGTTATAGGGTGAGAAAAAGCAAGGGTTGGTCACTTTTTCGGAAGGCCCAAGATGGATAGTGAATTTAAAGGGGCAGGAGGGGGGGGAGGAGGCTCGGGGGGCTGTACAGAAATTTCCCGATGAATATAGTTTTTATATTTTTTTTAAAAAAAAAAAAAAAAGTGGGCCCGATCATTGAGTGAGGGTTTGGGAGGAAGTCATTATCCAATATGTAGCCTGTATGGAAAAGGGGCAGAAAGAAAACATTTTTTTAAAAAAAGCTGTAAAAAGTCCCTTTTCAGTTGCAAAAAAAAAAAGTAGATGAAAGCTACTGTAGAAGAAGGTTTTAGTCAGTTAGACAAAGTAGAGATTTTGGGCTAAAGCAAAATAACTATGTGGTGGGGAAAAATATAATGATGTAGCTTTGACCTGTGATTGGCTGCCAGGCCAGCTCGATCGGGGTGGCAGTGCAACTGTAAAATTGGGCCTTTTTGGGGACTGAAACTGGCTGCCGGGGGTCTTGGGGGGGTTTTGGGGTCGAGGACAAGGGGAGACTTTGTAAATTTTTTGAGGAAGGAAAAATGTCTTTTGTGGATTATTATGGAGAATAGTGTGGGCGAAACCTAAATTACTCGGGAAACGCTTGACTTAGGAGCGACCCCGGGCTGTACTTTTGCAGTTAGCGAGTCCAATGTTAAGAATGGGGAAGGAGTAAAAAAGCGAGAGGGGGAGATTTACAAATCGCAAATTTTCTCTGAAGCTTCAGTGAAGCAATTGGTTTTGTCATTTATTTGCTTGGAACCCTTTTTTGTAAGTAATCGTGGGAAAATGACGATAAAAAGGTCCGCTGCTTGTGCGTCCAGGGTCCTAAGGGCCCCCCGCTGCCTGATGTAGAGGCTGGATTTTTTTCCCGTCTGCTCATTCCCCGTGTCGGCTGAATGTCTTTCACCGAGATAGTAGCAGTGTGGATTGTTTCAGTCTTCATTCCCCTTTTGCATAGAATTTATTATACACAGGGTGTAGCAAAGGTTTTGCGTTTTGGGCTGGTCGGACGGAAGAGGATTTTTTTTAAATTTTTTTGGGGTCCCTAATGGGTTTTTTTTTTTTATTTTAAATAAAAAATTTTCTTGTGTTGTGTTTTTTTTTAAAACAATTTTTAAAAGAAATTCATGGCGGGGCGTTAAAATTGGCGTGACCCCCATAAATTTGGGCTTAGGGCCAGCTGTAATACAAAGTGGCCCTAACCTCTATTACCAGGGGCCACCCCCCCACCAGGGCCCTGGAAAGGGGGTTTTAGCGCCCGAGGGTGGGCTTCAATGAAGCGCCATTTTTTGGGGCGGTGCGGGCTGAAATTTTTTCAGGGGGGGTGCCCCCAAAAATTGGGCATCCTGGCTGCGGGTTCCGCCCCCCGCTCTTAGCTGTACCTGGCGACTAGAATTGGTGGAACCCCCCCATTTTTTGACTCGACTCCCAGACGGGTCCCACTGAGCGGGTGATCCGACTCGATCCAAAACGCTCCCCTTCCCGGGCGACCGACTCCGATCGAACGACCCCACTCCGCACGATCCCACTCCCAGAGGGCTCCGACCCCAGTGACTTCGACTCCAAGACGATCCCACTCCAGACGACTCGACTCCAGACGACCCGATCCAAGACAACTCCAATCCCAGAGACCCCTGATCGAGGGCGACTCCCACTCCCAAAGACCCGAGACGACTCCCCTCCGAGGCGATCCGACTCCCAGAGATCCGACTCCCGGCGACTCCGACCCGACTCCGAGACGACTCCAACTCCCGGGGACGACCGATCCGAGAACTCCGACCCGAAACGACTCACCCGAAGACTCCGACTCCGAGATGACTCGACTCGACGACTCGAGACATCCCACTGAGACGACGAGACTCCCACTCGTCGAACGCCCGATCCGAGCGACTCCGACTGACTCCCAGACGACTCCGGGCTCCGAGCGCTGACTCCGAGACGACTCCCTCCAGCGACTCGAACGACACCGATCGATCGCCCGAGACCTGACTCCGGGGACACCGACTTGAGGGGATACGACTTGAGGGACTACATCTGAGACTCCCATTGAGGAGACTCCGATCCCAACTTGACTCTGACCCTGCCTGAAATTCATTAAATAATAAAAAAAAAAAGGTGGGACTCCCCCAATTTCTAGTTTGCCCGGTACAGTAAGCAGCTGGGGGTGGGGAAAAGCAGTGCAGGGTGAAGCTTTTGGGACCCCCGCTGCAAATTTCAGCCCCCAGCCGCCCCCGAAAATGGCGGTTTATTGAATCCCATCTTGGCGCTGAACCGCTTTCCGGGCCCTGGGGCGGTGGCACGCTGGGTAATAAGGGGGTTAAAACCCGTTTGTTTTAAAAAGCTGGTATTAAGCCCCGATTTTAATTTCAGGCCAGTTGACCCGCACTAAGAATCTCCAAAAAAGGGTTTTAAAAAAAAACAAAAAGAAAAATTTTTTATTTGAAAAAAAAAAAAAGCCCTTTTTGGGACCCTCTTTTAATTAAAAAAATCCTCTTCCTCCGACGAGTCCCAAAAGCGATGCCTCTCTGCTACATCCCTGTGATAAATATAGTTCTTTTGACAGGGGGGTTGGGAGATGAAAAATTCAGCATGCTAATCAGGAGAGGGGGCTCTGGACCCCCGGGGTGACAGAGAAGACAGTGGCTCGGTCGCAAAGAAACAGCAGTTTTCTTTTGGGGTTTGTATCCTGGACAGTAGCCCCGTGTTACTCGCCGAGTTAATGCAAACAAAGGCAATCCCCAGTTTTGTCAGCGTCTCTGACAAAAACTTGGATTGATATTGATTTGATTGGGCTGTGCGGTAATCATGGGAAACTGAAAGTACGAGTCCTTTCGAGTCCCTTTTACTGCGATAAGAGTTTTGCGAGTAGATTCCCCCTCCCCAATGGGGAACAAAATGATCTAGTCAAAGTAGAATGCCAAAAAGGCTTCTTCAACAAAGGTTTTTGGGAATTCCCAAACCATTATCGGGGTTCAGACGACATTAGTGTAATTGGATGGGGGCCCGTAGCTTTCATTTTTTTGTCTTCGCATATTTTATGGGAAGGCAAGCATGTGCAGAGAAACGCTTGGTAACATAAGTCCGGGTGCTCAACCCTTGTTTTGTATATGAGGTTCTGAGACTCTCTTTAATTCTGTTTTTTTCAGGTTAAAATTTTGTGATTTAAAATAAATTAAGTTTACAAAATCAAGAACCCGACAAGAAAGTTTGCCCCTGATGTGTGGGAAATCACTGCTTACTTTTTATTTGTACCAAGGAACTTTAACTTTAGAAGATTGTAAGTTTAGAGTAGATACGTCCCCACAAATTTTAAAATTGTCGAGGGTTCTGTATTATGAATACTTAAAGAAAGTATTTTCGAAGATATAAAAAACATTAAATTATACGCCTATGACATTCACCCTTTACAATCTAAACAAACAAAATTGCTGCAAAAACTAAATAGATGTATAGGTTAAAAAAACTTCCATTTTTTCTTCAGTACTGCAGACTCCCCCATCTAGGATTTAAATAATCTGTATATGGGCTATTATTCAAAGGGGCCAATGCGCTCCCCAAGGGCAGGTGACAAAAACCCCTGAGATTGGGAGAAAAACCCTTTCCCTTTGAAGATGTTGATTGGGTTGTCATTGTTTCTTTAAGTTTTCACTGTTACCCTGGGCCTTGGGGGAATATCTGGAAAAGTTTTATACGGTCAATAAATTAGATGGAAATAAAATTTTTAAGTACTTCAATTGTTTTTTTGTGTATAAGAATATTTACAATCCCAAATCTTTTTGAAGGATGGGTTTTCATTTTTTTGGTTTATTCCCTTTCAGCCCCATTAGAAAGTGGGGACATAGTGTTGTTTTGGGGGGTTTTGTACAATGATCCCTTATAATTTATTTGGGGATTTTCCGTTTTTTTAATACGTGTGTCCAAAACAAAAGAAGAACTTTTTTTTTTTATGAGCCAGATGCAAAAAAGAATAATTAAATTTGCCCCCTTATTTTAGGTGCTACCCAACCATCCCACCCGCAAATAACTTAGCTTTCCAACTTGAAAACCCAAAGGTGAAAAAGTGATAGCACATCTATAAAATAAAATACAAAAAATTTTTTGTTCATCTAATTTTTAAAATTTTTTTACATCCAGGGGAATACAAAAAAATATACAAGGGGTATCCATTCCCCTAATTTTTCTTCTCTAAACTTGAGGTACGCAAAAAAAAATTTTTTTTAAAATAAGTATATTTTAGGGGATGGGTCATTATATGTGGTGAATTTGCTTGGGAAATTGTATCAATATCTGCCGGTGTTTTGTGGACAAAAATCACCCTATAGCAGGGGTGGGGGAATCCAGTCCCCGAGGGCCCCCAAAAAGTGAGGTTTCGGTTTCCTTTGATTGCAAGGGGATAAAAAAAATCACTTTCATGGTGAAAGATTCCCAAACCCCGGCAATATAAGGAAAAACGTGAAAACCCGAAAAATGTTTGCGCCCTCGAGGATGGATTTCACCCCCGCCTTAAATTCCTTGTTAAAACCCAAATGTCTACAAAAATCAATTCTAACACCCATTTTAAGTTCGTTAATAAACTGGCTGTGTTACTTCCACACCATATTGCTATACCCTTACTCAGCGAATAACACTTGTTGTGATGACTGTTATATGAACGATTGACCATATTGCTGACTCCCTTTAGTAACAAAGGGAGTCGCACCCCATTTAAACAATTGAATGTTTGGCCCCCTGGGGGGTTTTTTCAATGCAGTAAAAACTCAAAAAAAACCACCCCGTCCCCCAAAAATTGTTTTATAGGGAAAGGGTTGCCCATGTAATTGATAAAATTACTCGCATTCGAACAAGTGGCGGTTATTTCAAATATCGTTATGAGTATAGCGTTTCATAATTTTCCCCTATCTTTTCGCTACACCCAATTACTTAACCTTTTTTTGTTTGAAAGTTTATTATATGCCGTTAGGGCCCAAAAAATAAAAGGTACTTTATGATTGCCGGTTGTAGCCTATGTGCCGATGTGACAATCCAGACCCCCAAAGTGCATTTCATTTTTCAATAAAAAAATGAGGTATTGTGAATGTTGCGGGACTTGGCCCCCAAAAAAACAATTTTATTTACAGTCAAAAAAGTTTTTGCTTTCCTTTAGGCCTTTTGATGTGTTTTTAGCAAAAAAAATCCTTCGAAAAAGTCTTTCTTTAATGGGCCATTTAACGTGGGGACGGAAGGTAAAAAGGCAGGATCAGACACAATTGTGTGTTGCCTTGAAAAAAAACCACGATGGGCGGGTGTTAATTCGGGGCTTTCCCTTCCGTGTTTCCCCCGGGTTTTTACATTTTTTTATTTTTTTCCTTTAGGGATTTTTAGATTATGCCTTTAGAAATTTAATTTTTCTAAAATTTTCCCTCCCTTTCCCGGAAATTTTTGTAACTTTCCCATTTCTTTCGGGAAACCTTTAAATTATCTTTCCAAATTAAAACTTTAAAAAAGGTCCTCAGGGCTACTTCCTTTAGTTATCCAAAATTTAATAGCTGATACTGCCCCGGGCCCCCCCCCCCTTTACCCTGCAACCATTTTCCAGTTTATAAAGTTTGGGCCAAGGTAAAGGGTCCCTTTTTTTTCCTCTACCTTTTGGAAGATAAAGTTGTCAGCAATGGGGATAAAAATTTTGGACTGTTAGTTTTTTCCCGAGAGGATTCCCAAAAATTCTGGGTATGAAAAATTCCCCTGATACTGTCATTTTTCTTTGGAATTGCATTTGTGATAAAAAGTTCATCCCCAAGTTCCTTTTTTTAGGCAGCCTGTAGTAAACACCTAAAGGGGCCTTTTGGTGTTCTCTCTTTTATTCTTAACCCAAAAAGTTCCCCCAAAAATCCCGGTTCCGAAAGCTTCGTTTCATGGAGATAATTTGATTATGCAATATCTCCTCCCTGTTTTTTTGTCGTTTTTGAAAAAGTTGCTGGTCCCGTATGGCAATTGTATCACCAGTTCTGCCATGTGAAAAAAGGGGGGTTTGCGGACCCAGTATTGGGTAGCAGGGTAAGAAAGGCTGTTACACGTTTCAAATGTTCCCAAAAAGTTCAAAAGTGACATCAGGAAGATGTTTTTAAAACCCTCCTTTGGGCGTTCTGTAAACACAGATTAAAACGATGTGTTCAGGTCGGAGTTTGGCAGGGTTTTCCTGCATGCAGGGTAATGTCAACTTAATTTAAAAAACCCGCGGGAAAGTTCGGGGGGGGTCACCGCAATTGCGATGTCAGGCCAATCCGCCTATTTCTGCTTTTCGACATCGCTCGGGGTTTCCAGGGCCGCGAGCGATCATGCGGCAAAAATCGCAGCGCTGCCCCGGGAACTCTTACCATTTGACGCTAGGCTGGATGTTGGGGAAGGAAGGCGCACCCCAGAATGTTCGACTTCGCACCAAGTTGAAACGATACCCGTGGAATACTAAAAATTTAAAAATCCATTTAAAACTACCAAAAAATAATAATTTCTATCTGATAAATGTGATGTTTTCAAAAAAACAACTGTTTTGAAATATGTGTAAATAGTCTCTAGCACAGTGTCCCCCTTAGCAGATGAAAACTTGAATTAAACCCTCAAAGAACTATTATAGGGCTTTTAGAGGGTGGGGAAACATGAACATGTTTGAGTGCGATCTTCGCTTTACAGCAATTGCTTTTTTTTCTTTTTTTTTACACAAAAAAATCTAAGTTTGTTAAGTCATTC
>JARQOC010000001.1:125302172-125425024 GCA_033576535.1 Allobates femoralis | reverse complement strand
TGTATATGTCTATGATCCCATGCAATTCATGTGTATATGTGTGTGTGTCCCCAGTGCATGTGAAAATATGTGTGTATATGTGAAGGTAATTTGTCACGTGACTGGCCGTGCATGTCTGTATGTTTGTATATGTGTATGTCCCCGGTGCATGTGTATGTGTATATATGTGTTTGTGTGTGAGGTGACCCGGTGCACGTGTATATGTGTGTGTATGTGTATGATGTGAGGTGGTGCGTGTCTATGTATATGTGTATAACATGAGTCGCCATGTGTGTATATATGTATTTGTTTGTGTATATGTATATGACGTGACATTGCGGGTCACATCATAGACATACACATGTACACACAAGTAGACACATGTATACACACATGTATACAGAGACACAGGCATGTACAGACAAATGTACACACACATACAAACACATGTATACACATGTGTACAGAGTCACACAATCATAACACACACCCGTATACACACACATATACAAACACACACGTACACATGTATACAGACACACACACATGTATATAGTCACACATGTAGACACACACATGTATACAGACAGAAAGACATGTATACACACACATGTATACAGACACACATGGGTCATTCCATGTCAAGTGATCCAAAAATGAATATTTTTTTTCCCTGACGTCCTCAGATTTTTTTAAATTTTTTTTCTATATGAAGAACAACTTTAGTTAATTACAAAAAAAAAGTTTTGAATTTTTTTCTTTATCAGTTAATTTTTTACAGATTTTTAAAGTTTTAAAAAAGTGCGAATTTTGGCCTGGTATGGCTTTACATTTTCTATCATATCTCGAGCTAGAAATAAGATAGAGAAACAAAATAAACACCATTCTACTCAGAACTGTGCAGGCTTTCACCAGATATGTCACAAAAGGATCTTTCTTAATATTTTACCCATGTGATCGCAAGTGCAAAACTTTAAAACGCATTTCCGAAAAATCGGCGCGCTTTAAATATTTCAAAAACTGCCCATGTGTCTGCTATGCTCTTAGCCACATCTGTACCAAATTTCAAGTTGGGATCGCGATGGGATCATATTTTAAAATATTTTAATATTAATAGCGTCAATGGGTCATTCTATATCAAGTGATCTAAATATGAATATTTTTTTTTACCTGACGTCTTTATATTTTTTTTATTCTTTCTTTATTAAGTACTACTTTAGTTAATTACAAATTAAAAGTTTAGAATTTTTTTCTTCATCAGTTAATTTTTTACAGATTTTTAAAGTTTAAAAAAAAGGGTGAATTTTGCCCTGGTGTGGCTTTACATTTTTGTATCTCAGGCTAGAAATAAGATAATGAAGTGGGAGAGGCATCATTTTACTCAGAACGGGAACAGCTTTCATTTGATATATTACAAGACTATGTTTCTTTATATCAAATTCAAACTATTGACGGGCAATTGTGAAAAAATTACTGATTGTGTTCTTGGTTATATTTGTGCAGAGATTCAACTTGGGACCTGTCAAATTTATATATTTTTTATTTTATGGTTGTATGAGTTATCACAACTTATTGAATAAAACATTTATATGCAACAAAAAAGAAACACAAAAAACAAATCCCATAAGTGCCAGGATAAATACATCTTAATCATCAGAACACAACGCTCAGCATTTTCAACCTGAATGTATTGAACAAACCAAAAGAAGAAAGGTGATCATATCCTCAAGTTTGATTAAACAAGATTAAAAGAACCAAAAATGTTAACCCCTATTTATACATATAAATTTGTTTTCTATTCTATCACTAAACATGTGATTTATGAAGTGTTTAATAAGAATAGTACAGTAGTTAAATCATTGTTCTATAAATTATGAACTAATCAAACAATTAATAGTATGTTTTTAAAGTGGCATTTTATCAATTTGTCCCTTCTAGTGGGTGAAATGTAATCTTGTCCATAAACGCTTACTAGCAATCGCCATTTCCTTGTGTGTCAAAGAGTATGTCCGGCCTGTCACGGTGTTAGGCTCCACCTGAGTTAATATCTGATTTTTGTGCACTTTTAAAATGCCTGGCTTTCTTGGATACACAAAGGATGGCGCTGGACCAGAAGGATGCAATAAAGTCAATTCTACTTCTTCATTTTGACAATCTTTGGAGAGTACAGTAGCCAGCCACCAGCGCCAATCATATTCATATTTTTTCAAAAGGATTGCAACAGTGTCTATGATAAAATGCTGTTTCTTGAGAAGTAGCAGCCATTGCTGTGTGGGAAAAATACAGTTAATATTAAGTAAGGAAGATGGGTAATAAAAATAAAGATTTACAGTACACTTGAGATAGAACTTTATTACTTTAAAGTGAGTTTTAGGGCTAGCGCGCACAGTTTTTTCTGTCTGCAGATACACGCTGCAGTTTTGGCAGCTTGTTTTTCTACCAAGTTTTTACCACATATGCGTTAGTTTTTTTAATCGCTAGTAACAAAAATGGCAGTTTTTTTTATATAAATGATAAATGCTGCGTTTATTGCAGCGATTAAAAAGTAGTTCAAGCAGTGATTTACTCACTCTTGAGTGTTTCCAAAAACACTGCATGTGGTGAACCCCATAGAAATCAATGGGGCTGTTTTTCTGAATGATGATCCCTAAGAATACCACTGTGTGTATTGGCCCTTAATAATAAAAGCATTAAACTATTAATATATTTACTCACCCATATTTTAGTACACAGCCTTGATGGCTTTGTACAGACTATTGTTTGTTCAGGAGTGAAGATGTCCAGACATGTCAGGACATGAAAGGTCTGAACGAGCTGTCTTACTTCCTGAATGCAGTGGGTAGATACTTAACATGATTGACAGAGCTGCTGGCCTATCATCTGCTCTGCATTCACTGTCTATCCCTGTGCTTTCTCAGGTTGAGCCCTAACAAAGCTTTTTCCTATATGTCCTCTCCTGCTTCTAAGCTGTAACACATCAAAATAATACAGTAATGTCTAAAAATAATGGATTTGATAAATATAGACCCCACGCTTTTAGACCACAGGTTGAACAGATCTGAATTCAAGATTTTTGAATCGACACTATAATAGTTAAATATTTTAAAATATGATCCCATCACGATCCCAACTTGAAATTTGGTACAGATGGGGCTAAGAGCATAAAAGACACATGGGCAGTTTTGGAAAATTTTTATTAAAACGTTTTTTCGGAAATGCGTTTCAAAATGTTGCGTTTGCGTTCGCATGGGTAAAAAATTAAAATTAACAAATATACTCTTGTGACATATCTGGTGAAAGCCTGGACAGTTCTGAGTAGAATGGTGTTTATTTTGTTTCTCTATCTTATTTCTAGCCCAAGATAAAAAAATGTAAAGTCATACCAGGCCAAAATTCACACTTTTTTTAAACTTTAAAAATCTGTAAAAAATTAACTGATGAAGAAAAAAATTCTAAACTTTTAACTTGTAATTAACTAAAGTAGTACTTCATAAAGGAAAAAAATAAAAAAAATCTAAAGACGTCAGGTAAAAAAAAATATTCATATTTAGATCACTTGATATGGAATGACCCATTGACGCTATTAATAGTAAAATATTTTAAAATATGATCCCATCGCGATCCCAACTTGAAATTTGGTACAGATGTGGCTAAGAGCAAAGCAGACACATGGGCAGTTTTTGAAATTTTTAAAGCGCGCCGATTTTTTGGAAATGCGTTTTAAAGTTTTGCGCTTGCGATTACATGGGTAAAATATTAACAAAGATCCTCTTGTGACATATCTGGTGAAAGCCTGTATAGTTCTGAGTAGAATGGTGTTTATTTTGTCTCTCTATCTTATTCCTAGCCTTAGTTATGAGGAGAAACGTAAAGGCAGGCAACAGCGAAATTCGCACTTTTTCTGAACTTTGAAAATCATTTTTAAAAAAAATTAATTTTTTAAAAAAAAATTCTCTTCACATTTTGCATTGTCTGACATGCTATTATCAAATAACAAAATCTCAAAAGAATTAAAAATATAGAGGTAATAATCATTGGTTCACTTGACATGGAATGACCCACATGTACACACACAAGTATACAGACACACACATGTACAGAAACACAGACAGATATACGCACATATGTATACATATATTTATACAGACACACATGTACACACACAGGTATATGCACACATGTATGCAGACACACATGTACACACATTCATGTACATATATACACATGTACACACATGTATAGACACACATAGGTACACATGTATACAGACACACGTATACAGACACAGACATGTACACACAAGTATATGCACACATGTACAGAGACACACACATGTACACACATACAGACACACTCACATATACACACAGGTACACACACATGTATACAGACACACCCACACATGTATACAGACACACATACATGTCTACACACACATGTATACACACAGACACACATGTATAAATGTCTAGAGGCACACACATGCAAACACGTATACACTCATACATACATACACATATATACACACACACACGTGTCAGCCTCCCACTGATCCTCCTCCTTGCCGCTGTCTTCTCACCCGCACCCCATGGTCCCATTGGTGGTGTGAGTAGCTCCAGGAAGACAATCAGCGGGTCAAGTGACTGAGCGGTCTGATGTGACGTCACACACAGCCAGTCACATGACCCGCTGATTGTCTTCCTGGAACTATTCACACCGCCAATGAGACCACCGGGTGCTGGTGAGAAGACAGCAGCGAGGAGGGGGGAGGACAGAGCAGGGGGAGGGAGGACCGAGCGGCGGGGAGGAGGGAGCAGTGGGGAGGAGGATGAAGCGGGTGGAAGAGGACAGAGGATGGAGCAAGGGGGAGGAGGACGGAGGATGGAGCAATGGAGGGAAGAGGACGGATGATGGAGTGGAACAGGCAGGGGGAGGATGGGCCGGAACTGCATCTGTCGCTGTCTATGTGTAACGGAAATTCCACGTCGCTGATTGGTCACGGCCGGCCGGGCAATTCTGGTCAAAGGATGTTTTTCTAATTAGCGGGGTTATGACAGCATGTTTGAATATGAGGAAAGAAAGATACCAGATGATAGAGAGAGGTAAAATATTTTAGTTATATATATATATATAGTGACAGTTGGGGAGAGAGATTGAATGAGATTTGAGGAAATAAGGTCACTAGTGCATGTTATAGGGTGAGAAGAAGCAAGGAGTCTGGTCACTTCTTCTGTGACAGGCTCGAAGATGGATAGTGAACTTAAGGTGCAGGAGGGAGGGGGAGGTAGGCTCTGAGGGGACTGTACAGAAATTTCCTGATGTATATAGTTGATATTTTGTAAGAAAAAAAAAAAAAGTGGCCAGATCATCTGAGCTGAGGTTGGTGACTGGAAGTCATATACTCCAAATATGTAGCCTGTATGGAAGAGTGGCAGAAAGAAAACCATTTTTGAAAGAAAGCTGTAAAAAGTCCCATTTGCATGTTGCAAAAAAAAATGTAGATGACACAGCTAGCATGTAGAAGAAGGTTCTCTAGTCAGATTAGACCAAAGTAGAGATTTTTGGGCTAAATGCAAAACTAACTATGTGGTGGAAAAATATCACATGATGTCAGCTTCTGACCTGTGATTGGCTGCGCAGCGCCAGCCTGCGATCGGCCGGCTGGCAGCTGCAAGCCTGTAATTGGTCCTTAGTTGCTGGACTGTAACTGGCTGCCCGGCGGCAGCCTACAATTGGCCGCCCGACGACACTGTATACATACGACTTCTGAGGCACAAGGATGAGAGCACTTCTGTAATCTTTTTGAGAGAACTGCTGCCAGACATGTCTGTAGTGGATTATCTATGGAGAATAGTGATGGGCGAATCCTAAATTACTCGGAATCGCTTGACTCTAGCGAGTCCGAGCCCAGGACTCGCTACTCGTTGCGAGTCTAGCGAGTCCAATGTTAATGAATGGGGAAGCGAGTAATAGCGAGTAGTGTGAGATTTACAAATCGCAGATGTGTCTCTGAAGCTTCAGCCTGAAGCAATCCGAGTTTTGTCATTTATTTGCATTGGACTCGTTTACTTTGTAAGTAATCGCTGGGAAACTCGCACAGATAAGAGAAGAGTCCTGTCTGCTCTGTGCAGCTCCAGGGTCCTAGAGCCCGCCTGCTGCCTGATGTAGCAGTGCTGAGATTGTTCTCAGTCTGCTCATTCCCTGTGTACAGACATGAATGTCTGTGCACAGAGATGATGTAGCAGTGCTGAGATTGTTCTCAGTCTGCTCATTCCCTGTGCATAGACATCTATATCTATACACAGGGGATGTAGCAGAGAGGACTTCGCGTTTTGGACTGCGTCGGACGGAAGAGGATTTTTTTAATTAAAGATGGAGTCCCTAATGGCTTTTTTTTTTATTTCAAATAAAAAATTTTCTCTGTGTTGTGTTTTTTTTAAAACAATTTAATAGAAATTCATGGCGGTCATGTCTAATATTGGCGTGACCGCCATAAATTTCGGGCTTAGGGCCAGCTGATAATACAAAGCTGGCCCTAACCTCTATTACCCAGCGTGCCACCGCCACCAGGGCCGCTGGAAGAGCGGGGTTCAGCGCCAGAGGATGGCGCTTCAATGAACGCGCCATCTTCTGGGGCGGCTGCGGGCTGCAATTTTTGCAGCGGGGGGTGCCCAGAAAGCTTGGGCATCCCTGCGCTGCGGATTCCAGCCCCCAGCTGCTTAGCTGTACCTGGCTAGACATAGAAATTGCGTGGAGCCCCACGCATTTTTTTGACTCCGACTCCGAGACGACTCCGACTCCGAGACGACTCCGACTCCGACTCGACTCCAAGACGACTCCGACTCCGAGACGACTCCGACTCCGACTCCGAGACGACTCCGACTCCGACACGACTCCGACTCCGAGACGACTCCGACTCCGAGATGACTTCGACTCCAAGACGACTCCGACTCCGAGACGACTCCGACTCCGAGACGACTCCGACTCCAAGACAACTCCAACTCCGAGACGACTCTGACTCCGAGACGACTCCGACTCCGAGACGACTCCGAGACGACTCCGACTCCGAGGCGACTCCGACTCCGAGACGACTCCGATCTCCGAGACGACTCCGACTCCGACTCCGAGACGACTCCACTCCGAGCGACTCCGACTCCGAGACGACTCCGACTCCGAGACGACTCCGACTCCGAGACGACTCCGACTCCGAGATGACTCCGACTCAGACGACTCCGAGACGACTCCGACTCCGAGACGACGACGACTCCGACTCGACTCCGAGACGACTCCGACTCCGAGACGACTCCGACTCGACTCCGAGACGACTCCGACTCCGAGACGACTCCGACTCCGAGACGACTCCGACTCTCTGAGACGACTCCGAGACGACCCGACCTCCGACTCGACTCCTCGAGACGACTCGGACTCCGAGGCGACACCGACTCTGAGGTGACTACGACTCTGAGGCGACTACGACTCTGAGACTCCGACTCTGAGGAGACTCCGACTCCGAGACTCTGACTCTGAGCCTCTGACTCTGAAATTCATTAAATAATAAAAAAAAAAATGCGTGGGACTCCGCGCAATTTCTATGTCTAGCCAGGTACAGCTAAGCAGCTGGGGGCTGGAATCCGCAGTGCAGGGATGCCCAAGCTTTCTGGGCACCCCCCGCTGCAAATTGCAGCCCGCAGCCGCCCCAGAAGATGGCGCGTTCATTGAAGCGCCATCCTCTGGCGCTGAACCCCGCTCTTCCAGCGGCCCTGGTGGCGGTGGCACGCTGGGTAATAAAGGGGTTAATACCAGCTTTGTTATACAAGCTGGTATTAAGCCCGAGATTCTTAATGTCAGGCCACGTTTGACCCAGCCACTAAGAATCTCCAATAAAGGGTTAAAAAAACACAACACAGAGAAAATTTTTTATTTGAAATAAAAAAAAAAGCCATTAGGGACTCCATCTTTAATTAAAAAAATCCTCTTCCGTCCGACGCAGTCCAAAACGCGATGTCCTCTCTGCTACATCCCCTGTGCATAAATATAGATGTCTATGCACAGGGAATGAGCAGACTGAGAACAATCTCAGCACTGCTACATCAGGCAGCAGGCGGGCTCTAGGACCCTGGAGCTGCACAGAGAAGACAGCTGGACTCGGCTCGCAAAGAAACAGCAGTTACTTTGCGAGTTTCCCTGCTATCACTGGCACAGTAGCCAGTGATTACTCGCACGAGTCTAATGCAAACAATGGCAATCCTAGTTTTGTCAGCGTCTCTGACAAAACTAGGATTGATATTGATTTGCATTGGACTCGTGCGAGTAATCACTGGGAAACTCGCAGAGTACCGAGTCCTGCGAGTCCCTTACTACTCGCCGAGTAACGAGTCCTAGCGAGTAGATTCGCCCATCCCTAATGGAGAACAATGTGATACTCAGTCAAAAGTAGGACATGCCAAATAGGCTTCTTCCAAACAAAGAGTTTTCTGGAATTCCTATATCCATTAGTCGGGTTCAGACGACATTAGTGTAATATGGATGGGGGCCTGTAGACTTTCATTTTTTTGTCTTCTGCCATACTGTTATGGCAAGGCAACGCATGATGACAGATGAAACGTCTTGGTAACATAAAGTCACAGGAGTGCTCAGCACCTTAGTTTCTGTATACTGAGGTCTCCATGAGACTCTTCTTTAATTCTGTTTTTATCAGGTATAAAATTTTGTGAATTTAAAGTAAATGTAAGTTTACAAAATCAAGAACCTGACACAGAAAGTTTTGCACTGATGCTGCTGACACATCACTGCTCTACTTTTTATTTCCAGTACCCAGAGGCCAACCTTTAATCTTTAGAAGATTGTAAGTTCTAGAGTAGACTACGTCACACAAACTTATGACACTTGTCAGAGGCTTCTGTGATTATGAATACAGTAAAGAAAGTATTTTCAGAACAGATATAAAAAACATTAAATTATACAGCCTATGAACATTCACCATTTACAATCTGAAACAACACAAAATATGCTGACAAATTACATAGCTATATAGATGTATAGGTTAAAAAAAACTTCCAATATTTCTTCAGTACTGCAGGACTCCCACCAATCTAGGATTTCAATAATCTGTATATGGTCCTACTTACTTCAATGGGGCCAACTGCAGCTCCCTAGAGAGCAGGTGAGCAATACACCCCCTGAGCATTGGGAGAAACCCATTTCCTTAGAAGACTGCTCTAGATTGGGCTTGTCATCTGCCTCATCTTTAAGATTATCACTGTGTCACAGCCTGGGCCTCTGGAGGAATATCTGGCACATAGTTTTATACAGGTCAATAATATTAGACTGGAGCAATAAAAGTTGTAAGTACTACAATTGTTTTCTTGTGTACGTAAGAATATCACAATCCAAGTCATTTCTTAGAAGTGATGGATTTTCAGTTCTTTGGATTACTATTCCTTACAGCCTCATTCAGACATCCGTGTGGGACATACGTGTTGTTTCTGGGGGGTTTTTGATACAACGTGATACCCATTATAATATATGGTGATATTCACGTATATTTACATGCACCGTGTGTCCAAAACACAAGAAGACATCTGTTTTTTTTTTATGGCAGCACAGATGCCAATACAGAAATAATCAAATTCTGCCCCATTCATTTTAGGTGCTCACCTAACCCCATGCCTACCCAGCAAATAACTTAGCTTACTCAACCTTGAACACCAAAGGTGAAACAGTGATATGCACACTCCAATATAAAATAAAATACAATAAATTTTATTGTTCATCTAATTTAAGATCATTTTTTACATCCAAGGAGGAATACCAAAAAAGTATATCAAGGGATATCACATTCCACATAATTATACTATCATCTGAAACCTGTGAGGTACAGCAAAAAAAAATTTGTATTAAATATACAGTATATATTTAGGCATGGGTCATATACTATGTGGTGAATTTGCTTAGGGCAACTTTGTATCAATACTCCTAGCCAGGTGCTATCTTGTGGAGCAAATATCACCCTATAGCAGGGGTGGGGAACTCCAGTCCTCGAGGGCCGCAAACAGTGCAGGTTTTCAGGATTTCCTTAGTATTGCACAGGTGATAACATAATCACTTGCACTGGTGATGATTCCAATCCCTGTGCAATACTAAGGAAATCGTGAAAACCTGAACTGTTTGCGGCCCTCGAGGACTGGAGTTCTCCACCCCTGCCCTATAGCTTCCTTGTACATACCTAAGTGTTCTACAACAGATCAGTTCCTAACACTCCATATTAAGTTTCAGTATAATAAACTGGCTGTGTATACATACCACACCACTATTCGCTATACTCATTACTCAGCGAATAACACTAGTGCTTGTGAGTGATCTGTTGATCATGAACGATCTGACACATATTGCTGACTCCCTTTAGTACACAAAGGGAGTCGGCACCCCATTGAGAGCAGATTGAATGTTAGGCTCCCTCTGGGGGGTATGTCATATGCAGTAAAAACTCAAAAAAGACCACCCTGTCCCAGAAATACTTGTTTTATAGCCGGAAGTGTTAGCCTATAGCTAATTGACTAACATTGAACTCGCTATTCGAACAAGTGCGCGAGTTATTACAAAGTACTCGTTATGAGTATAGCGATTACGAATATTTCACTACTCTCTTATCGCTACACACCACCAATTACTTAACACTTTTCCTGTTCTGAAAGTTCTATTATATGCCAGTTAGCGCCAAATGATAAAGTGTACTGTATACTGATCCTGCCGGTTGTAGACCTATGTGCCGCATGTGACAATCCCAGACCCAATGTGCATTTCAATTATTCAATAAAAATGAGCGTCATCTGATGAACTGTCTGCGGCACTTGGACCCAAAAAGAACAATTTTACTTTCATCAGTGCAAAAAATGTTTCTGCATTTCTCTTTAGGCCATTTGATGTGTTCTTTAGCAAATTATATCCGCTTCAGTACATGTCTTTCCTTTAATGGTCCATTTACACGTGGCCACAGGAAGGTAGAAACCGGCAGGCATCAGACACAATTGTGCCTGTTGCCTTGAAAAGACCACGATGTGGCGGCGTGTAATTCAGGACTTTCCTTCCTGTGTCTTCCCTGGTTTGCTTACATTCTTCTTATTCTTCTCTCCTTTAGGGATTGTTTACGATTATGCCTTGAGAATCTAATTTTTCTAAATTTACCATCCTTCCTGGAAATTTCTGTAACTTTCCTATCTTCTTTCGGAATCCTTTAAAATATATCTTTCTCAAATCAAATCTTAAAGTCTGAGTCCTCACAGGTCTACTTCCTTTAGTTATCCAAAATTCTATAATAGCATGATCACTGCCTCCTGGGGTCCCAGCCACCTTTACCTCTGCAACCATTTCTTCCCAGTTTATAAAGGTTAGATCCAAGGTAACAGAGTCCCTTGTTTTCTCCTCTACCTTTTGGAAGATAAAGTTGTCAGCAAGTGGGGATAACAATTTGCTGGACCTGTTAGTTTTGCCTGAGAGAGATTCCCAATAAATGTCTGGATAGTAGAAATCTCCCATGATCACTGTCATATTTCTTTGAGAATTCGACCATTTGATGCATAAATAGTTCATCCATAGTTCCAGTTTTCCAAGGCAGCCTGTAGTAAACACCTACAAGGGTATCCTTTCTGGTGTTCTCTCTTTGTATTCTTAACCAAATAGATTCCACAGAACTCCCAGGTTCCGAAGCTTCAGTCTTCATGGAGATAATCGATATATGCAATATCTCCTCCCTGTTTATTAAGTCTGTTTCTTGCAAATAAGTTGCTGAGTCCAGTGACTGGCAATAGTAGTCACCAGTTCTGCCATGTGAAAAAAGGGGGTTAGCAGAGACCCCAGTACTTGGAGTAGCAGGAGCTAAGTAAAGGCCTCGTTACACGTTTCAACATCGTTCCCAAAATCGTTCAAAAGTGACATCAGGAACGATGTTGAAACGTCATCCTTGCGTCGTTGCGTGTAAACACACGATTTAACAACGATAGTTGTTCAGGTCGGAGTTGACAGGTTTTCCTGCATGCAGGATAACCTGTCAACTTCAACTTAAGCAACCTGCGGCATCGTTCGGTGTGACACCGCAATAGCGATGTCACGGCCAATCCAGCCTATTCTCTGCATTGCAGCACATCGCTCGCTGGGTTGATCCCAGGCCAGCGAGCGATCACTGCGGCAACATCGCAGCGCTGTCACCGGCAACATCTTACCATGTGACAGCTAGGCTGCGATGTTGGAAGGAAGCGCGCACCCGAGACATCGCTTCCGACTTCGCAGCCAATGTTGAAACGTCATACCTGTGGAATACTAAAAGTTTAAAGACTCCATTTAAAACTACCATATAATACATAATTTCTATATCTGATAAATGTGATGTTTGCAAAGAAACAACCTGATTATGAATATGTGTAAATACATATGATCATCATCATGCACAGTGTCCCACTTCCAGCAGATGAATCTTGAATTAAACCCATCAATGAGACTATTATGATGGCTATAGAGGGTGGCAAACACTGACACATGTTTGAAGTAGCGATCTTCGCTTTACAGCAATTGCTTTTTTTTCTTTTTTTTTACACAAATACTCTCAAGTTTGTTAAGCCTCATTCCTGCATCAAGCAGATTTTTTCTTCAGCCACAGGGCTTTTCAGTCTCTCTGGCATTCATTTAGAAATTTAGGTCACTATACAAATTAGACATGCTGAAATCTCAACGATTCTTAAGTATTTAAACTTGCTCATACTTATATCAATTCTGCACTTCGGTAATTTCAGCTGCTAGAGAATTCTGCTGGTAAATAATCTTCTTAAGAGGCAATTGCATGGCAGCTGCAGCATTCATTTAGAGATTTGTGGGAAGACAAAAATGGTAACATACAAACTAGTTACGGTAACTCATATTACTAGAAGCATCCAAAATGAACAAAAACTAAAATAATGCCTCTGCACAGCATTTCTTTACTTTCTTTGAGAGAGCTTCTACCAGACTCCCTTGGCAGCTCCCTGTCACCCTGACATCAAAAGGATTACCCATAGTAAAGCAGACTTGCCAAATCCTTCCCTTCCTTGACAATATCTGGAGGGAGTGTTATGGGTAGAGTTAGGAGACTCCCATACATGTTAAACTGTCGCCCGGTCCTGGTAATATGTAAACAGTAACCATGGGCAAGCATCACATTCTCTGTGCCCCGGCACTCTACAGAAATTTGTGTTGAGTGAAAGTGTGGGGTTGTTGCATTTGTTCTTCTGGGTCCGGGACCTTCATAATCTTCAGGGTTACACATTGTGCAGTATCATTTCTCTTCATGCCATTCTCTTCAATAAAGAAAATAGTCCATGACTTAAGAACTACATCTCTTATATATTTGAGTAAAGCTAAACACAGGGAGTAATAAATTATTACCATTTCGCCTCTGTGCAATCAAACGGCTCTTTAGTGAGATTTACAGATAGAGGCCAATTTTCTTCAACAGAACCTATAGGAATGTAGGGGGATGGATGGTTTATCTGTATACTATCGATATAGAGCCACACGAGTCCAGGTGTGTCCCTGGGTGTCCTTCTGGTATTGCTTTGCTATTTATCAGGGGCCGCTCTTGGAGCTGCTAACCCCTTGTCAATATCCCTTCTTTACTAAGGTCACCTTTCCACTGGCCAACACCGTCTCCACACTTTTTACAAGCTTGTCTTGTAGGAGTCCCCTCTGCTGCGTAGGATGTTTCCACCTCTGGAGAGCTAACTCTGCATCCTGAGCCCACTGTATACACACACCCTCTTTACATGTCTTCTCTCCTTTGCTTCCACTATACAATTCCTTTTTAAAACAAGAATTATCTTTCCCTGAATGCTAACACTTCTCCCCCTTCCTGGCTGGATATTAACACTGTCATGCTTGAACACAGGATCCTTGAGCCCACCAGAAAATGTAAACATAGAAACAGGGAGACAATGATCTTTTGCATCTTTAGTACTACAGCCCACATAACATTATCCATCTTATACACTAAATATTGAACCTTACATTAATAACAGTGGGACAGGGCTTATTCAGGAGTAGGGCCTATGTTAGCCGGATGTGCATCCAAATACACAGATTAAGATTAAATATATTGCAGTGTTGAGACATGCCAGGTCCCTACACCACAATACAATCTGCCCTAATGTACCTGTATGATTTATTTGTCGTTATTTATGTTCTCGTCCTTGTTCTGCCCTTACACATGTAAAGCGTCATGGAACCATTGGCGCTATATAAATAAATAAATAAATAATAATAATAATAAAATAATAATAATACATGCCACCAGTCAATCAGTCAGAGGCTGAGTGTGCTGGGAATCATTACTTTTCTTAGGGTGCTTTCACACTAGCGTTTATTTGAAATCGCGGCAGATGCGGTGAAAAATACGCATCTGCCGCGATTACCGCATACCGGCTGCACTTGCGGCACGGTTGCGGCAAGCCCCATACAATGTATAGGCGGGCTTGCGGCAGGTGCGGCAAGTGCGATTTTGGCACTTGCGGCAGGTGCGGCCACAAAAAAAACGCGGCTGACCGCGTTTTTTTTCACGGCCGCACCTGCCACAAGTGCCAAAACCGCACTTGCCGCACATGCCGCAAGCCCGCCTATACATTGTATGGGGCTTGCCACAACCGTGCCGCAACCGTGCCGCAAGTGCAGCCGGTATGCGGTAATCGCGGCAGATGCGTTTTTTTCACCGCATCTGCCGCGATTTAAAAAAACCGCTGATGTGAAAGGGGCCTTAGGGCCCTTTCACACTATTTTTTTTTTTTAAAAAGGCGGCAGTTACGGTAAAAAAAACACATCTGACGCATTTTCCGCCTAACAGCAGCACTTGCGTCAGACTTGCGGCAAGCCCCTTGCATTGTCTATGGGGTTTCTGGTAAGTGTGCGTCAGGTGCGGCAAGTGCGGTTCCGACAGTTGCGGCCGCGAAAAAAAAGCCACTGACTGCATTTTTTTTCACTGCCGCAACTGCAGCAACTGCCGGAACCGCACTTGCCGCACCTGCCGCACACATACCGCAAGCCCCATAGACAATGCATGGGGCTTGCCGCAAGTGCGCAGCAAGTGCAGCCATTAGGTGGAAAATGCGGCAGATGCGTTTTTTTTACCGTAACTGCTACATTTAAAAAAAAAACAACACAGTGTGAAATGTCAGATGTTGGCTTCTATGCTAGCCCAAGAACACGCAACTATAGAAATCTACACTTTCACATACAGTACCTGGGGCCTTTTACGCCTGTGTGCAAATAACATGGAGTAACTCAAATAGAAATACTTTTCAAAGTTTATTTGAGATGTGAATATTTCAAAACATTATAAATATGTGCATAAAACAAAAAAATTGTAATTACACCGGCTTAAAACGCCCAATATCTGCAGTCTATATAATTCTTTAGATATATAACGATTTTTTTGTCTAAAAGTTTTTTATATAAAAGTTGTAGTAAACATAGTGCAGGAATATTTATTTTCAAAAACTTTCCTTTTCAACTTTACTGATTACCCCAACAATTTTCACATATTATTTTTTCGGAAGAATGTTTTAGTACAGAAACACTCAGATTCCCTTTCCTTCTTTGCTGGACAGATATAACAGTGCTTTCTTTTTTTTTCCTCTTGGCTCTGGATGTTCCTGAAAATGTATACCACATCGAATCATAGCTTCCGAAATTTGCCTTAGCAAGCATTTTATGTTGCTTCGCTCCATCATGGTAGGCATCAAAAGTTCATAGCAAAGTTCCATCAAGAATAATCGTCTCTTGTACTTCCTGTTGGCATGGAATTCTGGATGAATTTCACTATAAACAATATAGCTATTGAAGGCTGACACATCAAGGATATTATAAAAAATGACTACAGGCCAACGTTTTGTCTGCCTCTTGCACGAATACTCTCCAATCATTTCATCCATCTTGTCCACACCTCCTTTTGTCTAATATATAAAAGCCGAAAGCCACTTCCGGAAAACCCGAAGGGTATTTCCGTGATGGCCTCCGGACCCATGGTGCTGACGTCACCAGTGCGGGGTCGCCCGGCTACAGGGAGCGGTGGAGGAACGTTCCACTCTCGGAAGTTCCGTCTGCCCACCAGCCTCTGCCCTCCAGCCAGTACCGTAGCTAGCGGGTGGGGCAGGGGGGCCCAGTGCCCCGTGCCCCCCGGCATGAGGGGCCCATAGCCCCCACCCCCTGGGGGGCCCCGTGCTGACAGCAGCCGCGCACCCGGAGAGGAGGGAGGAAGGAACTTCCTGTCCGGTAGCTCTACCCTCCTCTCCTCCTACAGCAGACAGCAGACGCACGCCGGCCGCGGTGAGTCTGCACCCCCCCAGGGCCTCACATCTGTCTGCCAGCACCACACCCCCCCGGTCCTCACATGGGGGTCCTGGGTGCTGATCTTGCCCCAGGGCCCGGAGCACGCCAGCTACGCCACTGCCTCCAGCCTCTGCCCTCCAGCCTCTGCCCTCCAGCCTCTGCCCTCCAGCCTCCGCTCTCCCCTCCAGCCACTGCCTTCCAGCCTCCGCTCTGCCCTCCAGCCTCTGCCCTCCAGCCTCCGCTCTCCCCTCCAGCCTCTGCCCTCCAGCCTCCGCTCCCCCATCCAGCCTCTGCCCTCCAGCCTCTGCCCTCCAGCCTCCGCTCTCCCCTCCAGCCTCCGCTCTCCCCTCCAGCCTCTCCCATCCAGCCTCCGCTCTCCCCTCCAGCCTCCGCTCTGCCCTCCAGCCTCCAATCTCCCCTCCAGCCTCCGCTCTCCCCTCCAGCCTCCGCTCTCCCCTCCAGCCTCTCCCCTCCAGCCTCTCCCCTCCAGCCTCTGCCCTCCAGCCTCTGCCCTCCAGCCTCCGCTCTCCCTTGCAGCCTCCGCTCTCCCCTCCAGCCTCTGCTCTCCCCTCCAGCCTCTGCCCTTCAGCCTCTGCTCTGCCCTCCAGCCTCTGCCCTTCAGCCTCTGCCCTCCAGCCTCCGCTCTCCCCTTCAGCCTCTCCCCTTCAGCCTCTCCCCTCCAGCCTCTGCTCTCCAGCCTCCACTCTCCCCTCCAGCCTCTCCCTTCCAGCCTCTGCCCTCCAGCCTCCACTCTCCCCTCCAGCCTCTCCCCTCCAGCCTCCACTCTCCCCTCCAGCCTTTCCCCTCCAGCCTCTCCCCTCCAGCCTCCGCTCTCCCCTCCAGCCTCCGCTCTCCCCTCCAGCCTTCGTTCTCCCCTCCAGCCTCCACTCTCCCCTCCAGCCTCTGCCCTTCACCCTCTGCTCTGCCCTCCAGCCTCTGCCCTCCAGCCTCCGCTCTCCCCTCCAGCCTTTCCCCTCCAGCCTCTCCCCTCCAGCCTCTGCCCTCCAGCCTCCACTCTCCCCTCCAGCCTCTCCCCTCCAGCCTCTGCCCTCCAGCCTCAGCTCTCACCTCCAGCCTCTCCCCTCCAGCCTCCGCTCTCCCCTCCAGCCTCCGCTCTCCCCTCCAGCCTTTCCCCTCCAGCCTCCGCTCTCCACTCCAGCCTCCGCTCTCCCCTCCACCCTCCGCTCTCCCCTCCAGCCTCCGCTCTCCCCTCCATCCTTCGTTCTCCCCTCCAGCCTCTGCTCTCCCCTCCAGCCTCCGCTCTCCCCTCCGCCCTCCGCTCTCCCCTCTGCCCTCCGCTCTCCCCTCCGCCCTCCGCTCTCCCCTCCACCCTCCGTTCTCCGCTCTCCCCTCCACCCTCCGCTCTCCGCTCTCCCCTCCACCCTCCGCTCTCCGCTCTCCCCTCCACCCTCCGCTCTCCCCTCCACCCTCCACTCTCCCCTCCAGCCTCTCCCCTCCAGCCTCCGCTCTCCCCTCCAGCCTCTCCCCTCCAGCCTCCACTCTCCCCTCCAGCCTCTGCTCTCCCCTCCAGCCTCCGCCCTCCAGCCTCCCCTGTCCTCTGCTCTCCAGCCTCCCCTGTCCTCTGCTCTCCAGCCTCCCCTGTCCTCTGCCCTTCAGCCTCCCCTCTCCTCTGCCCTCCAGCCTCCCCTCTCCTCTGCCCTCCAGCCTCCCCTCTCCTCACCCCTCCTCACCCCTCCAGCCTCCCCTCTCCTCACCCCTCCTCACCCCTCCATATGCAATGTACAGTATGTGTATATATGTGTGTATGTAGTCACTTCCGTCACTTTGTCCGCACTTCCCTCACTTTGTCCGCATTTCCCTCACTTTGTCCGCACACATACTCACACACACACACTCCGCTATACTTACCACCGACCCTGCATCAGCCGCCTGGATCCTCAGTCGACATGTCGCCACCCCCCGAACTACTGGATCCAATATAGCATCCAAGAAGTCTCGCCAAACTTCCCAGACGCCATATTGGATCCGGGCGCCGACATGTTGACTCAGGATCAAAGCGGCGGGGAAGACGCAGGGTCAGTGCTAACTATAGCGGAGTGTGTGTATGTGTGTGTGTGTGTATGTGTGTGTGTGTGTGCTAACCACTCTGCCCACGCCGTTGCGCTGACCACTCTGCCCACGACGCTGCGCTGACCACTCTGCCCACGCCACTGTGCTGACCAATCTCACCGCACTCACTGCTAACCACTGAGCCACCGCACTCACTGCTAACCACTGAGCCACCGCACTCACTGCTAACCACTGAGCCACCGCACTTACTGCTAACCACTGAGTCACCGCACTCACTGCTAACCACTGAGCCACCGCACTCACTGCTAACCAATGAGCCACTGCACTCACTGCTAACCACTGAGACACCGCACTCACTGCTAACCACTGAGCCACCGTATACTCTGCTACCCACTGGGCCACCTGTATACACACAAATCATTTCACTGCACTCTCCTAACTATTAGTAAATAAACTATACAGTTAGGGCCAGAAATATTTGGACAGTGACACAAGTTTTGTTATTTTAGCTGTTTACAAAAACATGTTCAGAAATACAATTATATATATCATATGGGCTGAAAGTGCACACTCCCAGCTGCAATATGAGAGTTTCCACATCCAAATCAGAGAAAGGGTTTAGGAATCATAGCTCTGTAATGCATAGCCTCCTCTTTTTCAAGGGACCAAAAGTAATTGGACAATGGACTCTAAGGGCTGCAATTAACTCTGAAGGCGTCTCCCTCGTTAACCTGTAATCAATTAAGTAGTTAAAAGGTCAGGGGTGGATTCCAGGTGTGTGGTTTTGCATTTGGAAGCTGTTGCTGTGACCAGACAACATGCGGTCAAAGGAACTCTCAATTGAGGTGAAGCAGAACATCCTGAGGCTGAAAAAAAAGAAAAAATCCATCAGAGGGATAGCAGACATGCTTGGAGTAGCAAAATCAACAGTTGGGTACATTCTGAGAAAAAAGGAATTGACTGGTGAGCTTGGGAACTCTAAAAGGCCTGGGCGTCCACGGATGACAACAGTGGCGGATGATCGCCGCATACTTTATTTGGTGAAGAAGAACCCATTCACAACATCAACTGAAGTCCAGAACACTCTCAGTGAAGTAGGTGTATCTGTCTCTAAGTCAACAGTAAAGAGAAGACTCCATGACAGTAAATACAAAGGGTTCACATCTAGATGCAAACCATTATCAATTCCAAAAATAGACAGGCCAGAGTTAAATTTGCTGAAAAACACCTCAAGAATCCAGCTCAGTTCTGGAAAAGTATTCTATGTACAGATGAGACAAAGATCAACCTGTACCAGAATGATGGGAAGAAAAAAGTTTGGAGAAGAAAGGGAACGGCACATGATCCAAGGCACACCACATCCTCTGTAAAACATGGTGGAGGCAACATGATGGCATGGGCATGCATGGCTTTCAATGGCACTGGGTCACTTGTGTTTATTGATGACATAACAGCAGACAAGAGTAGCCGGATGAATTCTGAAGTGTACCGGGATATACTTTCAGCCCAGATTCAGCCAAATGCTGCAAAGTTGATTGGACGGCGCGTCATAGTACAGATGGACAATGACCCCAAGCATACAGCCAAAGCTACCCAGGAGTTCATGAGTGCAAAAAAGTGGAACATTCTGCAATGGCCAAGTCAATCACCAGATCTTAACCCAATTGAGCATGCATTTCACTTGCTCAAATCCAGACTTAAGACGGAAAGACCCACAAACAAGCAAGACCTGAAGGCTGCGGCTGTAAAGGCCTGGCAAAGCATTAAGAAGGAGGAAACCCAGCGTTTGGTGATGTCCATGGGTTCCAGACTTAAGGCAGTGATTGCCTCCAAAGGATTCGCAACAAAATATTGAAAATAAAAATATTTTGTTTGGGTTATGTTTATTTGTCCAATTACTTTTGACCTCCTAAAATGTGGAGTGTTTGTAAAGAAATGTGTACAATTCCTACATTTTCTATCAGATATTTTTGTTCAACCCTTCAAATTAAACGTTACAATCTGCACTTGAATTCTGTTGTAGAGGTTTCATTTCAAATCCAATGTGGTGGCATGCAGAGCCCAACTCGCGAAAATTGTGTCACTGTCCAAATATTTCTGGCCCTAACTGTATATGGATTCGGGCCGCCATCTAGTTTTATTATAATACAGTATGATTTCAGGTTTCTGTTTCCTGTCATCGATGTCAATACTTCATCATGATGCATTGTACTCAGTAATATCACAGATTTTTCTTTCTTTGCTTTATAAGATACCATTGTCGCCTGATTGTAGAAACCAAAAACACTCTCATAAAGTGGTCACTTGGGATTGTGCTTCATGATTGGAGGAATTTCGTGGCGGTTTGGCCTCATAGTACCAACAAGAGTGAGTTTTTTCTGAAGCAAAAATCTGCCCAGTTCCAGATTGGTAAAGTAGTTTTCCATTGTTATATTTTTCCCAGAACTGAAAATTGGGAATGCAAGTGTTTTTACTATGTCAGAACATAGGTCTTTCTGGACTGGAGCATTAGCTCCTTTGTCACAGTAAATCAGACCATTCATGCCATAATAGCTTGTAGAATCACACATCCAGGCATTTTTTATGCCATACTTGGCAGGTTTACTGGGCATATACTGAATGAATTTGCAATGTCACCTAAAGGCAAGAAGTTGTCATCCACTGTCACATTGTCATTAGAATAGTAAAGCTTTGTACAGTTTTTGATGAAAAGATTCCAGATGTAGCTAATAGGGGCTAATTTATCTGTCTCCAACCTCACAGGACAAGGTTTCTTATCATCAAGACGAAGGCTTCTTCGAATATTCTCAAATCTATTGATTGACATTTTACCTTTGTAGTGTGGATCTGAAACGGTTCAGAAATAATTCTCTGATTGGAACATCGTACAATTTTGTACACCCTGCCAGGAGAGTAAGTGCAATATAACCCTATAGTTTTCCATGTTTTTTTTCTTCCTGAAGCAATATGTTTTCCTTCTAAGTTAGTACACAAAACTACCTCATCTGCAATATCATCTGAAAAAAATTTACAGAAAACATCTCTTTTGGGACAAGAAATCGGGAATTCCTACAGCGCCTTCAGCAACTCTCATAATATTACGTGATAAGGTGCGTCCAAGAACCCCAGCAGTACTGTTCCAAAAAGCATTAGTTTTGGATGTTCTATGTTTACATTCCGCTGGATCCACTACTTCTTCATCATCTGAAGAACCACTGGACGATGAAGTCGAGACATTAGCTGGTGGCATGTATTCTTCATCAGACAAAGAAAGTTCACTGTCTTCATCACTATCAAAAATTATTGCCTCAATTTCTTGGTCAGTCAAACCACTGGATGTAGACTGTGCCATTGTAACCTTACATGTCAGTAAACTGAAATGAAAAAAAAAAAAAAAGATTACAATCAGGGTTGTGCACTTTTCGTTAGTGTGTGCTAAAGGTAAAGTGAAGCCCCCCTCCTCTTACCTTCAGAAGGTTACCACTTTCTTTTAGGTTCAGTAGAAGCCTCTGGATTTTTGAAGCTCAGAAAGTTTATTTTTCCAGAAACAAGAAAGCTGACTCCTTCCTCCAAAGTCTCTTCAGCAAGTAGCACACAATTAACAGGATGTTGTCTGTCCTCTTGTTCCTGTGTGTTCATGACCTGCAATGATGTCAGAAATACATGAGTTTGTGAGGGAGCCTCCCTCACAAGATCACATGACCATGTAGTCAGGCAGAATCCACACTCTTCCCAGCAACAGCAGAGTCATAAAGACTGAGTAATAAAGACAAAGTCTTCCCCAGCAACAGTACAGACAAAAAGACTGAGGATCACATGTAAACCAAGTACAGGCCTAAAAGGCCCCAGGTATATGAATATGGGGTAGTGAAAAAAAGAGTTGTTTTACCGAAATGCCTATAACATAAAAATATATGAAAAACTGGAAATTACTAACAACTATATACTGTACCTGAGGAATACCTAGAGTTTCAAAATTCTAACTAAAGTAATCTTGCAGAAAATAGAAAACAAGTAACCTAGTAGGCCTGCGAGGCCCCAGGTATGCGTTCTAGGGCTAGCTACAGAAGAGATAGAAGAGGACGCCATGCTTCATGTGAGTGCAGGAAGGTGGGAAAAATGTTTTTTTTTATGTGTTAGAGAACAGTGGCAGAATGGCAGACATTCATCATGTTGGGCCCAGGATGGGGGACACACAGCTTATATCAGGATGGGGAAACATATATACTAGGAAGGGGCCCAGCATGGGGACATATATACCAGTTAGGGGGACATATATACCAGTATGGGGTCCAGGATTGGAGATATTAGTACAGCATGCAGGAGATTACTATATAATGGGAAGGTAACAATTACCGTATTTTTCAGATTATAAGACGCTCTTTTGTTCCCCCAAACTTTGGGGTAAAGTGGGGGGTGTGTCTTATAATCCGAATATACGGATCATATAGGGCAGGGGATGGTGGGGGCAGCTCTGGAGTGTGCCCGGGGGTCCAGTGTGCTGGCTGGGGGCTGCAGGAGGGAGCGGGAGATCCCTTGCTCCCGCTCATTTAATATGCACTGAAATCGCACCACGGTGATGGGACTGAGGGCGCAGCGCATATTACATTGCCTGTGCCCCCCATGATTACACATGCCTCCCCCCATGCTGCATATGGCCCCCCAAGCTGCTGCCCATAATAAAATAACAAACATTTTACTCACCATTTCCAGCGATAAGCTGCTTGTCTCCCTGCTTGTCTCCCTCCGTGCAAGCTGCGCCCGAACTTCCTGCTTCTCTGCCTGTCATGTGAGCAGGATCAGGATCCGAAAGAGTAGTCAGAAGGCAGTGTCAAAACCAGGATGGCAGCAAAAGTACAAAATCGTCAGCCAGTAGCAGAGTCCAAAATCCAGGCAGAGACAATATAGTATCACACACTTAACTAGACAGCAGGAGAACATAGAACCTATCTGGCAGTTTGCAAGGCAGGCCCCAAGGTATTTGAAGGATGTGGTCCCTTCTCATAGGCTGGAGCTCAGTGCCTGATGACCTCACCCGGATGTATCCTACAATCAAGTCAGACAGTCATGCACCACAGGTACAGGCCTCCCCAATTACGATGGAGAAATGAAGCTTGCGCCTATCAGATGCCTCTGCAGAGACCTCTCCCCCATCACCAGCATCACCCATCGGACGAGCACGCTGATGTCATGCAAGGACAGAATCATGAGATTCCTTAAGAACTCACAGGCAAAACTGGGCAGGGACAAATAGTTTTTGGGAAGGAGTAGTGTCAGGGTCCTGCTCTGGGTACAGGGCCGCATCATCAATGAGCCAATGTGAGCGCTTTGCTCAGGCGGCAATGAGTCACTGAAGACAGGGGGCGGCAGAGTGGTCAGATCATTTGCTTCTGTGCTCCTGCAATCCTGTGTTGTCAGTGACTGTGCAGCAGCTGCGGTCGGGACTGGGGAGGGAGGAGGCTCCTGGCTGCTTTTACTTTCAATACAGCAGCAATTGGCTCTGCCTCCTCAGTGCCCGCCCCCTCCAGCCAGGGAGTGTGATGATTGGTCAATCCAGCAGTCATTCTACCTCTACATCAAGTGACCCTGTGTTCATCGGGACTCCAGGTGCTGTATATGGAGGTGCTGTATATATCGGCGCTGTATATGGGGCTGGGGTACTGTATATGGGTCTGCTCTGCTGTATATGGGGCTGAGGTACTGTATATGGAGGAGCTCTGCTGTATACGGGGCTGGGGTACTGTATATGGGGCTGGGGTACTGTATATGGGGGAGCTCTGCTGTATATGGGGCTGGGTACTGTATACGGGGCTCAGGTACTGTATATGGGGGGATTCTGCTGTATATGTGGCTGGGGTACTGTATATGGAGGAGCTCTGCTGTATATGGGGCTGGGGTACTGTATATGTGGCTGGGGTACTGTATATGGAGGAGCTCTGCTGTATATGGGGCTGGGGTACTGTATATGGGAGAGCTCTGCTGTATATGAGGCTGGTATACTACAGTTAGGGCCAGAAATATTTGGACAGTGACACAATTTTCGCGAGTTGGGCTCTGCATGCCACCACATTGGATTTGAAATGAAACCTCTACAACAGAATTCAAGTGCAGATTGTAACGTTTAATTTGAAGGGTTGAACAAAAATATCTGATAGAAAATGTTGGAATTGTACACATTTCTTTACAAACACTCCACATTTTAGGAGGTCAAAAGTAATTGGACAAATAAACATAACCCAAACAAAATAAATATTTTGTTGCGAATCCTTTGGAGGCAATCACTGCCTTAAGTCTGGAACCCATGGACATCACCAAACGCTGGGTTTCCTCCTTCTTAATGCTTTGCCAGGCCTTTACAGCCGCAGCCTTCAGGTCTTGCTTGTTTGTGGGTCTTTCCGTCTTAAGTCTGGATTTGAGCAAGTGAAATGCATGCTCAATTGGGTTAAGATCTGGTGATCGACTTGGCCATTGCAGAATGTTCCACTTTTTTGCACTCATGAACTCCTGGGTAGCTTTGGCTGTATGCTTGGGGTCATTGTCCATCTGTACTATGAAGCGCTGTCCAATCACCTTTCAGCATTTGGCTGAATCTGGGCTGAAAGTATATCCCTGTACACTTCAGAATTCATCCGGCTACTCTTGTCTGCTGTTATGTCATCAATAAACACAAGTGACCCAGTGCCATTGAAAGCTATGCATGCCCATGCCATCACGTTGCCTCCACCATGTTTTACAGAGGATGTGGTGTGCCTTGGATCATGTGCCGTTCCCTTTTTCTCCAAACTTTTTTCTTCACATCATTCTGGTACAGGTTGATCTTTGTCTCATCTGTCCATAGAATACTTTTCCAGAACTAAGCTGGCTTCTTGAGGTGTTTTTCAGCAAATTTAACTCTGGCCTGTCTATTTTTGGAATTGATGAAAGGTTTGCATCTAGATGTGAACCCTTTGTATTTACTGTCATGGAGTCTTCTCTTTACTGTTGACTTAGATACAGATACACCTACTTCACTGAGAGTGTTCTGGACTTCAGTTGATGTTGTGAACGGGTTCTTCTTCACCAAACAAAGTATGCGGCGATCATCTACCACTGTTGTCATCCGTTGCCGCCCAGGCCTTTTACAGTTCCCAAGCTCACCAGTCAATTCCTTTTTTCTCAGAATGTACCCAACTGTTGATTTTGCTACTCCAAGCATGTCTGCTATCTCTCTGGTGGATTTTTTCTTTTTTTTCAGCCTCAGGATGTTCTGCTTCACCTCAATTGAGAGTTCCACCCCTGACCTTTTAACTACTTCATTGATTACAGGTTAACGAGGGAGACGCCTTCAGAGTTAATTGCAGCCCTTAGAGTCCATTGTCCAATTACTTTTGGTCCCTTGAAAAAGAGGAGGCTATGCATTACAGAGCTATGATTCCTAAACCCTTTCTCCGATTTGGATGTGGAAACTCTCATATTGCAGCTGGGAGTGTGCACTTTCAGCCCATATTATATGTAATTGTATTTCTGAACATGTTTTTGTAAACAGCTAAAATAACAAAACTTGTGTCACTGTCCAAATATTTCTGGCCCTAACTGTATAGTTTATTTACTAATAGTTAGGAGAGTGCAGTGAAATGATTTGTGTGTATACAGGTGGCCCAGTGGGTAGCAGAGTATACGGTGGCTCAGTGGTTAGCAGTGAGTGCGGTGTCTCAGTGGTTAGCAGTGAGTGCAGTGGCTCATTGGTTAGCAGTGAGTGCGGTGGCTCAGTGGTTAGCAGTGAGTGCCCTTCTGGCCCTAACTGTATATATGGGGGCTCTGCTGTATATAGGGCTGGGGTGTTGTATATAGTGGAGCTCTGCTGTATATCGGGCTGAGGTGCTGTTTATGGGGGAGCTCTGCTGTATATAGGGCTGGGGTACAGTATATGGGGGAGCTCTGCTGTATATGGGGCTGGGTTGCTGTATATGGGGCTGGGGTACTGTATATGGGGGGCTCTGCTGTATATGGGGGAGCTCTGCTGTATAAGGGGCTAGGTTGCTGTATATGGGGCTGGGGTACTGGATATGGGGGAGCTCTGCTGCATATAGGGCTTGGGTACTGTATATGGGGAGCTCTGCTGTATATAGGGCTGGGGTATTGTATATGGGGGGGCTCTGCTGTATATGGGACTGGATTGCTGTATATGGGGAGCTCTGCTGTATATGGGGATGGGGTACTGTATATGGGAGAGCTGTATATGGGGGAGCTCTGCTGTATATGGGGGTGCTGTATATGGGTCTGGGTTGCTGTATATAGGGCTGGGGTACTGTATATGGGGGGGCTCTGCTGTATATGGGGCTGGGGTACTGTATATGGGGGGCTCTGCTGTATATGGGGCTGGGGTGCTGTATATGGGGATGCTGTATATGTGGGGAGCTCTGCTGTATATTGGGGTGCTGTATATGGGGGGCTCTACTGAATATGGGGGAGCTGTATATGGGGGAGCTCTCGATATGGGGGGCTCTGCTGTATATGGGAGGGGGCTCTGCTGTATGTGGGGGTGCTGTATATGGGGCAGGAGTGCTGTATATGGGGGGGGCTCTGCTGTATGTGGGGGTGCTGTATATGGGGCAGGGGTGCTGTATATGGGGGGGCTGTGCTGTATATGGAGGGCTCTACTGTATATCGGGGGCTTTGCTGTATGTGGGGCTGGTGTGCTGTGCTGTATATGGGGTTGCTGAGCTGTATATGGGGGTTCTGTGCCGTATATGGGGGTGCTGTGCCATATATGGTGGTGCTGTATATGGGGGTACTGTGCTGTTTGTGGGGGTGCTGCATTGTATATTGGGCTTCTGTGCTGTATATGGGAGTACTGTGCAGTTTATGGGGGTGCTGTTCTGTTTATGGGGCGGCTGTGCTGTATATTGGGGTGCTTTAAATGGGGGTACTGTGCTGTTTTTGAGGGTGCTGTATATGGGGCTCCTGTGCTGTATATGGGTGGTGCTATATATGGGGTGCTATGTTGTACATGGGGGTGCTGTATGGTATATGGTTGGCTATGGGGTGCATTATACTATATGGAGGACTATGGGGAATGCATTATTATATTTGGAGGACTATGCATGGTGCATTATATTTTATTGAGGGCTATTGCGGTGCTTTATAATATTTGTAGGTTTATGGGGTGCATTGTAATATATGGAGGACTATGGGGGTGCATTATAATATATGGAAAATTATGGTGTGCATAGTCTATGGGGGTGCATTATATTATATGGAGGGCTATGGGGGTGCGTGTATTATATTATATGGAGTCAATTATATATGGAAGTCATTACAATATTTGGAGGGCTCTGTGGGGACAGGATAATACTTGCAGAACTATGATGGAGCCTTTATACTTTATGAGGGGCTATTTGAGGGCTATGTTGGGGTCTATTATACAGGGTGAAGAGGTTTAGGGACCATTATACTATATGGAGGGCTGTGAGGGGTCGCAGTTGGGGATCATACTGTGCCAGAGTAGTTGGGGGGTACTGTATGGTACGTGTGGAGGGTCCTGTGGAGGAATTCACTGTGGGGGAATCATAGTGTTTGGGGGACACTTTTGGTGGCATCATACTTTATGGGGGCAATGAAAGATCAATTCTCCCGCCGGTTGATCGGCACTTATCCTCCCTCCTGCTCCCACATTGGGGAATTATGGGTGCGGCAGATGGATGATGTGGGCTGCAGGGGGAGATTGGGGGATGTTGGGTGCATCAGATGGATGATGGGGGCTGCTGGGGACATTGGGGTATGATGGGGGCTGCAGATGGATGTTGGGGATATTGGGAGATGATGGAGGCTGCAGAAGGCTGATGGAGGCTGCAATGGGATATTGGGAGATGATGGGGGCTGCCGAAGGATGATGTGGGCTTCAGGGGGACATTGGGTGATGATGGAGGCTGCAGGGGGACATTGGGTAATGATGGAGGCTGCAGAAGGGATGATGTGGGCTGCACGGGGACATAGGGTGATGATGGAAGCTGCAGAAGGATGATGGAGGCTGCAGGGGGACATTGGGGGATGATGGAAGCTGCAGATGGATGATGGAGGCCGCAGGGGCATATTGGGTGATGATGGGGGCTGCAGAAGGATGTTGGAGGCTGCAGGGGGACATTGGGGGATGATTGAGGCTGCAGATGGATGATGGAGGCTGCAGGGGGACATTAGGGGATGATGGAGGCTGCAGGGGAACATTGAGTGATGATGGAGTCTGCAGATGGATGATGGAGGCTGCAGGGGGATATTGGGGGATGATGGGGGCTGCAGATGGATGATGGAGGCTGCAGGGGGACGTTGGGGATGATGGGGGCTGCAGATGGATGAGGGATGACAGTTTGGTTATGCTGGTCTGTGATGACAATTACTGCACAGTATGTAATAAATGTTCATTTTTTTTTGTTCATCAATAAATGTGAATTCTTCATGGAGGTAAGACGTCCCCTGAAAATAAGACATCGCGCTTCTTTGGGGGCAAAAATGAATATAAGACGGTGTCTTATTTTCAGGGAAACAGGGTAGTAGCTCCAGACAGCCCCGTGTGCGGCGCTTGTGATTGGCTAAGTGTTTCGGGAGGAGGTGTGGTCTGTTGGGGAAGACGCAGCATTTTCACAGCTTAGTGCAGTGGCGGCTTGTTGATGCTCAGACTGCAGGTCGTTGTATGTATGGACAGTGCCGCATGGTGACATGTCTGACTAGTCAGTGCCAGGCAGTGATCACATTGGAGCTGGCCAGAGTTTTGTAGGTGTGTGCCATAGATAATAGGTGGCAATCAGTGCTGCCCCCTGTGCTATAAGGCTGCAGCCACCATTGTGTGACTGTAGCTTGTGCCAAGCTGCCATTGCCATTAATGATCCTTATTCTGGATTCTTCTATGTGATTCTTGCATGTGCGTGTGATAGTGCTGACGTCCTTGTGTTTGGCGCCGTATAGGTCTTCCTACACCGATTTGTTGCTCTCCACAAGGAGAAGTTTTTTTAGTTCAATAAAGTTTGTCATTTTCTGATAGGTCTGGGGGACTAGCTATTCTCCTCATGGAGAGGAATCTGCCTGATGGGATAATGAGAACTGATGAGGAGACTTATAGCCGCAATGCTCCTCTGGGAAATATGCAAATTGTCACTTCAGTGAGGAGGTGAAAAGCTCTAATGCCACCCCAATCCTCAAAGTCATAAAGAGTCGATTAACAAGCCTTTCAGTAGGATTTAGGATTTGTGCCAGATCAGAACCCCAAAGTCATAGTAAAAGGCTTGTTAAAAAGTGGATTATGACTAAGGATGGCTGCCCTTATTGGGGGACATTAGAGTTTCACTTCCTCACTGAAGTGACCATTGCCATTTTCTGATTTTTCGGGTGTTTTGTGATTGTTACCTTCCAATATCACCTTTTGGTTTTTGATTGTCTGCTCCATTCTCTTGAAATCTGAGGGGACCTTTGTGTAGGATTGAGGCTCGATAGTAAGGTCATGGGGTCCCAAATGTGGATTTAGAAGACTTTTATCAGTTCAAATTTGGTTGCAAACCTGATCAACACCTGTTATTCAAAACCTCTAACCCAGAGATGATGGTAGACTTTCTATGAGAGTTTTGAGTCTCATCTTCAAGAAAATGAAGGAGCTTCTCACACATGGTGATTTGTTGTAGTAATTGCCAAGACAAGGTGAGCTGCAGACAACACTCCAGAGTCTTCTACAACCCGCTCCTTCCACCGAGGTCAGCAAAGAAATAAATCTATAACCGGCAACTGGTAATGGAACATGTGACTACTTAAAGGGAAAGGGAGTGGTCAAAATGCACTGCACCTGAGATTTGAACAACAAGGAACAACCAGCAAGGACAGAGTCCTTAACCCTTGCTGCACCAAAGAAAGCAAAAATGTTTAAAACCCAGAATCTCACAAAGCAATATGAGACTTAGATCGCAAACCTGTCACACATCTCCCAAGGACAGGAGACCCTCGTCACGGTATGTGTGTGGTGTGTATGTGTGTGCATGTTTGAGGTTTGTGTGTGTATATTCATGTGTGAAATAAGTCATCTTATGTATTGTTAAGTATGTATATATATACTGTATAATTTATTAATTATTTGTTAATTTTTTGTCATTTACAGTGTTTTTTCTTTTTCTCTTTACTTACACAATGCATATTTTTTTTACTTAGTTCAAATAAATTTTTAACCGAGACATTTACCATCTCTCGGATTTCTTTACCGTCCGATGTAACTTTTCAAGATAAAAACAGAAAAACATTCTGACTGCATTAAAGTTTTGCTCTAAACTATTTTCGATAGACATCCAGGGGTGAAATATTGGTCACCACTGAAATAGGCAGCTCCTAATGTCACATAATAGTAAGGTCCCTCATCACTCCACCCTGGGGGTTAGATATACTGAGCAGCCAGGGGAACATTTCTGTGAGGTCAATGAGGATTACAGACAACGGGATGGGGGACAGTTTGTATTTTGTTCTTGCTGTCAGGTAAGACATCTTAGGATCCCTGACACTTTGCTATAGTATCAGATGCTGCACACAGGTAACAGTGACATCTTGTAACCACCATGTAAGGAAAATGTGCAAATAAACCTAGTGTAAGATAGATAGATAGATAGATAGATAGATAGATAGATAGATAGATAGTGTGGTGCAGTGAAAGGTGTAGTGCTGGATGGAAGGTATATTTCTCCCAGCATGGTCATGGCCACCATTAGACCTTTACAGGTCTTAATCATTAAGGGGCCCGGCCAATCATTGGAGGGGGCATGGCTATCTGAACAGGCGTAGGGGGGCCCAGGCGAGCAAGCAGGGGCCGTGGCTGTTGGAGCAAGGAGGCCCCCCACCCCTGCCAGCACGGTGACTGAGGCTGTGTGTGGACACCAGTCTAAACTACATTTCCCAGAATCCCCGGCTGTGGTCGCCTGTGCAGTGGAATCATGGAGATGTAGTGCAGTGACAGCTGCTGTGGGCTTTGTGTCATCAGTGCCACGTCTCACCACTAGAGAAAGTGTAGCTCTATCCCCGCACACACAGGTGGCACTTTCGCTTCCGGTGAGTTGGTTGTTGTTGTTGGTCCAGTGTGTACCAGCTCCTGTGTTCCAACCCGGTCCTCTGCACAGCTCCCCTGCCCTGAAGCCGCCATGATGTCCCTGCTGTCTCGGTTGCTGGACTGATTCCGCTCTCTGTTTTGGAAGGAGGAGATGGAGTTGATGCTGGTCGGGCTGCAGCACTCCAGGAAGACCACCTTCGTCAATGTCATAGTGGTGAGGAGGCCTCGGTGTGCGGGGGGACCACAAGTCCCAGCAATGTATGGCGCCTATACCCCGGCCAAAATGTCCTGGGGTGAACAGAGGAGGCCAAGTTCTGACACTTAAAAGAGGGGATTCATGCCCTGTCACAAGAACAGGGGGGCCCAGGCTGTGTCATTTGAACAGGGGATCCCCAGGTCCCTGTCACCTGAACAGGGGGGACCAGGTCCCTGTTACCTGAACCGAGGGACCCCAAGCCGTGTCACCTGAACAGGAGGGCCCCAGGCTGTGTCACCTGAACAGTGGGGTCCCAGGTGGTGGCATCTAAAAGGGGGCCCCAGGTCCCTGTCACCTGAACAGTGGGGAGGGCACAGGTCCCTGTCACCTGAACAGGGGATCCCCAGGTCCCTGTCACCTAAACAGGGGGGGCCCAGGTGGTGGCATCTAACAGGGGGCCCCAAGTGCTGACACCTAAATAGGAGGGCCCCAGATCCCAGTGTGAACAGGGGGGCCTCAAGCACTGGCACCTGAACAGGAGGGCACCAAGTTCTGGTCTGAAAGGGAGGGCCCTAGGTCCTGGTGTGAACTGGGAGGCACCAAGTACTGGCATGTAAAAGGGGGGACCCTGGTCTCAGCCCAAAAATAGGGGGCTCCAGGTCCTGCCCTAAAAGAGGAGAGCCACATGTGAACATTCTGATATATAAGTGACTACAAGTCCCAGTGTGTAATGGACCTCTTTGTTTCTCATGCAGTCATAGACTCTCTTTGTCCGTCTCTGTCTGTCTGTCTCTCTGTCTGTCTCTGTCCGTCTCTCTCTGTCTCTCTCTCTGTCCATCTCTATCTGTCCATCTCTATCTCTCTCTCTGTCCATCTCTATCTCTCTCTCTTTGTCCGTCTCTCTCTGTCTCTCTTTCTCTGTCTGTCTCTCTTTCTCTGTCTCTCTCTGTGTCTGTCTCTCAAATTCAAATTCAAATGAGCTTTATTGGCAGGACTAAGTACACATCAGCATTGCCAAAGCAAATGGTAAAAATAGGGGGACGGGGGTAGGGAGTGGGGAGTAGGTAGGAATATAGAGGACCAGGATATACTGTATCAAGATCCTTTTAGAGGGTAGGGACATGTCCAGGGTGGGGTATGTAATTCCATGGCTCTTATTTGGGGTATAGGAACATGTCCAGGGTGGGGTATAGAATTTTATGACATATCAGTCTCCTCTTAGTCTGTGGCAGGCACTGACATATTACGCTGATATGACCGTTGCACTTTCCTCTTCCCCCAGTAGTATTCGCAGTTTTTTTTCCTCCTCCATGGAGGTGAAATCTGGGAGGAGATAGGACAGTCTCTTGAAGTGAGTGTCCGTCACTGCGGAGTATTTAGGACACCTCAGCAAGAAGTGGGCCTCATCCTCCACGACCTCCTGGGGGCACTGCTGGCACAGTCTGCTCTCTTGGGGCTTGTAGTTCTGTCGGTGCCGCCCGGATTCGATGAATAGGCTGTGGGCTCTCAGTCTGTATCGGCTCAGAATCTGTCACTCTTTGGGGTTTTCCAGATTCTCTAGGTATGGCGCCAGTTTGTACTCCCTCTGTAGGTTCCGATATATCGTCAGTTTCTGTGATTTGTTTATATCGTTCCTCTAAATGCTGAGATATTCCTCTTTGACTTTGTGTACCTGTGATCTCTCTGTCTGTCTCTCTCTCTAACCGTCTCTCTCTGTCCATCTCTCTCTCTCTGTCCGTCTGTCTCTTTCTCTGTCCATCTCTCTCTCTCGCTTTGTCTGTCTCTCTCTGTCTGTCTCTGTGTCTCTCTGTGTCTGTCTCTACACTGCACTATACTCTATATACAGGTCTACACTACATGCTATATTTGTGCATCTATATACTATATGTATATAGTGTGGACCTGTATATACAATAGAGTGCTGTCTGTGTATACAAGATATGCAACCGGCAGTCTCTGTATACGGCCAGCAGTCTCTGTGTATACATCCTGCCCAGTCTCCAATGTGTATCCCGCAGCTGTCACTAAAGTGCATATAACCCACAGCAGTCTCTAATGTGCATACATCTCACAGCAGTCTCTAATGTGCATTTGTCTCACAGCCGTCTCCATTGTGCATTTGTCCCGCAACCATATCCGTTGTGCATTTGTCGCATAGCCATCTCTATTGTGTACAGCCAGCAGCAGTCTCTATTGTGTATCCTCTACTGTGTGTATAGCCAGCAGCCATCTCCATTGTCTATACGGCTGGACCCGCAGCCATCTTCATTGTCTATACCACCAGCAGCAGTCTTCATTGTGTATTCTCTATTATGTACAGCCAGCAGCAGTCTCTATTGTGTATACGGCCTGCAGCCATCTGTTGTGTATACAGCTAGCAGCTGTCTCTATTGTGTATTCTCTATTGTATATACAGGCTCAGCTATTGTGTATTCAGCCCACAACTGTGTGTATGTAATATATAATAGAGAGAGAGTGTAAAAAAAAGGAAAAACAGCACAAAAATATAGAAAAAAGTGGACTTTATTGCCCAATGGCGTGGCCTTGCAATTTTCTATTTTTTGTGCTGTTTTTTTTTACTCTGTTGTAAAGAACAATCTGGATTGCTGGTTGGGAAAGCTCTGCACATAAATTGAGGTAATTAATGGTGCTGTTCTATTTTTTCATTATAAATATAATATATGTTTGGGCAGAGGTGAAGAATGGGTGTAGGCGGAGCATGGGTGGAGGTGGAGCATGGGTGGAGGCTGGGCGGATTCTCAGGGGGGCCCCAAAATTTTGTCAGTAAGGAGCCTCAAAATTCATAGTGGCAGCCCTGAGCATGGTAAAATGTAGCCTGGATTTTCCCTGAAGGCCACATTGCACATAGCGATATTCCAGCGATCTCACCAACGATCTGACATAGCCGGGATCGCTGGAAAATCGCTATGTGATCACTGGTGAGCATTGACACCGGACAATCAACTTACCGATGCTGCGTTCCCCGACGGTCGCTGGGATCGCTCACTGTCCCGGGCGCAGCATGGGAATAGTTGTTTGCTGGCCCTGTCACACATGCCGATGCATGCTGGGCAATGGGAGAACAGCGATGGAAAAATGGTCCCGGCCATTCCGTAACAATCAGCGATCAGCGAGCTGATCTGCTACTGTCGAGCCCCAGGCTCCGGGGTACTCGGATATCAGGCAGCAAGGGTTAAGTGTGTCACGGGGAATGGTGGCCGCGCCTGATCCCGTGTCCTGGGGGCCTATTCTTTCAAAAAGGGGGATATTTACAAGGGATTATGTACAAGGTTTTGTCGTGACGCCACCTGCAATTTCTGGTGATTTGCACCAGCGCCGCTACAGTCCGCCGGAGGTCGGTGGTATTGTGGCTGGGATGGTGTAGTCCTCCGCAGGCAGGACTGGGACCTCCGGGGCAGTATTCCTGCGAAAGAACAAGTTCATGCAAAATAAGATGCAGCAGAGTCGAATTCACTTCACTCCGGGTATTTTACTGGAAACTTTAGCAGCAATGGTTACAGTTCTCAGTTCAGTAAGATGTTATAATGACAGGTAGCTAACGGGTGGCTGCAAGCGGATCCCTGGTGGTATGATGGAACCCTTAGTGTGTGCCTTCTTTCCCGTCTATTCCTTTCCTGCTTTCCAGTAGTAGTGAAGTCTGGTCCCATAAAGCGAACCCGTCGGGTTACTCTCTGCTGGCTGACCCCCGAACCATCAAGCGGTGCCTGGTACCCTCTTCTTGTCACTTAAGAGCCTGGGAGCAATATATACTCCCCAGGTCTTCGGATTTTCTGTGGTCCTTGGAGGATCCCACAGGTGCGGGTTCCGGTGCCCGGTGAGCTGACAAGGATGAACCTCCTCAAGTCCATTCTAACTCCCTTTCAGGCTGTCTGCGTCTGGGAAAGCTTTCCTTCTTCCTGGTCCTTCAGCCGAGGGACCTCCTTGTTCCCTCAGGCTCACTGCCTGAACTCTCCAACTCCAACCCTCACTCCAACAACTCCGTACTCCTCCTACTCTTCCACCTGGAGGTCGTTTTTATTCCCTCCCGGGTACCTCCCACTGTGTGATCTAGTGTGGGAGTGCTGTTGCATGGGTTCCACCCACCATCCTAGAATCCCCCTGCAGCTAGAGTATCTGCACCTCTTTTACGGGTGCAGTACCCCTCTCTGACGCCTGCATAGCGGGGCGTCACACTACATGTCACATGCAGCAACTTCGCTGGCAAGGTCGTTGCAACGTCACAAAACCAGTGATGTTGCGGCGATATCGTTAACGATATCACGTCGTGTATCGGGGCCTTAAGTCTCCGGGTTTTTAGGTCAACAATGGTTGTACACAGCTGCAGCAATCAAGCCTGCATAAGCCAGTTAGTAGGGGAATCTCAGTGTGTGAGAAGTTAGGCTGGACTAAAGGGCATATTACATGCAATGATATCACTAACGATATTGCTGGAACGTCACCGGTTTTGTGACGTTGCAGCAACCTCGTAGCGACGCCGCTGCGTGTCACATGTACCAACGACCAGCGATCAGCTCGCTGATCGCTGAGTGTTGACAAATGGCCAGGACCATTTTTCCATCGTTGGTCTCCTGCTGGGCGGCCAGCATCGCCGTATGTGACAGCGAGAGACCAACGATCAACAACCTCCTGGCCGATGCCCAGCGCCGCACAGTACACGCTGGTACATGGTAACCAGGGTAAGCATCAGGTAACTAAGTGCAGCGCTATGCTTAGTTACCTGTTGTTTACCCTGGTTATCAGCGTTCTCGCTGGTGAGTCTGCCTGTGTGACAGCTCACCAGCGATCATATAGCGATGTCCCAGCGATCCCGATCATTGGTCGGATCGATGGGACATTGCAGCGTGTAACCTGGCCTAAGTCTAAATGTGCAATGTTGTGTGGATATACATGCTGCAAAGGACTGTGAAAAAACTCAAAGCAACCCTGTGAATTGCACCTGGCGGTCGCCTGTGGCCTGCATCTAATCACATTGCTAGTGGTGACCAGGCAGCCGCTGAGTAAAGCCCGTCCAGTGCAAAGGTGAGTCTGAGACCAGTGGCTTGACAAGGTGGAGTACATTGATGTTGTTTTTTTTCCTTTTCCGCCTCCTGCTGCGTTAAAGTGTAAGGCTACCTTCACATTTGCGGACCCCTCCGCAGCGTTCTGCAGAGGGGATCCACAATGTGACCGCAGCACCGCAAGTTCCTATGTTTATAATGGGAGCGCATGGTGCTGCGCTTGACTGTGCATGACCGTGCGCACCCATGCACTGCCATATGTGATCTGTGCACAGCCAGTCTCATCCGCACCAGAAATGCAACATGTCGCGTCCCTGGTGCGGACTAGAGTGTGTGATTTGTGCGCAGGCATACGCCTGCGCACAGATCACATATGGCAGTAATTGGGTGCGCACGGTCATGCGCAGTAAAGCGTATATAAACATTGGAGCGTGCGGTGCTGCGGTCACATCGCGTATCCCCTCCGCAGAACGCTGCGGAGGGGTCCGCAAATGTGAAGGTAGCTTAAATAAAACACAGAAGTTTGGACTTCACGGCTGTGTGTTGCTTCATTACAGTGTCCCTGCCTTCCAGAGTAAAGCCCTGCAATATATATATATAGTTGTGGCCAAAAGTATTGACACCCCTGCAATTCTGTCAGATAATACTCAGTTTCTTCCTGAAAATGATTGCAATCACAAATTCTTTGGTATTATTATCTTCATTTATTTTGTCTTCAGTGAAAAAAACACAAAAAGAATTGTCCTAAAGCCAAATTGGATATAATTCCACACCAAACATAAAAAAGGGGGTGGACAAAAGTATTGGCACTGTTAGAAAAATCACGTGATGCTTCTCTAATTTGTGTAATTAACAGCACCTGTAACTTACCTGTGGCACCTACCAGGTGTTGGCAATAACTAAATCACACTTGCAGCCAGTTGACATGGATTAAAGTTGACTCAACCTCTGTCCTGTGTCCTTGTGTGTACCACATTGAGCATGGAGAAAAGAAAGAAGACCAATGAACTGTCTGAGGACTTGAGAAACCAAATTGTGAGGAAGCATGAGCAATCTCAAGGCTGCAAGTCCATCTCCAAAGACCTGAATGTTCCTGTGTCTACCGTGCACAGTGTCATCAAGAAGTTTAAAGCCCATGGCACTGTGGCTAACCTCCCTAGATGTGGACTGAAAAGAAAAATTGACGAGAGATTTCAACGCAAGATTGTGCGGATGGTGGATGAAGAACCTCGACTAACATCCAAACAAGTTCAAGCTGCCCTGCAGTCCGAGGGTACAACAGTGTCAACCCGTACTATCCGTCGGCGTCTGAATGAAAAGGGACTGTATGGTAGGTTACCCAGGAAGACCCCACTTCTTACCCCGAGACATAAAAAAGCCAGGCTGGAGTTTGCCAAAACCTACCTGAGAAAGCCTACAACATTTTGGAAGAATGTTCTCTGGTCAGATGAGACAAAAGTAGAGCTTTTTGGGCAAAGGCATCAACATAGAGTTTACAGGAGAAAAAATAGACATTCAAAGAAGAGAACACGGTCCCTACAGTCAAACATGGCGGAGGTTCCCTGATGTTTTGGGATTGCTTTGCTTCCTCTGGCACTGGACTGCTTGACCGTGTGCATGGCATTATGTAGTCTGAAGACTACGAACAAATTTTGCAGCATAATGTAGGGCCCAGTGTGAGAAAGCTGGGTCTCCCTCAGAGGTCATGGGTCTTCCAGCAGGACAATGACCCAAAACACACTTCAAAAAGCACTAGAAAATGGTTTGAGAGAAAGCATTGGAGACTTCTAAGGTGGCCAGCAATGAGTCCAGACCTGAATCCCATAGAACACCTGTGGAGAGATCTAAAAATGGCAGTTTGGAGAAGGCACCCTTCAAATATCAGGGACCTGGAGCACTTTGCCAAAGAAGAATGGTCTTAAATTCCAGCAGAGCATTGTAAGAAACTCATTGATGGTTACCGGAAGTGGTTGATCGCAGTTATTTTGGCTAAAGGTTGTGCAACCAAGTATTAGGCTAAGGGTGCCAATACTTTTGTCTGGTCCATTTTTGAAGTTTTGTGTGAAATGATCAATGTTTTGCTTTTTGCTTCATTCTCTTGTGTTTTTTCATTGAAGACAAATTAAATGAAGATAATAATACCAAAGAATTTGTGAATGCAATTATTTTCAGGAAGAAACTGAGTATTATCTGACAGAATTGCAGGGGTGTCAATACTTTTGGCCACAACTGTATATATATATATATTATATATATATATATATATATATATTATATATATATATACATACTTTAGCACGAAGCAGTAGAAAAGAAAATACTGGGCACCTACCGGGATCAGGCTTAGAAGTCTTCCTTGGCTTGAGGAATGCAATCCTGGGTCAGGGTGCCTCTCGGAGCACGGTGTTGCACGCCATTATGGGAGAAATCCAAATATCCATGAAGAAAAAGCCAGGCGACACTCACTGAATTTTAGAGATCCTTTTATTCGTCTAGTAATTCACAGGACATAATCACGTGGGGGGAGGGAGTGGGGAGCACGGACGACGGCTGCCGTTTCGCAGAGCAGTGCCGCTTCAACGGGTCCAGGAACGCGGTTCTCTAAAACTCAGTGAGTGCCGCCTGGCTTTTTCTTTCATGGATATATATATATATATATATATATATATATACATGGTGGGCCATTTACGAAGCGCCTAAATAAAATGGGAATGGTTGGTAATATCAACTTCCTGTTTGTGGCATATTAGTATATGGGAGGGGGAAAACTTTTCCAGATGGGTGGTGACCATGGCGGCCATTTTGAAGTCGGACATTTTGGATCCTACTTTATTTTTTTTCAATGTGAAGAGGATCATGTGACACATCAAATTATTGAGAATTTCATAAGAAAAACAATGGCATGCTTGATTTTACCGTAACTTTATTCTTTCATGAGTTATTTACAAGTTTCTCCTTGTTTACAGCCATTTACATGTCGCAGAGGTTAACACGTGAGGAGTGGATAGAAATTGTGTTGATGTCTGGTGAACGCAGTACCCGGGTCATTGCAAGACACCCTACGAGACCACCCATCTCCCATGCTACCGTTAGCGAACTGCTTGCCAAATTTCGTGAAACAGGTTTAGTGTTGGATTTGCAAAAATGTGGACGCATGAAAACTGTCACTAATGAAGAAACATCAGTGTCTGTCCTAGCTTCATTCAGCAAGAGCCCACAGCGTAGCACTCGCCGCATGTCACTGGAGAGCGGCATCAGTCCAACATCCCTTCCGCAGATATTAGCTAGATCCCTCCAAGACTGGTGGAACACAAAACGTTGATGGTATGGTGTGGTGTATGGGGTACAAAGATAGTGGCGCCATTCTTCATCAATGGAAACCTCAATGCCACGGGATATCTGAAATTGCTACATGATGATGTGTTGCCCTCTTTATGCACTGAAGATGGCACGTTCCCTGAGTTTTTCCAACAAGATGGTGAACCACCACATTATGGGTGTCAGGTCCGAGCATTCCTACATGAACAGTTTCCTGGAAAGTGGATTGGTCATTGTGGGCCAGTTGAATGGCCACCAAGGTCTCCCGATCTGACCCCTTAGACTTATATTTATGGGGTCATCTGAAGGCAATTGTCTATGCTGTGAAGATACGAGATGTGCAGCATCTGAAACAACGGATACTGGAAGCCTGTGCTAGCATTTCTTCTGCGGTGTTGCTATCAGTGTGTCCAGAGTGGGAGAAGAGGGTTGCATTGACAATCCAACACAATGGGCAGCACTTTGAACATATTTTGTAAGTGGTCATAAACTTGTAATTCACTCAGGAAAGAATAAATTTACGTTAAAACCAAGCACATCATTGTTTTTCTTATGAAATCTTCAATAAGTTTGATGTGTCACATGACCCTCCTCCCTTTGAAAAATATTAAGTTGGATCGAAAATGGCCGACTCCAAAATGGCCAACCAAAGTGGTCAACACCCATGTGGTAAAGTTTCACCCCTCCCATATACTAATGTGCCACAAACAGGAAGTTGATATCACCAACAATTCCCATTTTATTTAAGTGCATCCATATAAATGGCCCACCCTAGGGGGCCTCAGCACTGCACGGACTGATCGCTTATGTTATGTACAGAGGCTTCAGGACAAATTATCACTTTCTGCTGGTGACGTTACTCGGGCATCTCTGGGAGGAGGTGAGTAAGGACAGTATCTGGGGTCATCAGCCGACCACGCATTGTCATGGCAACACATCGAGGCCGCGTAATCACATCAGAGGGCCACCCATGCTGGAGGGGAACAGCGCCACCACTGCTGCAGTGCTTTAGAAAGCACTATGCGATGTAAAGGGTTAACGCTGTGAGCTGCGCTTGTTGGCTGATCAGATCAGCTGTCATGTGCAGGGAATGGGGCGAGCTCAGTGCGTGAGCTCGCATCAATGGGAGTGAGGCAGCCTATGTCATACATATACACCCTTCATCGTGAAGGGGTTAAATCGGCTGCTCAGTGAATGGCAGTCGTCATCACAGAAGGGGTAATAACGTCCTGATCAGCGGGCGTCCCGCACTGGGTAGCAGATTGGGGAGGTTTTATCATGGATGGGGCACTTTTAATCCTGTTTCAAGATGGAGCCAAAAGTTGAGCGAACAACTGACGCTCCATTCATTCTCCATAGGCCACGACATAGCAAATGGATGGACTGGTGGTCAAGCATGAGCAGTGATTAACTCCTTCACGACCAAAGATGTAATAGCACGTCCTTGGTCATTTCCCGCCCCCTAATGTGAGCTCATGGGGAGCTCACATTCTCCTCCCACATCTCAGCTGGTCTCATCAGCTGTGATGTGTAGCTAAGAGATCGGATCAGCGATCACTGACAGCACGAACCAAAGCACCGCGGCCAGGATCGCGCCATTCCTCACTGGTATCGGAGGTCCCCTGATGCGATCACGGGAACTCAATGCTTTACCTAGACATCCCAAGGGTCCTGTAATGACCTCAGAAGCTGTTCTGATTCACTTCCTGCTGGCGATGACCAAGTGACCTCATCGGCAGAAAGTGACCATTTCCCGTGTCTTCTGATGAGCAGCAAAGGACAGTGGATTACTGAGGCCCCCTAGTGGGCTATGTAAAATAAAGAAAAAAAATAAATTTTTCCAATTATGTTTAAAAAAAGCACCTAAAATTTCAAATCACCTCCCTTTTGCCCCATTGAAAAGAAAGCTATTAAAAAAAAATAAAAAAACACACATATTTGGTATCGTCGCGTTCAGAAACGCCCGATCTATCAAAATATAAAATCTACATTATTGTAATGGACCATTTAGCCACAGCAATTAGGGCCAATATTGACATACATGTGATTGAGCTGGGTTACAATCACCATAAGGCGGCACTATTTGCCGATGATCTCCTCCTCTATGTCTCACAGCCTTTGATCTCTATCCCTTCAATTTTGAGGGAATTCGAACAGTTTGGGTGGTTGAGTAACTTTAAGGTTAACTGTTCCAAAACGGAAGCTCTTAATATCTCTTTACCTAGAGATTTGGTATCTCACTTATCCGAACAGTTCCCATTCAAATGGAAGGAGGAAGCTATTAAATATTTAGGAGTTATCATCCCAAAAGATCTTCGGCAATTGTTTAAATTGAACTATTGTCCCCTACTATCTGGCATAGAGACGGCTTTTTCTTCGTACCGTCAATTGAGGCTATCCTGGTTCGGGAGAATGAACGTTATTAAAATGGATGTTCTACCCCGAATCCTGTTTGTCTTTCAAACGGTGCCTATTTCCCCGGACAGAATGTTTTTCGCTAAATTACAAGCTCTCATTATTAAATTTATCTGGAACGGGAAGAAATCTAGGTTGGGAATTAATATCCTTTCCTTACCTAGATCTAGAGGAGGGGTCGGGTTACCTAATATTCATGGATACTTTTTAGCCTCTTCTCTTGTCAGAGCCCTAGACTGGCATTATTGTGCGTCCTACAAGAGATGGGTGGAGGTGGAGCAGGATGGCCTGGGGATCCCACTGAGGCATCTACTCTGGATTCCCCCCATAAAAGAACTATCCCCCCTTTCTGACATGACCAAGACCACTCTGCATGTGTGGCATTCGGTGACAAAAACACTTTATACAGATGGCAAACTTAGTCCTCTCGCCCCCCTCTTTTCCAGCCCAGCTTTTTTACCTGGGTTTGGAAGGCAAAGATTTCTGTGCTGGCAGAGTGTGAATGACACACGAATGGGACAGACCCTATCCAATGGGGATTTACCCTCAATGAGAGAGATCCAATCTATTGATCCTACTAGACCTCATAGATGGTTTGAATTGCTCCAGTACAAATCATTCCTATTCCGGTTCGGACGTGAGTGCAGGGTGAGATTGACACCAAATTCATTGGAGAGAATGTTCCAACAGGACTCCCCCCCGAAGCCCAAAATTTCGGCCTTATATATGGCCTTAGGTTCCCTGCGCGATCAGGACTCCTTAAACTTCCAGCAGTCCTAGGAGAAGGAATTAAACAGGAACATCACGGACAACGAGTGGCAGAAAAGCTTTTTATTTACACACAAATTAGCCAGTGCCTGTATCGCACAGGAGAGGAGTTACAAACTGCTCACCAGATAGTACTTATGCCCTGTTGACTTACACCGAGTGTTCCCTGAAATTTCAGACATTTGTTGGCGTTGTGGGAGAGCACCTGGGACGATGGAGTTAAGGTGAAATCCAGCGGTTCTGGTCTGAGGTGTTCAGCATTTACACACAAATAACGGGTAAACAGGTTAAGTGTGGCCCTGAAGTTGCTCTATTATCCATCTTCCCAGGCCCTATTGGGCTTAACAAGAAGGATATACTTCGCTTCTGCGTCTCAGCCGCCCGTACATTAATTCCGAGATTCTGGAAAACCCCTCAGGTACCTTCCCTTCTTGACTGGTTCAAGGAGACGATGGACCTATTTAGAATGGAGGAATTGGTGGCTGATGCTTCAGGCTCTCGTGACAAATTTTCAGTGACCTGGACTGAATGGATCCTGTACCAAGACTCAACTGATTTTGGGAGAACTCTCTCTGGGGTTGATTAGAGGGTGTGATAAATGGTCGGCACGGGATCGAGGTTCCCCCTTTCCCTTATTTCCCTCCCCTCTTTAGACCCCTTCTCCTCTTATCCTGACCCCGATTAATTTAGCTCAGTTCATACTTTCCCTTCTAATATCTCTATCTTTTTTGTAACTCTTTTATTTTTTTTACCTACTCAAGGTCTCTTAATAGTTTTAGTTTTGAGGATTATATTTTGATATGCCCTTTTCTGAGGGTTTAGCAATACTGATAAGAGCAATATACCTGTCACCATGTGGAACCCCGATAGAGGCAAACCTATTCCAGATGGACTGGATTTCTCGAAGGTCCTACGAGGCTTAATTTTCTCTGATACATTGAACTCAGAAAAGAGCTACTAAGTAATACACCAATAGTTACTTTGTTTTTACTGTCCATCCTGACAAGGGGGAGTTCGATATTATAATATTTTTCAAGAGATTACCAACCACTTTTAATGCGGTGGATTCCTTGATCGGGAGAGGGGTCTCTCAATCCCCTATTTACGATTTATGAACAGGAAATAGATCACCTTATACATGAGGAGGGTATATAAATCTGAGATTGTACATTGTATGTTATTTTGTCTTGGTGTTCCTATTGTGAATTCCTCAATTAATGTTTTGATTTATACTTATTCGTATGACTTGTACTGTTTTGTCTTTTTCTTCTATAATTAATAAAAAGAGATTAACCATAAAATATAAAATCAATCAGATCGGTAAACTGCGTAGAAGGAAAAAGTCCAAACTCCAAAATTACGTTTTTTTCTTGCTGCAACATTGCAATAAAATACAATAACGGGCGATCAAAACATCACATCTACCCAAAAATAGTATCATTAGAAACATCAGCTCGAGACACAAAAAATAAGCCGTCACACAGCCCCAGACCCCAAAAATGAGATCGCTGCTGGGCGCGGGATATGGCGCAAATTCACAATTCTTTTACTTTAAAAACTTCAGAATTTTTTTTCACCACTTAGATAACAATAAAAGTAACATGTTTGGTATCTACGAACTCGTACTAACCCAAGGTATCACATCATCACGTCTGTTTTACCATATAGTGACCATGGTGAATAGAAAAACTAAGAAAAATTGTAATTGCACTTTTTTTGCCATTTCATCGCACTTGGAACATTTTTCCTGCTTTTCAGTACACTATATGCTAAAATAAATTATTTTATTCAAAAGTACAACTTGTCCCGCAAAAAGCAAGCCCCCATATCTCTATATTGACAAAAAAATAAAAAAGTTATGGCTCTTGGAAGGGGACAAAACAATAAATGGAAAATCACCCAGGAATGAAGGGGTTAAATAAAACTGTGGATACATTCACAGGACAACCCCTGTAAAGGAATCTTACACAATGATCAAATACTGTGATCCACTTATGAAACTAATTTATATTCACATTCACCATGTTGAAGCGAGTACAGTATCAGGCAGTTATGATGACAACATCATAGACTCTGAATGACATCACAGATGATATAGAATGTGCAGAGATCTGCTCCGGAGCCATCTTGTGCCACTTGGACCTGACAGCCGGAGAGGACGAGTCCAGGTAGGGAGCTCTCCATTATTAGGGTGTATCACACAGTAGATAGATTTATTATAATGAGGGAAGGGCACCGTTTTTGTATTAATACAAATGGTATTAAATATTTATATAAGTATAAATACGCAAAATAGTTATTAGCGTTACAGATCCTATACTATCATTTAATCTTTGTATCTTGATGTAAGTGAAATGTATTACACCAGGAGCCAACACATAGCCCCTGTATTACACCAGGAGCCCCCATATAGCCCCTGGATAACACAAGGAGCCCACACATAGACCCTGTATAACACAAGGAGCCCATACATAGCCCCTGTATTACACCAGGACACACATATAGACCCTGTATTAGATCAGGTGCCCACACATAACCCCAGTATTACATTAGGATCCCCCATACATAACCCCTGTATTACACCAACATTCTGTTACATCACCAATAGAATAGAAAGGACAAAGTTCTGAACCGGAATCATTTTGTTTTTAGGTCCTGAAAGCACAAAGGTAAGAAGTAGTGATGGGCGAGTCCTAAATTACTCGGAATCGCTTGACTCTAGCGAGTCCGAGCCTGGGACTCACTACTCGTTGCGAGTCTAGCGAGTCCAATGTTAATGAATGGGGAAGCGAGTAATAGCGAGTAATGTGCGATTTAAAAATCGCAGATGTTTCTCGGAAAGCGCTCGCATTGCCGTTTTGGAAATCCCACTCGCAACAGTTTTTTGCTGCTGTGTCCGAGGGCAAACTCGCATGTGTTTGTCTTATTTTGCGTCGATGACACAAGGCAAGCGATTTGCTCCAGCACACAGCATGCTTTTAGCAAACAGGAAATAAGCCGACTCGAGCTGACAGACGCACACACACACAGAGCAAGCATGGCCCGTGTCAACACGCTGTAGTTAATTGACCTGGTGGAGGTTCATCCCCTGCTTTGGCTGCCCACTGACCCTGCCTATGGGGATAACATCCAGCGGACTACAGCCTGGAGGGAGATCGCTCAAGTCATGTTCCCTGCATTCCATCACAGTGGCCAGGATGCACAGAGCAATATGGGTCAGTTAAATGTGTTCACACGTTATATTGCATTTACCGTATATACTCTTCTATAAGCCGACCCGTGTATAAGCCGACCCCCCTACTTTTGCCCCCAAAAACTGGGAAAACATATTGACCGCCATCCTGGTATACAGTGGCTATCACTGGTAGACAGCCCCCCAACAGAATATCCAGCTCCTCCTGCAGAGTATACAGGCCCCCCCAGTGGGTATACATGCCCCCCATATTAGGGTATACAGGGCCCTCAGTGGGTATACAGGCCCCCAGCAGTGGGTATACAGGCCCCGCGTGGGTATACAGGCCCCCCAGCAGTGGGTATACAGGGCCCCCAGTGTGTATACAGGGCCCCCAGCAGTGGGTATACAGGGCCCCCGTGGATATACAGGCCCCCCATAGTAGGGTATACAGGGCCCCCGTGGGTATACAGGCCCCCATAGTAGGGTATACAGGGCCCCCGTGGGTATACAGGCCTCCCAGCAGTGGGTATACAGGCCCCTCATAGTAGGGTATACAGGGCCCTCAATGTGTTATCATGCCCCGTCGCATGGTTGCCTATATTTGGATGGGGTAACAACAGTACACTTAGTTTAAGGGCTGGTCCTCCTGGCTCTGAAGTCCAGGGGGTTGGGTGTATATTAATACCACTAATGAGTGGAGTCTGTTGCCCGCACTATTACATTCTAGATGCGTTGACATGTGCCCTGCCTCATTTGTGAATGTGGCGACGTGAGCTCAATGTCCGTAATGCTGTTGATGATGTTCCACACTGTCGTGTCACGGTGCCTTGTATACACATTACACACTCAACATGAATAAAATGTTATTGTTGATTTGTACACATACTTTTTGTGTTTCAAATGTTACAGAGGTCTAAACCCGGTTTGAAATCATTTCACAGTTGACCTGCTTATAAGACGGTGGAAGAGCTGCCGGGAACAGCACAAGAAGCAGCACCGAAAGATTTTGGAGAGGGAACCGGAAGCAGATCCAGGGCAGATATATCGCCACTACGACCGGTTGTCCTTCCTTGAACCGGTGGTCCGTATGCCAAGGTATGTGTCTGCAGCACTGTTGTGTACTATTATTATTATTATTATTTATTTATATAGCGCCATTAGGTTCCACGGCACTTTACATGAGGATAAGGGTTAACGACAAAAAACATTAAATGAAGACAATCAGGTCATACAGGTACAAGAGGAGAGAACCCTGTCCACGAGGGCTAACAGTCTACGTATGAAGCTCTATAATGAGTGTGGTGGTTTACATACCCACACTGGGGTTTGTTTCTGCCATGGTGCAACAGAATTCCATTAACTTTGGCAATGATCCAGGACATACACATTTATAGCCACATTGTGACGTTGGGACAAATAAGCAATGTTCTGCAGGGTGGGCAGACACAATGTTCCGTGACCTCACAATTAGCTATTATTGTTGACATGTTTGTGATACAAAGCCATGTTCTTCCCTGCAATGGCCTCTATGGTGTGTGGCCTTGTCTGGTTTGCCTGTCGTAAGCATCATTTGTATGTGTTCCTAATGGCCTCCACTTGCATAAGGGCCACATACATCCCTACACGTTTAGTTGTGGGTGTTTTTTTCGGCTAAATAACATTGTAAGGATATACCCCTTTTGCACTAAACTGTTTGTACACCATCCCAGATTGTTGACACAGTCACACACATTTGAGGACATACCCTGTATCACTACAAATACGTGTGGGTGAGTTTTCCCATGGGTATATTTGGGGCTGCAAGGTGATGGTGTAGATATTAGGGCCCACATGTGAATCTTATTTTTTGGTCGTTAACTCATGGCCACATTACGAATCCTCTGAAAAACATAGTGTATTAATGCTGTATAAAATCAAAGTAAAAGGGGCCATATTTTCAGTGCAACAGGCTTTTATGTCCAAGGTCCTTTAGGAAACCCGAGGTTTATTTACCAAGACATTCCTGATTAGCATACATGGCAGCAACAAGGAGTGTAGGCCACTACGCCGAATGCTCATGTGTCACCTATGCTGCATGACTCCATTTCCTGTCTTGCTCACCTGCCCTATAGATCTGGGTTATGTGCATTGAGACCAAGGCCGCCCACACTGCGTCTTTTAGTGTCCATCTGATGGCAAACAACCCTGAAGAATGTGTTTGCCTCACAGTGTCAGGCTATAGCTTTGTCCACATAAAGTTTCCACAAAAAGTCAATGCAATAGTTGGGGCCACTAATATGTCTTCAAGTGCCTAAATAGCTGTCCTGCCTGAGGCAGGGCACAGTGTAATGGTGCAGACAAATTTTTAAATTTCTAATGTAATGGCAAAAAATCGAGGACCATCACTACCCACACATAGAATATTGGTTGAGGCATGAGCCAAAATGTCTTTCATTTATTTGCTGCAATTCCATCTTAAGGCCAACAATAAAAAGACACAGAATACACAGATACACAGAGTCAAAAAAGCGTGCACATTTTATGTTTGGCCTATGGTTTTGTTTCCAAACGCAACTCATTCACCAAATTTTTTTTTATTTACCCACAGAGCTGCTCACTACCACAGGCGGCGTGGAAACCCGCCACCACAGCTGCCTGAAGAAGCAAGGGAGGCCCCTGAACCACCCCGACTTGGAGTGGAGGAACGAGGCCTACTACCACCACCACCACCACCACCTTTGGGGCATGGCTGGCCACAAAAAGAGGAGGTTCAAGGTCCACAACCACGCTCTCCCCACCAAGACCAACCTCCTGCAGTGGAGGAAGCTGGATGGCCAACTGGCAGCAGTGTGGAGACTCTGCAGAAGAACAGCAGCCATGGTCAGATGCGGTGGCGCAAACTGACCAGCTTGGACAATGTGATGCTGACTTTGCCCGCAGTCTGATACCTTTCCTGGCTCTCATTCCATTGGAGAAACGACTGCGGGCAAGGTCAGCAATCCACATTGTCCTTGATGCCTGTCGGCCCCCAAACCACCCTGGCGAGGTATTTAGCTATTTGGAGGGGTGGCAACTGTCAACTTCCAACAGTCTAGACAGGCCCACACCCCGGAACAGCTATGTGCCGACCCAGAGGCCTATACCATCTTTGTGGCCACCCAACAGGGACCTCCTAAGTCAAGGGCATTTCCCCACACCGGCCCAGATGACCCACCCTACAGGGTTACAATCTGTGGTGGAGGCCATACATGGAGCCCTGGACCTCCTCCAGGACCAGGGTGATGGTGGGCAGGTAGAGTCTACCCCACCCAATCAGCCCACCTACCACCAGCTGTAGGTTAAATTTTTGTTTCTTTTTTTTTATTTTTTATAAAAAATGTGCAGTGCACAATTTGTTTCTTTTTTTTTTCTTTTTTTTTTTTTTATATATTGTGTGTTTGTGAAGTAAAAGCTATTTTACATCTTTGCCATTAAGGCGTGTTAATACACAGTTTGAAAAAACAGCTTTGTGTCTGTCTTTTTTCAGCGAATGGATGTGTAGGTTGTTTTGTGGGTGGGCTTAAAGTCATCATCATTAGCAAGTACTTTACGGCCCGCATGGCGCATGAAGGCACCTTGGTTAGTATGTGTAAAATCATGACTCCACATACAAATGTTGCTGACAAATAAATAGTGCCTGTGTTTGAGGGGGTTACTTAATGCCTCGCTATGGCAACAACACTAGGAACACAGATGCGATAGGCTGGGATACTTGCAACACAGCGCGTCTACGCGTTATCTCCGTAGCGTACAGTGGGACCCTTGGCCAGGCTCCAGCAGGATCATAGTACAAGCAACGCCCACAATGCAGGCATAGGCTTGTTGCCTCAAAAAATTAGCTCAAAGGACTTAATAAAGTCTTTTTTGAAATAGAGGAGGGCGCGTGGCCCCTAGTATATACTTGCTTGTCCTACGAGCATAGTACAAGCAACGCCTACGATGCATGCATAGGCTTGTTGCCTTAAAAAATTAGCTCAAAGGGCTTAATAAAGTCTTTTTTGAAATAGAGGAGGGCACGTGGCCCCTAGTATATACTTGCTTGTCCTACGAGCATAGTACAAGCAACGCCCACGATGCAGGCATAGGCTTGCTGTCTCAAAAAATTAGCTCAAAGGGCTTAATAAAGTCTTTTTTGAAATAGAGGAGGGCATGTGGCCCCTAGTATATACTTGCTTGTCCTTCGAGCATAGTACAAGCAACGCCCACGATGCAGGCATAGGCTTGTTGCCTCAAAAAATTAGCCCAAGGGGCTGTATTGTATTGGATGGAAAAAAAAAAAAAAGAAAAATGCTCACAAGCGGATGCACTTCTAAAGTACCGTTGAAGGGGTCGTGACTTCCTTCAATGGGTCACTTCATCTGGCGTTCAGGCACTCGCTCCAAATCATTCGTGCTGGTGCTAGCATACTAAGAGAGACTCTGAGACCAGGTTTCAGCTTCAATCTTAGTCCGTGCACTTGTTTGCCCTGGGTTGTCACACGGCACTACTTTATTTCCTCAGAAACAAACTTTTTATACAGGGAAGGAAAGGCGTGTTGATAGGCAGGTATTAAGCATATATGTCTTGCATCCGGTCGAGTTGGCAGCTTCCAATTGGATCTTCTCCGCATGCCGTCAGTCTCGTGGGCTCCTCGTGCTCGGGGCGTGATCTCTGCGTCTCTTAAGTTTCGATTCTGGTAAGTTGAAACTGGCTTTCCCCGAAATCACATGTTGTTATTGCATCCTGCTTCTGAGGCGCGGTCCCGGATACAGGCGCCATCTTAGATTAATCTTTTCTCTTATAAGCTAAGCATATATATATATATCTCTTTTGAGTAAGGAAAATATAATTTGTACATTTAAAAACTTGATACATATGACTATTTTCCTGTTATCTGACTTCTTCCTTCACACCGTATATAATCGTGTATAAGCCGAGTTTTTCAGCCCAAAAATTGGGCTGAAAAGTCACCCCCTCGGCTTAAACACGGGTCAATACGGTAAGGTATGGTGGGGAGGCTGGAGGAGGCGGGGGGAGGCTGCTGACTGAGCGGCCCGTCACGTGGGGCCGCTCATTAGCTCCCCCCGCCCATCACAGCGGCAGGGGGAGCCGTGCATACAGCCCCCCAGTGTATACAGGCAGCCCCCCAGTGGCACTAGCCCCCCCCATCATGTTTAGAGCCCCCCACACTTTGCAGAGCTCCCCCCCCCGCTGCATTATCTTACCATCCAGGGTCTTCTTCACCGCGGGTCCTGCAGTCATCATCGCGCGCTGTGTTCCGGTCTCACGTGACCCGGCGCGATGACGTCATTCCACTGCGACCGCTGGGTCACATGACACCGGGAACACAGCGCGCGAGGATGGACTGCAGGACCCGCGGTGAAGAAGACCCTGGATGGTAAGATATTGCAGCGGGGGGGCTCTGCAAAGTGTGGGGGGCTCTAAACATGATGGGGGGGCGAGTGCCACTGGGGCCTGCTGTAAATACCCCTGGGGGCCTGCTGTATATACCCCTGGGGGCCTGCTATATATATACCCCTGGGGGCCTGCTGTATATACCCCTTCGGGCCTGCTGTATATACTCCTGGGGGCCTGCTGTATATACCCCTGGGGGCCTGCTGTATATACCTGTGGGGGCCTCCTGTATATACTCCTGGGGGCCCACTGTATATACCCCTGGGGGCCTGCTGTATATACCCCTGGGGGCCTGCTGATACCCCTGGGGCCTGCTGAATACCCCTGGGGGCCTGCTGAATACCCCTGGGGGCCTACTGATACCCCGGGGGCCTGCTGATACTCCTGGGGGCCTGCTTATACCCCTGGGGGCCTGCTGTATACCCCTGGGGGCCTGCTTATACCCCTGGGGGCCTGCTGTATACTACTGGGGGCCTGCTGTATACCATACTGCTGGGGCCTGTATACCACTGGGGGGGCCTGTATACCTCACTGCTGGGGGCTGTATACCTGTCCTGGTGGCTGTATACCATACTACTGGGGCCTGTATTCCACTGGGATGGCCTGTATACCACACTGCTGGGGGCTGTATACCTCACTGCTGGGGGTTGTATACCTCTGCTGGAGTCCACCCTCGGCTTATACGCGAGTCAATAAGTTTTCCCAGTTTTGGGGGGCAAAAGTAGGGGGGTCGGCTTATACACGGGTCGGCTTATGCACTTATATACGGTAAAATTATTTTTACTGATTGCGTAGTTTTGTTATCATGCAGTAAATGTTGCAGGAACATGACTTATCACATCGTCTGAGCTGAGGGACATGCCGATACTTCCTGTCTTAAAAGGGCATAAAGTTTAAAGCACAATCTTCCAATCATATTAATTATAATTTGGTTACTCTACATTTGGGTACTGTCATCTGGGGGGCTTACGAACTGCGATGATATCCAGTCCTTTTTGAACTTAATGAGACTCAGCCTGTCGGCATTTTCAGTAGTAAGCTCTGATGTCACACTAGCAGCTGGGCAGGCCAGCACCTCCAAGTCATACAAGCGAGCTCTGTCCAAGTGTGAAGCTTGGAAACCCAGTAATTAAAGGGTACAGAAGGGTCGGTTAGGAAGCTGGTACTGTCACTAACATACTCGTTCACCATGTTGGACAGTTGTTGTCTCCTACTCAAGGTGACCGTAGGCATGATGCGTTGTTGATTGGAAGGTCTGTTGAACATCGCCCAGTTGGTGAACATCTTAGCCCCACCTCTTCTTGACATTGATGGCGTTTGTGTCCCAACCAAAGGCTGCTGTTGCAAAGAGCTGGTTGTTCGGGGTATAGCGGAGTCAGACTGTGATATGGACATCAAATTGTCAACAACAACCCTCTTGAAAAAATCCATCATTAAGCCCCTGGGTGACTGCAACAGCAGCGACGGAAATTTGTCTTTGTACCGTGGGTCCAAAAATGTTGACAACCAGTAGAGGTTGCTGTCATAGATGTGAATGACGCGTGGATCTTGGGAGAGATATTGAGACATTACGTCAGCCAAGTGTGCTAAGCTGCAAAGACTCATCTCCTCGGTTACAACAGAATGAGGATCACTACGCATCATGGCCTCTAAATCGGTCTCCGCCTCCTCCTCTTCAGCCCACCCATGCTGTACCGACATAAACGTAGGGTTGGGAGTACCATCAGGGTTCACATCAGTACCACAGAAAAATGAATCTTCTTCATCATCACCCTCATCACTATCTTCTTCCAGACCCAATGTAGCCTGCTGATATTGGCTTGGCTGGCTAGGATCAGCGATGTTAAATTCTGGCTCTACAACCATCCACTGGGCCCTCAAAGATTCTGTTTTCAGATTCAGGAGCGATTCTTTAAGCAAACAGAGCATGGGGATGGTGAGACTGATAATGGACTGATCACCGCTGACAAGTTTGGTGCAGTATTCAAAGTTCTCCAGCAACTCGCAAAGATCAGCGATCCAAACCCACTCGAAAGTACTAATGTGTCTGGTCTGACTTCCGGGGTGACGGGCATGTTGCAGCTGATATTCCGCTATTGCCCTCTGCTGCTCATTAAACCTTGCCAACATATGGAATGTTGAGTTCCATCGCGTGGGCATGTCGCAAATTAGCCTGTGTTTAGGCAAATTGAATTTGTTTTGAAGGGCTGAAAGACTTCCAACTGCTGTGTACGAATGTCTAAAATGGGCGCAAATTCGCCTCACCTTCTCCAGTAGGTCAGATAACTCGGGATATATTTTCAGGAATTTCTGAACTATTAGGTTCAGCAAATGAGCCAGGCAAGGCACATGTACAAGGTTACCGTGCTTTAATGCCGCCACAAGGTTTCGTCCGTTATCACTGACAACAAGACCTGGTTGTAGTTGCAGTGGGGCCAGCCACTCATCAGTCTGTTGCTTAAGACCTTTCCACAGCTCAGTTGCAGTGTGAGGTGTGTCACCTAGACAGATAAGCTTCAGTAGAGCCTGTTGTCGCCTTGCTGAAGCACTACTGCACAGCTCCCAACTTGGACGTGATGGTGCAGGGGGCTCAGCAGTAGACAAGGAAGTTGCAGAAGCAGATTGTGTACTGGACATATATGATGAGGCAGCCACCCGGAATGATGTTGTGCCCGCTATTCGTGGAGTTGGTAGTATCTCAGATGGTCCACTTTGAGAATATGAACATGCAAATAGAGTCTGTGGAGCCTCGGTTAGGAGTCTCAAACACAGAACTAGCCATATATCCCTCCAGGGAAGGACCCAGCCAAGGGGTGGCTCCTTGTGGAGAACACCATAACCACCATATGAAGTGGCCCTTTAAGTCAATATCCAACTCTTTTACAAGTTTACAGATATGACAAGGGAATACCAAGGCCAGGTATCCATCCACATACAGCTGTTTCGGGGTGTTGCCCCTCATCAGTGTGGAGTAGGATTCTGGCTAGGTGGGAGCAAGGCCTAGTAGACCAAGATTGCAAAGTATTCACTGATCTCAGGGAGACCAGTCCAAGAAAACACTGCGGGCAGCTGGCTAAAGCGCTCAAACACAGTGAATTCCTAGGCACATTGCCCCCTGGGAAATATGAACATGCAAATAGAGTCTGTGGAGCCTCGGTTAGGAGTCTCAAACACAGAACTAGCCATATATCCCTCCAGGGAAGGACCCAGCCAAGGGGTGGCTCCTTGCGGAGAACACCATAACCACCATATGAAGTGGCCCTTTAAGTCAATATCCAACTCTTTTACAAGTTTACAGATATGACAAGGGAATACCAAGGCCAGGTATCCATCCACATACAGCTGTTTCGGGGTGTTGCTCCTCATCAGTGTGGAGTAGGATTCTGGCTAGGTGGGAGCAAGGCCTAGTAGACCAAGATTGCAAAGTATTCACTGATCTCAGGGAGACCAGTCCAAGAAAACACTGCGGGCAGCTGGCTAAAGCGCTCAAACACAGTGAATTCCTAGGCACATTGCTCCCTGGGAAATATGAACATGCAAATAGAGTCTGTGGAGCCTCAGTTAGGAGTCTCAAACACAGAACTAGCCATATATCCCTCCAGGGAAGGACCCAGCCAAGGGGTGGCTCCTTGCGGAGAACACCATAACCACCATATGAAGTGGCCCTTTAAGTCAATATCCAACTCTTTTACAAGTTTACAGATATGACAAGGGAATACCAAGGCCAGGTATCCATCCACATACAGCTGTTTCGGGGTGTTGCCCCTCATCAGTGTGGAGTAGGATTCTGGCTAGGTGGGAGCAAGGCCTAGTAGACCAAGATTGCAAAGTATTCACTGATCTCAGGGAGACCAGTCCAAGAAAACACTGCGGGCAGCTGGCTAAAGCGCTCAAACACAGTGAATTCCTAGGCACATTGCCCCCTGGGAAATATGAACATGCAAATAGAGTCTGTGGAGCCTCGGTTAGGAGTCTCAAACACAGAACTAGCCATATATCCCTCCAGGGAAGGACCCAGCCAAGGGGTGGCTCCTTGCGGAGAACACCATAACCACCATATGAAGTGGCCCTTTAAGTCAATATCCAACTCTTTTACAAGTTTACAGATATGACAAGGGAATACCAAGGCCAGGTATCCATCCACATACAGCTGTTTCGGGGTGTTGCCCCTCATCAGTGTGGAGTAGGATTCTGGCTAGGTGGGAGCAAAGCCTAGTAGACCAAGATTGCAAAGTATTCACTGATCTCAGGGAGACCAGTCCAAGAAAACACTGCGGGCAGCTGGCTAAAGCGCTCAAACACAGTGAATTCCTAGGCACATTGCTCCCTGGGAAATATGAACATGCAAATAGAGTCTGTGGAGCCTCAGTTAGGAGTCTCAAACACAGAACTAGCCATATATCCCTCCAGGGAAGGACCCAGCCAAGGGGTGGCTCCTTGCGGAGAACACCATAACCACCATATGAAGTGGCCCTTTAAGTCAATATCCAACTCTTTTACAAGTTTACAGATATGACAAGGGAATACCAAGGCCAGGTATCCATCCACATACAGCTGTTTCGGGGTGTTGCCCCTCATCAGTGTGGAGTAGGATTCTGGCTAGGTGGGAGCAAGGCCTAGTAGACCAAGATTGCAAAGTATTCACTGATCTCAGGGAGACCAGTCCAAGAAAACACTGCGGGCAGCTGGCTAAAGCGCTCAAACACAGTGAATTCCTAGGCACATTGCCCCCTGGGAAATATGAACATGCAAATAGAGTCTGTGGAGCCTCGGTTAGGAGTCTCAAACACAGAACTAGCCATATATCCCTCCAGGGAAGGACCCAGCCAAGGGGTGGCTCCTTGCGGAGAACACCATAACCACCATATGAAGTGGCCCTTTAAGTCAATATCCAACTCTTTTACAAGTTTACAGATATGACAAGGGAATACCAAGGCCAGGTATCCATCCACATACAGCTGTTTCGGGGTGTTGCCCCTCATCAGTGTGGAGTAGGATTCTGGCTAGGTGGGAGCAAGGCCTAGTAGACCAAGATTGCAAAGTATTCACTGATCTCAGGGAGACCAGTCCAAGAAAACACTGCGGGCAGCTGGCTAAAGCGCTCAAACACAGTGAATTCCTAGGCACATTGCTCCCTGGGAAATATGAACATGCAAATAGAGTCTGTGGAGCCTCAGTTAGGAGTCTCAAACACAGAACTAGCCATATATCCCTCCAGGGAAGGACCCAGCCAAGGGGTGGCTCCTTGCGGAGAACACCATAACCACCATATGAAGTGGCCCTTTAAGTCAATATTCAACTCTTTTACAAGTTTACAGATATGACAAGGGAATACCAAGGCCAGGTATCCATCCACATACAGCTGTTTCGGGGTGTTGCCCCTCATCAGTGTGGAGTAGGATTCTGGCTAGGTGGGAGCAAGGCCTAGTAGACCAAGATTGCAAAGTATTCACTGATCTCAGGGAGACCAGTCCAAGAAAACACTGCGGGCAGCTGGCTAAAGCGCTCAAACACAGTGAACTCCTAGGCACATTGCCCCCTGGGAAATATGAACATGCAAGTAGAGTCTGTGGAGCCTCGGTTAGGAGTCTCAAACACAGAACTAGCCATATATCCCTCCAGGGAAGGACCCAGCCAAGGGGTGGCTCCTTGCGGAGAACACCATAACCACCATATGAAGTGGCCCTTTAAGTCAATATCCAACTCTTTTACAAGTTTACAGATATGACAAGGGAATACCAAGGCCAGGTATCCATCCACATACAGCTGTTTCGGGGTGTTGCCCCTCATCAGTGTGGAGTAGGATTCTGGCTAGGTGGGAGCAAGGCCTAGTAGACCAAGATTGCAAAGTATTCACTGATCTCAGGGAGACCAGTCCAAGAAAACACTGCGGGCAGCTGGCTAAAGCGCTCAAACACAGTGAATTCCTAGGCACATTGCCCCCTGGGAAATATGAACATGCAAATAGAGTCTGTGGAGCCTCGGTTAGGAGTCTCAAACACAGAACTAGCCATATATCCCTCCAGGGAAGGACCCAGCCAAGGGGTGGCTCCTTGCGGAGAACACCATAACCACCATATGAAGTGGCCCTTTAAGTCAATATCCAACTCTTTTACAAGTTTACAGATATGACAAGGGAATACCAAGGCCAGGTATCCATCCACATACAGCTGTTTCGGGGTGTTGCCCCTCATCAGTGTGGAGTAGGATTCTGGCTAGGTGGGAGCAAGGCCTAGTAGACCAAGATTGCAAAGTATTCACTGATCTCAGGGAGACCAGTCCAAGAAAACACTGCGGGCAGCTGGCTAAAGCGCTCAAACACAGTGAATTCCTAGGCACATTGCCCCCTGGGAAATATGAACATGCAAATAGAGTCTGTGGAGCCTCGGTTAGGAGTCTCAAACACAGAACTAGCCATATATCCCTCCAGGGAAGGACCCAGCCAAGGGGTGGCTCCTTGCGGAGAACACCATAACCACCATATGAAGTGGCCCTTTAAGTCAATATCCAACTCTTTTACAAGTTTACAGATATGACAAGGGAATACCAAGGCCAGGTATCCATCCACATACAGCTGTTTCGGGGTGTTGCCCCTCATCAGTGTGGAGTAGGATTCTGGCTAGGTGGGAGCAAGGCCTAGTAGACCAAGATTGCAAAGTATTCACTGATCTCAGGGAGACCAGTCCAAGAAAACACTGCGGGCAGCTGGCTAAAGCGCTCAAACACAGTGAATTCCTAGGCACATTGCCCCCTGGGAAATATGAACATGCAAGTAGAGTCTGTGGAGCCTCGGTTAGGAGTCTCAAACACAGAACTAGCCATATATCCCTCCAGGGAAGGACCCAGCCAAGGGGTGGCTCCTTGCGGAGAACACCATAACCACCATATGAAGTGGCCCTTTAAGTCAATATCCAACTCTTTTACAAGTTTACAGATATGACAAGGGAATACCAAGGCCAGGTATCCATCCACATACAGCTGTTTCGGGGTGTTGCCCCTCATCAGTGTGGAGTAGGATTCTGGCTAGGTGGGAGCAAGGCCTAGTAGACCAAGATTGCAAAGTATTCACTGATCTCAGGGAGACCAGTCCAAGAAAACACTGCGGGCAGCTGGCTAAAGCGCTCAAACACAGTGAATTCCTAGGCACATTGCCCCCTGGGAAATATGAACATGCAAATAGAGTCTGTGGAGCCTCGGTTAGGAGTCTCAAACACAGAACTAGCCATATATCCCTCCAGGGAAGGACCCAGCCAAGGGGTGGCTCCTTGCGGAGAACACCATAACCACCATATGAAGTGGCCCTTTAAGTCAATATCCAACTCTTTTACAAGTTTACAGATATGACAAGGGAATACCAAGGCCAGGTATCCATCCACATACAGCTGTTTCGGGGTGTTGCCCCTCATCAGTGTGGAGTAGGATTCTGGCTAGGTGGGAGCAAGGCCTAGTAGACCAAGATTGCAAAGTATTCACTGATCTCAGGGAGACCAGTCCAAGAAAACACTGCGGGCAGCTGGCTAAAGCGCTCAAACACAGTGAATTCCTAGGCACATTGCCCCTGGGAAATATGAACATGCAAATAGAGTCTGTGGAGCCTCAGTTAGGAGTCTCAAACACAGAACTAGCCATATATCCCTCCAGGGAAGGACCCAGCCAAGGGGTGGCTCCTTGCGGAGAACACCATAACCACCATATGAAGTGGCCCTTTAAGTCAATATCCAACTCTTTTCTTGGACTGGTCTCCCTGAGATCAGTGAATACTTTGCACTTTGAGAAGTTGGTACACTGTCCACCAGGTTGATTCAGTGAGCCGTTACTGAGATGTATATGCCCTGTCCACAACTACTTGTCCACGTGTCCGTTGTTAGGTGGACTTTGGCGGTTACAGCATTTGTTAGTGCACGCTTTAAGTTGGTAACAACGTGCTGGTGTAACGCGGGTACAGCACTACGTGAGAAAAAGTAGCGGCTGGGTACAGAGTATCGTGGTGCTGCCACAGCCAACAACTCCCGAAAAGACTCTGTACCCACAAACCTAAACGGCAACATTTCCACAGCTAACAACTTTGCAATTTGCGCAGTCACTTTTTGGGAAAATGGGTGTGTCGATTGGTACTTCCGCTGCCTTTCATACAGCTGTGGCACAGACAACTGGACGTTTGGCGCACACTGACCAGTGGCTTGACTACTGTCATGTCTCTCTTGTACCGCAGCTGGCGGGTTAAGCGCGTGCTAACACTTGGCAGTGAAGCAGCACACTAGTCCCTGCAAAAATTATTAAGTGCGCACAGCCACCGAGATGGAGTTAGGTGTTGCTGTAGGCGTCACCTGCTGGCGGGTTAAGTGCGTGCTAACACTTGGCAGTGAAGCAGCACACTAGTCCCTGCAAAAATTATTAAGTGCGCACAGCCACCGAGATGGAGTTAGGTGTTGCTGTAGGCGTCACCTGCTGGCGGGTTAAGTGCGTGCTAACACTTGGAAGTGAAGCAGCACACTAGTCCCTGCAAAAATTATTAAGTGCGCACAGCCACCGAGATGGAGTTAGGTGTTGCTGTAGGCGTCACCTGCTGGCGGGTTAAGTGCGTGCTAACACTTGGCAGTGAAGCAGCACACTAGTCCCTGCAAAAATTATTAAGTGCGCACAGCCACCGAGATCGAGTTAGGTGTTCCTGTAGGCGTCACCTGCTGGCGGGTTAAGTGCGTGCTAACACTTGGCAGTGAAGCAGCACACTAGCAAAAATTATTAAGTGCGCACAAGTAGTCGCACAAGTAGGTGGCGTACGTGCTATTTGCAGGTAGGAGAGCAGCAGTGCACTGGTCTGCCACAGAGAAAAGAAAGCTGAAGGGGTTATTATGACCCAAAATCTATTAGGTGCAAAAAAATAGGAAATAGTACCTCAGCTAAGCCTCTGACTTCAGCTATTAGGACAGCTGAGTGAGTAAGCTAAGCTATGAGGTCGGTCCTGTGTGCCCTGTAAGGCTGCTCCTCCCTGCCTGCCTACAGTCCTCTACACAGTACTCCTCTGTCCTCCTGGTAGCTCTCAGAAGAGCTGTTTGGGTTAAATATAAGGAATCTTGAAGTTTCCCTACACTGACTGACACTCCCTATGATCTGCTCCAGCATCTACCTCACCCTGCACTAGCTCAGATCGTCACAGGAATGTGCCCAAAATGGCGGTGGCAAGGCTTATATACAGCCTCGGCTCTCATACATGACATAGGCATCACGATGGAAAGAAGCCAATCATAGTCCTGCCACAACCAACATAGCTGTGGCATTACTAAATATGATTGGCTAACATGCTTGTCCATCTTCACAAGTTTTCTGACCTAACATGCTAGGCTGTCTCGGCAGCTTTGTCGGAACATAACAGATTCTGTATTCTCGAGTCCCGAATACAGTATACAGGACTCGGATTCGTAGACTCGCTCAGACTCGCTCAGACTCGCTCAGACTCGCTGCTGACAGCGGGTATCTGTGAAGCGGTGCGATTGTTTAAACGATTTGGGGAGATTCAAGCTACATAGCAATGTGATATAGCGAGTCTAGCGAGTGAGAAAAAGTAAACTCTGACAAAACTAGGATTGCCATTGACTTGCATTGGACTCGTTACTGTGCGAGTAATCGCTGGGAAACTCGCCGAGTACAGAGTCCTGCGAGTCCCTTACTACTCGCCGAGTAACGAGTCCTAGCGAGTAGACTCGCCCATCCCTAGTAAGAAGTCCAAGTAAGTATATGTCCTCTCCAGGACACATGCGGTACCACAGAACCATAGGACGATGGCACAGCATCTACAGGGATGATCGTCTGATAGCCCATCTCTACATAATATATGTAAGTGTTTGCTTTATTAATGATGGAGTGAATGCTTAGTCTAAGGATATGTTTACATGTTGCATTGAACCGTAGGATGATCACACCAAAGGTGACCGTCTGATAGCCTAGCTCGACTATCCATCTCTCTTGAAGACCCAACAGCTTTTTTGAGAGTTGGGTGAAGGACATCTTCTTTGGAAATAGGGTCCCAGCTTGAGGTCTCCTCCACATCTAGTGCCCTGTAATGGAGTTTTGTGTTGCAGGGGCGCAGGTCTGGAAGCTGTCGTCATCCTATTAGCTATTTACCTGGGATTTGATCTGATCGTTATATTTGGGGTAGGATGATCACACCAAAGATGACCGTCTGAAGCTTAGCTTCACTACCCATCTCTCCTGAAGACCCAACAGCTTTTTTGAGAGTTGGGTGGATGACATCATCTTTGGAAATAGGGTCCCAGCTTGATGTCTCCTCCACGTCTAGTGCCCTGTAATGGAGTTTTGTGCTGGAGGGGCGTAGGTCTGGAAGCTGTCGTCATCCTATTAGCTATTTACCTGGGATTTGATCTGATAATTATATTTGGGGTAGGATGATCACACCAAAGATGACCATCTGAAGCCTAGCTTCACTACCCATCTCTCCTGAAGACCCAACAGCTTTTTTGAGAGTTGGGTGGAGGACATCATCTTTGGAAATAGGGTCCCAGCTTGATGTCTCCTCCACGTCTAGTGCCCTGTAATGGAGTTTTGTGTTGCAGGGGCGCAGGTCTGGAAGCTGTCGTCATCCTATTAGCTATTTACCTGGGATTTGATCTGATTGTCATATTTGGGGTCAGGAAGGAATTTTTTTCACCGCTGAGAAGAACTCATAGAGGAATAGATAAGAATGAATGCATGGGTGCGTATGTTTTATTAAGAGCATCCATTGTCCTAGATTGTGAGCTCCTAGGGGCAGGTTGCATGTCTTCTTCTTTCCAGGTCAGCTTTCCTGAACTTATAATTACGTACATATATACAGCAATAAGCAGCAGGTCACACGTGATCCAGGGAGATATCCGATCGCCAGAAATGGGGTCAGGAAGGGATTTTTTTCCCCCCTGAGGTAGAACTCTCCGGGGGTTTTCTTCGCCTTCTTCTGGATCTCAGGGTTCGGTGCCTCATTAGGTCCGCAATGTCCGCAGGAAGTTCTGTGGTCTCCATTGGACCTGAAAGTCACCGTGACTCTAAATTTATTGAAGGACCAGTAATATTTTCATTACAATGTTGCTTATTGCTATTCCAAAAATAAAAAATTGTGTTTTATTTGTCTGCACTTCACCCTACACAGTGACAATCGCTCAATACTCTAGAACCAGACTTGATCAGGTATCTAATAAAGTGTCTCATCCATATACATGGCGGCCGCGGCTGCAGGACCGGGAATATAGGGGGCGCCATACACAGAGCGAGTCACATGACTCCAGCCATGATAACATCACCTCTCCCAAGTCACATCACTATGGGGGTCCGTCTCGGTAGTGGAGGCACTCACATCGTAGAGGTCCAGCCATGATGTCACCTGTCCCATGTCAGATCTCTATGGGATCGGACTCAGTGATGGGGAACTCACATCTTATAGGTCCTATATGATACACTACCTGAAAGACGACTGAAGAGTGGCTCACAAAGACGCAGAACACAGGAGATTCAGGAAAAGGAGGAAAGAGGTGACACAGGGGCAACAAGTAGTCACAGGACACAACGGGGGGTTAGGAATGACCACAATGGCACATTAACTAGCACTGGCTATAGTAAGAAGAGAAACATGGGGGAATTTGTGCCAAATATTGCACCTATGTATCCAGATAGGACAGATATACGATTTATGTTAATTATATACATGTCCTGGATTGTTGGGTATACACTGGAGCAAACTGTATTAATTGTGGGTATGCTGCTTGAAAGCCTGCAGTGGATCTTCCGTGCAAATATCCCCCTGTACAACAGGCAATGAATGAAAAGGTGTGTAGGCTCAGCACAATTCTTTTTTTATCAATGGCTTATGTCTACTGTATATCAACGTAACGCACAATATGTATGCTAAAAAATCACATATTTGTGATTTTATTTAAGATTTTTTTTGGCATACATATTGTGAGTTACATTGATATACAGTAGACATAAGCCATTGATAAAAAGAATTGCGCTGAGCCTACACACCTTTTCATTTATATACATGTCCTGGCCGGTATCTCCCAGAACAAAGTCACTGCCCGATGCAGAAGTGAACGGTGCAGCACAACCCCTATATGTGTAATAATGACCCGCAGAGCCGCTTCTATCAGAGGAGATGTACACGCATCTGTCCATCAGAGGAGATGTACACACATCTGTCCATCAGAGATGTACACACATCTGTCCATCAGAGGAGATGTACACACATCTGTCAATCAGATGTACACACATCTGTCCATAAGAGGAGATGTACACACATCTGTCCATCAGAGGAGATGAGCCCACGTCTGTCCATGAGAGGAGATGTACACACATCTGTCCATCAGAGGAGATGAGCACACGTCTGTCCATCAGAGGAGATGTACTCACATCTGTCTATCAGAGGAGATGTACACACATCTGTCCTTCAGAGGAGATGTACACACGTCTGTCCATCAGAGGAGATGTACACACATCTGTCCATCAGAGGAGATGTATACACATCTGTTGATCTGAGGAGATGTACACACATCTGTCCATCAGAGGAGATGTACACACATCTGTCCATCAGAGGAGATGTACACGCATCTGTCCATCAGAGATGTACATACATCTGTCCATCAGAGGAGATGTACACACATCTGTCCATCAGGTTGTGGGAAGGATTTTCTTGATATTTCCCACTCTTCTTAGCGTACTTGGCTAAAAAGATGATTTACATACAAAGAAGAAAGACTGAGGGACAGGAAGACAAGAACAACAACCGAATTCAGAACAGCCATACCGTATATACTCGAGTATAAGCCGATCTTTTCAGCCCTTTTTTGGGGCTGAAAAAGTCCCCCTCGGCTTATACTCGAGTCACTAACTTCACTAACTTCTGCCCTTCTGATCGCGCCTCATCCTAGCCGTCCCTCAAACCCCCCACAACCCCCCTCAACCCCCCTCGCCCCCGCTACTTCTCTTCTGTCATTACCAGGTCTCCTGCACTCCGGGACTGATCCCTCTGCTGGCTGGGTCTGGCTGGGGCTGGGATGTGGTGCTTGGATCCCTCCACCGCTGGCTGGGGCTAGGATATGGTGCCTGGATCCCTCCGCTGCTGGCTGGAGCTGGGATGTGGTGCCTGGATCCCTCCGCCCTGCTCAGGCGATGTGTGGCTTGGATCCCTCCGCCGCATCGCTCCGTCCTGCTGTAGCGATGTGGCGGCCGGATCCCTCCGCTGCATTGCTCTGTCCCTGCACAGTGCACACACAAAAAAGTCCCCTGCGGCCAGACATTGACCTAATGCACAGTGTGGCCGCAGGGGACTTTAATTACGGTACCGTACAGTGTCCCAGTCTAAGGTGAGGCGCCATTAGAGTATAGGATTGTAAGTTTGGCATAATAGAGCAGGGAAAAGAATAGTGAGCGAAAGATGAGTATAGCAGGGGAAAGATGGATTCTCAGGGAAAGTACAGTAGTAATAGAGCAGGGGAAAGAAGACTAGTGAGGGATAGGAGAAGCAGTGCAGGGTATAGAATTAGCTGGGTGCTTAGGGAATCAATAGATCAATAAGGCCAATTTCACATCAGCGTTTTTCGCTGATCGCGGCAGATGCGGCGGATTTACCGCATCTGCCGCCTAACAGCCAAGTTGCGGTTTACCTGCAGCAAGCCCCATGCAATGTCTATGGGGCTTGTGGCAGGTGCAGCAAGTGCGATATAGTTGTGGTTTTGGCACTTGCGGCAACTGCTGCTGCGAAAAAAACGTGGTAAGCAGCGCTTTGTTCACAGCCGCAACTGCCGCAAGTGCCAAAACCACATCTACGGTATATTGCACTTGCTGCACCTGCCAAAAGCCCCATAGACAATGCATGGGGCTTGCCGCAAGTGTACCACAAGTGCCGTTAGGCGGCAGATGTGGTACGGTAAATCTGCCGGATCTGCCGCAATCAGCAAAAAACGCTGATGTGAAAGGAGACTTATGGGGCTGTCACACACGTCAATATCGCGTGCAATATCGCTGCTGCACATGACGTTGCAGCGATATTGACGTGTGTGACAGGGCGTTTCAACCAGCGATATGTCGCTGGTTGATGGTCGTCAGGTTTTAGAACCTGTTCTAAAGCCTGACAATGGTTGCCCGGTGGACACGCAGCTGCTGCATTTCCCACCCTAGGCTTATACTCGAGTATTTCCCAGTTTTGGGGGGCAAAATTAGGGGCCTCGGCTTATACTCGGGTCGGCTTATACTCGAGTATATACGGTATTTACACCAGGTAAAATAAAAATGTATGGAAAGTGTCAGGTTCTCTTTAAAGGGATTTTGATGCATGAGAACATCTGGATGGATTCCTCACATCACTGGTTTTCCCTATTATGACCGGCCATTAATGGGAGACATATGGAGATGGGACCGGTCGTGTACAGGGTCCCCACATAAAAAAGGTTACAAAAAGCTGATGGGGCCGGGGTCTACTATAGACTTACAGGTTATGGGGCTGCATAACAACCAGTCTATAAACCTCATGTAAGTGGCAGCATTGGGGTCCGGGTGTTTTACCTGCACCACTATCAGTGCAGGTAAAGCATCGGGACATGAGTAGGATTGCAGGCTCTAGTGTCTTAGACCCAATAGGTTGATAGAAACCCCTGAATAGTTTGTAAATGGGTGTCCACTATGTTTACTAGACACATGACGCCCACCACTGCCTTACTCAGCACAGGAGACATCTTTGTTTCTTATGGTACTCATACTCAATAGATAAAAGTCAGAAAGTCTTCAACACTAAACCTGGCTTGAGGCCACCACCTCTTGGTTGCCAAATGTCATTGCTTCTCCAGGGCTCTTCTCAGATATTTAGTACATCAGAGCCCCAGAAAAGCAAAGATGCCCCTGTGGTGGTCATAACTGCAACAGCCCAGGAACCAAACTCCATAATGAGGGTCCCCTGGCGTAGTGAAGGATGTAAGGACCCATTCACACCACATTCAGCTGTGCTTTCAAGTCTTTACACAAGGCGTCCAACTGAATCATGAAAAACTGGATTGTGTCATCTGAAATTATTGACACTTCTGAGGGCAAATGGAGCCTGAAGCTTCATACTTTGTTCAATTCAATCCATCAAGGGGACATTGGAGCCTCAGCAGGAGCAGGCCCTTGGGGAAAAAAGCTAGTGATGATGTAGAAGAAGATGGCGAGGTTGTGGTGCGAGATGTGCAGAGAGGTCGCAGGAAGGAGGCAAGGAGACAGTCTCTTGTTCTATACCTTTTTACTCTGCAATTCAGTTCATTAGCAGGTCCAGGGTACTGGTTCACTGGGCCGTCAGTCTGGTCAGTCTGAGGAGCACTGAGGACCATTCTGCCGGATGGGTATGGGACCTACCAGCTGACTTCTTGGGATGAGGATGTAGGTGCCTGTAGCATTCCTGTGTGCTTCTTGTGGATGTGTGGATGGCTACCAGGCAGGCAACACAGACTCTTTATGAGCAGCCAGATCCACCCGTCTCTCTAGTCCTTTGGCATTTGCTGTGCTCCTGGATAGTCCCACAGTTAGACTACTGTGCTTGAAGCCCATTAGCCTCCAGCTCACTTCCAGTGGTGGAGACCTGGCAACTTGAGGTTCTGGCACCTTCTGCTGCTTTGAGCAGCTGCTCGGCCAGGAAACTGACGGCAGACTTGTTCTCCTTCACTGACTCAATAACTAACTCTTGTTGCCACCTCTCCCTACTATCCACTAATACTAACCCCTCCCTCCAACCAAAGTCTTTTACAACCTAAAGCAGGCCTTCTTGTGCCAAACCTCTGATCAGAGTTCAGGCAGAGTGTTCCTGCTTCGGGAGTCTAACATAGGGTGCCTCAATTCTACTCAGACGTGACATTAGTACCGATGATCTTAAATAACATTGTGGTTATCTGACTGCAGTGGTGCCACAAAGGGGATGGGTGAGGATACAGTAGGTGAGGAGAGAGGACCCTCCCAGCAAGGGCTCACAGTCTACAAGGGATGGGTGAGGATACAGTAGGTGAGGAGAGAGGAATCTCCCTACAAGGGCTCACAGTCTACAAGGGATGGGTGAGGATAAAGTAAGTGAGGATAGAGGACCCTGTCTGCGAGGGCTCATAGTCTACATGGGATGGGTAAAGATACAGTAGGTGAGGAGAGAGGACCCTGCCTACGAGGGCTCATGATCTACGAGGGATGGGTGAAAATACAGTAGATGAGAAAGGACCCTGCCCATGAGGGATCACAGTCTACAAGTGATGGGTGAGGATACAATAGGTGAGGAGAGAGGAGCCAGCCCGTGAGGGCTCACAGTCTACAAGGGATGGGTGAGGATACAGTAGGTGAGGAGAAAGGACTCTGCCCACGAGGGCTCACAGTCTACAACGGATGGATGAGCATACAGAAGGTGAGGAGAGAGGGCCCTGACTGTGAGGGCTCACAGTCTTCAAGGTATAAGTGAATATACAGTAGGTGAGGATAGAGGACCATGCCTGCAAGGGCTCATGGTCTACAAGGGATGGGTGAGGATACAGTAGATGAGGAGAGAGGAGCCAGCCCGTGAGGGCTCACAGTCTACAAGGGATGGGTGAGGATACAGTAGGTGAGGAGAGAAGACCCTGCCTGTGAGGGCTCACAGTCTTGAAGGGATGGATGAGGATACAGTAGGTGAGGAGAGAGGACCCTACCCATGAGGGTTCATCGTCTACAAGGGATAAGTGAAGATACAGTAGGTGAAGAGAGAAGTCCCTACATATGAGGGCTCACAGTCTACAAGGGATAGGTGAGGATACAGTAAGTGAGGATAGAGGACCCTGCCTGTGAGGGCTCATGGTCTACAAGGGATGGGTGAAGATACAGTAGATGAGAAAGGACCCTGCCCATGAGGGATCACAGTCTACAAGGGATGGGTGAGGATACAGTAGATGAGGTGTGAGGAGCCAGCCCACGAGGGCCCACAGTCTACAAGGGATGGGTGAGGATACAGTAGGTGAGGAGAAAGGACCCTGCCCACGAGGGCTCACAGTCTACAAGGGATGGATGAGGATACAGTAGGTGAGGAGAAAGGACCCTGCCTGAGAGGGCTCACAGTCTTCGAGGGATAAGTGAAGATATAGTATATGAGGAGAGAGGACCCTGCCTGCGATGGCTCAAAGTCTACAAGGGATGGGTGAGGATACAGTAGGTGAGAGAGGACCCTGCCCACGAGGTCTCACAGTCTACAAGGGATGGGTGAAGATACAGAAGGTGAGGAGAGAGGACTGTGCCTACGAGAGCTCACAGTCTACAAGGGATGGGTGAGGATACAGTAAGTGAGAGGACCCTGCCTGCGAGGGCTCATGGTCTACAAGGGATGGGTGAGGATACAGTAGGTGAGGAGAGAAGACCCTGCCTGTGAGGGCTCACAGTCTTGAAGGGATGGATGAGGATACAGTAGGTGAGGAGAGAGGACCCTACCCATGAGGGTTCATCGTTTACAAGGGATAAGTGAAGATACAGTAGGTGAAGAGAGAAGTCCCTACACATGAGGGCTCACAGTCTACAAGGGATAGGTGAGGATACAGTAAGTGAGGATAGAGGACCCTGCCTGTGAGGGCTCATGGTCTGCAAGGGATGGGTGAAGATACAGTAGATGAGAAAGGACCCTGCCCACGAGGGATCACAGTCTACAAGGGATGGGTGAGGATACAGTAGATGAGGTGCGAGGAGCCAGCCCGCGAGGGCTCACAGTCTACAAGGGATGAGTGAGGATACAGTAGGTGAGGAGAAAGGACCCTGCCCACGAGGGCTCACAGTCTACAAGGGATGGGTGAGGATACAGTAGATGAGGTGCGAGAAGCCAGCCCGTGAGGGCTCACAGTCTACAAGGGATGGGTGAGGATACAGTAGGTGAGGAGAAAGGACCCTGCCTATGAGGGCTCACAATCTACAAGTGATTGGTGAGGATACAGTAGATGAGGAGAAATGACCCTGCCTGCGAGGGCTCACAGTCTTCAAGGGATACGTGAAGATACAGTAGGTGAGGAGAGAGGACCCTGCCTGCGATGGCTCATGGTCTACAAGGATGGGTGAGGATACAGTAGGCAAGAGAGGACCCTGCCCACGAGGGCTCACAGTCTACATGGGATGGGTGAGGATACAGTAGATGAGGAGAGAAGAGCCAGCCCGCAAGGGTTCACAGTCTACAAGGGATGGGTGAGGATACAGTAGGTGAGGAGAGAGGACCCTGCCCGTCGCCTCTGTGTAGTATGTGCTAATAATGTCACTTCTTTCACTGAAAATGGAAGTGCTGGCATCTAAACTTTTTTTTCTCTATCTATCTATCTTTCTATCTATCTATCTATCTATCTATCTATCTATCTATCTCTTTCTATATCAATTCAATTCAAAGAAGCTTTAATGTCAGTGCAACGGCCGCAAGGGTCGGGGGTACTCGGTAAGCTGGGCCGGCTGGTGCTTTGGGAGGTCACGTTGGCTGTGGCCCAGCTCCGTGGCCCTGGACGTGCAGTGAAGGGGGTTTTTACAGGGGATTTAGAAGTCTGTTCGTGACGTGGAGCGCGGCCCCAGGGTTGATGTTAGAGTCGATAGTAAAGATGAGGGCTATGCGGTGCGGAAGGCAGCAAGACACTGAAGGAGCAGACAGACACAGTTCATGCAGTTCTTTTACCTCTTTACTTGCTGATCAGGCAAGGGCAACCCAGTCGAGTTTTGTACTCTTCCAGGATGCGGTCAGGTCAGCTCTCAAGCAATCAGGATCGCTCCACCGAGGCACCCTTCATAGCCTTCCCAGGTTGATCTCTCCCTGAGCTGGATTACTTTTATCTCCTGCCCTGCGCCTTCGTGTACAGTGTCCCAAGCTGGTGGCTGCAGGCCCTGTCGGGTGACATATCCCCTGACGCTACTTTTAGCCACCATCCTGCGGATTGACCTCGGAAAGTAACCACTGCTTATACAGATGCAGCGGCCTCTGGTTTCCCTGCTGAACCCTGAAGCGTTCCCACCAAATAGGTGCCAGTCCCCTCTCGCAACCAGTCCCTCCGCCTGACTCGGGTTGGGGCTAGGGATGAGCGAGTACTGCAATAATCGGACTCGCTATACTCGCAACGAGTAGGTCCCGGTTCTCGGTACTCATTGCAGGGAATAGCGAGTCCACTGGCAGTGAATGGGCCGGGCGAATACGTTCACAGTGTATCTATATATACACTGCGAAAGTGCACTAAAAGTGAATAAAAGTTGTTAAAAAATAAAAAAATTTCATACTCACCTATCCAACACCTGCACCGGGACCGGCAAAGAAGACATCCGATCAACGACAAGGACCTGCGAGTCTGACAGCCAATCAGATGGCTGGTAGCGATCTGGCCAATCAGATGGCCAGACGTCACAAACCATGTGATCGCTACCAGCCACCTGATTGGCTAGATTGCCAGGTCATTGATACACGTTCATGACCTGGCAATCTGGCCAATCAGGTGGCTGGTAACGATCAGGTGGTTTGTGACATCTGGCCATGTGATTGGCCAGATCGCTACCAGCCATCTGATTGGCTGTCAGACTAGCAGGTCCTTGTTGTTGATCGGATGTCTTCTTTGCCGATCCCAGTGCAGGCGTCAGATAGGTGAGTATGATATTTTTTTGATTTTTTAACAAATTTTATTCACTTTTAGTGCACTTTCACAGTGTATATATAGATACACTGCAAAAGTTAAAGGACTACTCGCTACTCCCGAGTAATCACACGAAACTTGAGGAGTAGCAAGTAGCCCGAATATCGTTACTATTTGGCGAGTACCGAATAGTAACGATTATACTCCCTCATCCCTAGTCGGGTCCTCATTTGGGGCCCATGGGTGGATCCTCCACTCCCGTGTCCCCTAGGACTCCCTCTCTCTACGTCCTTCCTCCTCCTCCTCCGTCCTCCCTGGACTCCTCACTCTAACGCTCTCTTTTAGTCCCACCCCCTCTACCTATTCTCTCCTCCAGCCAGCAGATGGGGTCTGCCCATCATGGGGTCCCCTCCCTGGACTGGAGTTGGGATGGTGTTGTGCGACCTCTGTCACCTGAGAGTGATGATACCACACCTGTGGAGTGCTTGCAGCATCACTGTGGCGACCAGTCCGCAGGGGCTCCACATCCGGACTAAATACATATTACTTTTGCCAAATCAAGTGTACAATGGGGAATAGGGATAGGGACTGTGGGAATGGTGGGTAGGGACTGTAGGAACGATGGATGGGGCAGATTCAGGGGATAAATCTATTTATCTATCATCTAAGTACCATCTATCTAGAAAAAATTAACATCAAGGCTTGATAAAGGTTTACTGTCAGCCAAAATGTCTCGCCACATATTGGGCTAATAAAGTCTATTTTTTGCATATTAATTGGAGTTCTGCCTGGGTTTATTTTTTCTATATTATCTTGTTTTGGACATCGCATTACCAGTTATTGCACCCAGGGCTGCCACTAGGAATTTTTGGGCCCCCCTGAGACTCTGCCAAGCCTCCACCCAAACATATATTATATTTATAGTGAAAAATTGGAGTAGCACCGGAGTAGCACCAAAAATTACCTCAATTTATATGCAAAGCTTTCCCAACCAGCAATCCAGACGGTTCCTTACAATAGAGTAAAAAAAGGAAAAACAGCACAAAACAATAGAAAAAAAGTGGACTTTATTGCCCAGTGCGTGACCACGCCATTGGGCAATAAAGTCCACTTTTTTCTATATTTTTATGCTGTTTTACATTTTTTTTTATTTTTTACACTCTATTATATATTCCATACACACAAACCCTAGAGCCGGCTGCAGGCCAGAGCCACAAACAATGCCGGCGGTGGGCCAGGGCCACAGACAGAGCCAGCGGCGGGCCAGAGCCATAGACAGAGCCGGCGGTGGGCCAGAGCCACAGACAGAGCCTGCACCAAAGACAGAGCCACAGACAGAGTCGGCGGCGGACCAGAGCCACTGACTGAGCCGGCGGCGGGCCAGAGCCACAGGCAGAGTGGTGGCGGGCCAGAGCCACAGACAGAGCCGGTGGCGGGCCAGAACCACACACAGAACCGGCTGCGGGCCAGAGCCACAGACAGAGCCGGCAGTGTGCCAGAGCCACAGACAGAGCCGGCGGCGGGCCAGAGCCACAGATCATGATGTCCCAGACGTCATCGCTCCGGGACTCTGCTCTATGTGTGTGCTGGCCTGGCTATACTGCTGTGATCCTCCCAGGGCTGAGAAATTTACTTACTGCCAAAATTTTGGGGGCCCCCCTGAGACTCCGCCCAGACTCCACCCCTGCTCTACCTCTGCCCAGGCTCCACCTCCACCCTAGCTCCACCTCCACCTAAACATACATTATATATACAGTATAGTGAAAAATTGTAACAGCACTAAAAATTACCTCAATTTTCTAGGGTCCACCAGGGAAACTTACTCCAGGGGCCCACTCTTCATCTATATATCTATATGCAGCCATCTGTTAGTCGTTATAACCCATTATATTGGCGGCTCCTGCACATCCCTGTGTGCTCACTATTACTGTGATGTACAATTACTGTAGTTTGCATTAAAGAGATTCTTTAGTGAAAACAAGTTATCAGTGATCCATAGGCTAGGAAGGTGATCACTTATTTATTGTTGGAATCTGCCAGTGGAAACCGCATAGTCAAAAGAACGTGGAGCTTTCCTCCCCATTATAAACTGCAGCGTCCGGTGATGACGTGACCGCAACTACATTCATCATCATTGGAGATCCCAGAAAAAAGCCAAACCCAGCGCTCACAGCCACTGAGGGAATGAGCGGACCAGTGGTCGAGTCATAAATGAGCTCCAGTCTAATGGGGAGAAAACAAATCAGGACCAAGGACCGCCTTTAAAGACAGAGATTTTAAAGTGTCTTCAGTGTGATTTTGTTTTGTTTTTTTCTGAATTAAATGAACTTTTAAGGATCTCAGGATTCTGTGCTGGATTTTTTTTTCTATTATTTTGGACATGTAATGGGATAAAAGTTGCACATTCATCAGTTGAACCCCCATCAATTAATATCTCATCACTTATCCTTAGGCTATGTACACAATGAGTATTTGGTGAGATTTTTACCTCAGTATTTGTAAGACATAAGGAGTAAAACAATCAGAGATAATTTTTTTTCTGCATTTTTCACCCACTCCTGGTTTTGTTTTACAAATATTGAGGTGAAAATCTTACTAAATACCGTGTGCATATGGTCTTTGAAGAGATGATTACTTGTTGTAAGTGCATCTCTGGTGCTGTGTAATAGTCACAGGACAAGGAGGGGTTAAACATCTAAGTATTTAATATCTATTGGAAATAAAAAAATGTTCCCCTTATTAATATCAGTAAAATCAAATGACCGACCACAATCCACTATACCAAGACCAATGATACCACATAAAAGAGAGAAATACCACCACACCGTGACCATAGCATATAGTACAACCACATAGTGATCAAATAATGCCATATACAAGGCACAAATACCGCCACAACATGACCAGAGCAATAATACCACCAGATAGTGATCAAATATTACCACGTACAAGGTATAACTACTGCCACACCATGACAAAACCTCATACTACCACCACATAGTGACCAAATAATACCACATACAAGGGACGAAAACTGCCACATCATGACCATAGCAAAAAGGAGAGCAGGGCTGCAACTGTCTGGCTAGGTATGTGATGGGTGCATCCGCACGGGGGTAGGATACAAGGCTAGAAGGAAAGGAAAAGTACCCCTGTAGAGCGAAGCACAACCAAGAACAATTTTGGATGCAAGTGAAATTTATTAAATTATAATGTGTAATGGCATAAAAGAGCCAGAAAAATATTAAAAACAATTAAAACACTATTGGTCCGGACCAGTCCTCCCTCTGCACAGGCACACAATTTACAGATTATAGATAATTGACATAAGATGACAGAAATTATAGCAACCCAACACCGGTGCTTTCACATGCATTGCAATAGTATAACATAGTTCAATATCACATTTCAGTATTTACAATGAGACAGGGATTTACATGAATCCAATCAATCTGTAATCAACAGGGTGTCACTGTCAATAGGGTGATATAGTTGATATCACAGGTAACACAGTACAATATATTTATACACTATTTGCAATCCTGGGCTAGGTATTGTAATTATATCAAATCATATTCCTAGCTTCTATGGTGGAGCAATCCTCAAGATAAGCTGGAAGCATACCGATCTACAGGGGCTGCTAGTTTACAAGAAGTATACCAGGTCAATAAACTGTAATCCATCCAATTTAGTCCATTGTGGATAATGTTACAGCCAGATAGAGGGTTTCACCAAGCAGAGATCAAATCATCATAACAGTATAAACATCAATGCATATATATGAATTAGCATATTAAGGTTAGAACCCCCTGGAGGGCTGCAAAGTAAGAACAGTTACCACAATAAATGTCAGGTAGGTGCCAACAGAGGGAGGAAGGGCGGCCAGGCCCCACGCGTATCGCCAGCTCCTGACGAAGCCTTGTGGCGATACGCGTGGGGCCTGGCCGCCCTTCCTCCCTCTGTTGGCACCTACCTGACATTTATTGTGGTAACTGTTCTTACTTTGCAGCCCTCCCAGGGGTTCTAACCTTAATATGCTAATTCATATATATGCATTGATGTTTATACTGTTATGATGATTTGATCTCTGCTTGGTGAAACCCTCTATCTGGCTGTAACATTATCCACAATGGACTAAATTGGATGGATTACAGTTTATTGACCTGGTATACTTCTTGTAAATTAGCAGCCCCTGTAGATCGGTATGCTTCCAGCTTATCTTGAGGATTGCTCCACCATAGAAGCTAGGAATATGATTTGATATAATTACAATACCTAGCCCAGGATTGCAAATAGTGTATAAATATATTGTACTGTGTTACCTGTGATATCAACTATATCACCCTATTGACAGTGACACCCTGTTGATTACAGATTGATTGGATTCATGTAAATCCCTGTCTCATTGTAAATACTGAAATGTGATATTGAACTATGTTATACTATTGCAATGCATGTGAAAGCACCGGTGTTGGGTTGCTATAATTTCTGTCATCTTATGTCAATTATCTATAATCTGTAAATTGTGTGCCTGTGCAGAGGGAGGACTGGTCCGGACCAATAGTGTTTTAATTGTTTTTAATATTTTTCTGGCTCTTTTATGCCGTTACACATTATAATTTAATAAATTTCACTTGCATCCAAAATTGTTCTTGGTTGTGCTTCGCTCTACAGGGGTACTTTTCCTTTCCTTCTAACATCATGACCATAGCACATAATTCCACCACATAGTGACCAATAATAGTACAATAGTGAAAGGAAAAAAAGCTCTGCATATTGGGTCAGTGTACAGGTAATACAGCGATTATAACTGACATTATACACAGAAGCTCTGTATATAGTGTCTAGTGTACAGGTAAGACTGTGATCACCGGTGACATTATACACAGGAGCTCGGTATATAGTGTCAGTGTACAGGTAATGCAGAGATCAAAGAGACATTATACACAAGAGCTCTGTATATAGTGTCAGTGTACAGGTAAAACAGTGATCACCGGTGACATTATACACAAGAGCTCTGTATACAGTGTCAGTGTACAGGTAAAGCAGAGATCACCAGTGACAGTATGCACAGGAGCACCTGTACATAGTCTCAGTGTACTGGTAATACAGAGATCACCAGTGACATTATACATAGGGGCTCTGTATATAGTGTCAGTGTACAGGTAATGCAGAGATCAAAGTGACGTTATACACAAGAGCTCTGTATATAGTGTCAGTGTACAGGTAAAACAGTGATCACCTTTGACATTATACACAGGAGCTCTTTATACAGTATAGTGTCATTGTACAGGTAATGCAGAGATTACCAGTGGCATTATACACAGGAGCTCTGGATATAGTGTCATTGTGCGTGTATAGGTAATATACATACTCACCAGTGATGTCTCTAGGTGAAGTCTTTCATCATCACTTTTCTATTTTATCTATTGTAGACCGATATCACGTCTTCTAGCAAGGACTCATCTCTGCAGAAAATAACACAGTTACCTATATCCGATCACTTCCAGACCACATTCCCACTTTTCCCAAGATTTCTATACTATATCAAACAACAAAAAAAAGCGGCAAAAATGGACTGCAGCACTCCTTGTCAGAGGTTGTAGAAGCCTTTAATGGGCCTTTAGGGTAACAGTGCACTTTGTTAATCGCTGGGCACAAATCTCATAAAAAGGGGTTTAATGTTTGTACAAAACGTGGGCAGCATGGCAGTTACCCTGAAGGCCCATTAAAGGCTTCTACAACCTCTGACAAGGAGTGCCGGCCGTCCATTTTTTCGGATTACTATATATATATATACACACATATATATATATATATATATATATATATATATATATACATATATCCCATCATGGTGGGGTCCCTGCCTCATATATATGGACCCTTCCTGTATATGTATATGTCCCCCATCCTGGCTGGGTCCCTGCCCCGTATATATATAGGACGGGACCCATATATATGAGACAGGAGCCCAGCCAGGTTGGGGGGCATATATATACACAGGAAGCAGCCCATGTACATGAGGCAGGGGCCCAGCCAGGATGGGGAATATATATGAGTCGGTCGACAGGGTAGGGAGTACTCAGATCCAGGGACAGGTGGTTACTTCAGTGGATTTCACGGCTGGTCGGTTCCCGATTCCATGCCCTGGACCCTCAATGGTAGTAGTGGGGGTGATGATGATGGGGGAAATGGTATCATGACGCCACCTGTGATACCTGGTAATAGGGGTACCAGCGCTGCGGACGGCCGCTAAGGTGATGGGAATGCAGCTTTGGTGACAGCTCTCCTGCTGGACAGTCCCGACACAGAGAGTGGGGAAGGGGCTCAGCTGCTGTGAGCAGGTAAAGCTGCACATGTACACCAGCCTCCACCCCTGCAGAAAAGGGGAGTGTGTGTCTCCATGTGTTTGTGTGTGTGTAGGTTGTGTGTCTGTGTGGGTTGTGTATGTGTTTAGGTTATGTCTGTGTGGGTTGTGTATCTGTTTAGGTTGTGTTTGTGTCTTGTATCTGTGCATGTGTCAGTGATGTGTGTGTGCTCTGTGAGGGTTGTATCTGTATGTGGGTTGTGTGTCTCTGTGTGTGGGTTGTGTGTGTGCGCTGTGTGTCTATGTGTGTGGGTTGTGTCTCTGTGTGTGGGGGTTGTGTATGGCTGGGGTTACACATAGAAATCCGTTTTTGGAAGTCCTTTTCATCACCAATCCGTTTTTTATAGGGTGCTTTTTGAGCCTCCTGCACTTCTGAACGTTTTTGGGACTTAGTCATTTTTTCATGAAAAACGCATATGCGTTAACGCATGCGTTAACGCAGATGCCTATATGTGCTATGCGTTAACGCATGCGTTTCCCATAGGGCCCCATGTTAAAAAAACGCATGCGTTAACGCATGCGTTTTTTAACTGATGCCAAAAACGCTGTTTACTGTGTTTTTGGCTCAAAAACGGACAGGGCAATGTTTTGAGCTCCAGAGAAAAACGCACAGGGTGTTTATTACACCCAATGCGTTTTTCTGTCAGTTTTTGGACTTAGAAAAAAAAAATGACAAAACTGAAGCCAAAAACGGACTGAGGGCTTATGTGTAACCCCAGCCTATGAGTGGTGTGTCTGTGCGTGGGTTGTGTGTCTGAGCGTGGGTTGTATGAGATTCAATGGCTAGCACACGATAGATGCGGAGGTATGGTGCTAGTGAAGGAGGCTCGTAAGTCCCACATAAATGTGTATTGGAATCACTGCACACATACACTTAAGGAGTTTTTTGCTTGTTAGTGAAATTTATTGAAACAAGTGCTCTTATAGTGATTGCGATAGAATGACGTTTCGGTCATTCAAGACCTTGATCACATAAGTCGCCTTGAGCTATGTTTGTGTTCATGAAGGATGTGGTCCTTATGGTCAGTATAGGAACAGCGGGTATGCCCTTAGTAGTTCTGAACTGAGGGCTGTCCTGTACAGGGTAATGGTCACTTATCCCTTTGGGTTAGCCAGGGTCAGAGCGGTCGCTCTATGTGGGGTGGTGGCATGGCGGTGGAGTGTGTTCACACTCAGTTGTAGCAAGGAGGAGTGAGCGTGGGTTGTGTCTGTGCATGTGGGCTGTGTCTGTATGTGTGTGGGTTGTGTCTGTGTGTGTTGTGTGTGGGGTGTGTCTCTGTGTGTGTATGTGGGTTGTGTCTCTGTGTGTGGGGGTTGTGTATGAGGGGTGTGTCTGTGTGTGGGTTATGTGTCTATGTGTGTGGGCTGTGTCTGTGTATGTTGTGTCTGTGTGTGTGTGTGGGTTGTGTCTCTGTGGGTTGTATTTATCTGTGGGATGTGTCTGTGTTGTCTGTGAGTGGGTTGTGTATCTATTGTGTATGGATTGTGTGTGTGGGTTCTGTCTGTGTGTGTGAGATGTATCTGTGTTTAGGTTGTATTTGTGTATGTTGTGTCTGTGTGTGGGTTGTGTCTCTGTGTGTGGGTTGTGTCTCTGTGTGTCTGTGTGGGTTGTGTCTGTATGTGTGTGAATTGTATTTCTTTGTATGTATGTGCGTTGTGTCTGTGTGGGTTGTGTCTCTATGCATGTGTGTGGGTTGTCTGTGTGGATTGTGTCTATGTATGGTTGTGTGTCTGTGTATGGGTTGTGTGTCTGCGTGTGGGTTGTGTATGTGTGTTGTGTATGTGTTGTAACGGTGTGGGTTGTATTTGTATGTGGGTTGTGTCTGTTGGTTGTGTCTGTGTGTGGGTTGTGCCTCTGATTGTGTATTGGATGTATCTGTGGGTTGTGTCTGTATTGTGTGTCTGTGTGGGTTGTGTGTCTGTGGGTTGTGTCTGTGTGTATGTGGGCTGTGTCTGTGTGTATTTAGGATATCTTGTGTGTATATACACTTGTCCTGCATGCATGTTCTGTGTATATGATGTGTATCTGTTGTGCATCTGTTATATAGCATGTATGTACTAAGGACATGTATGATGTGTGTGTCTGTGTGACTGTATGATGTATGTAATGAGCAGGTGTTGTCCAGTATATGTGTGCTGTATATAATGTAATTTAACCCCTTCACCACCGTTGACATTCATTTTCTTCAAAGGTTGTATCCTTGCCCTTGATACAGGCATTATACTAAATGGAGGACTATGGGGGGTGCATGATACTATATCGCCGACTATGAGGGTGCATTATAATATATGGAGGAATATGGGGGTGCATTATAATATATGAAGGACTAATGGAGTCAATTATACTATGTGGAATTAATTATAACATTTGGAGGGCTCTGTGAAGGGCATGATAATACTTGAAAAGCTACAAAGAAGCCTTTATACTTCATGGAGGGCTGTGTCGGGGGCCATTATTCCGTACTGTACATAAGTCCTTTATACTGTATGGAAGACTGTGTGGGGCTCACAGTTGGGGATCATACTGTGTCAGGATAGTTGAGGGGGTACAGTCAGGTTATCATACTGTGCAGGTGGAGGAATCACTGAGGGGGATCATGCAATGTTTGGGGGGCACTTTTGTTGGCATCGTACATTATGTGGGCAATGAAAGACGAATCAAGGGGTTTCAATAGGAGGAAAATTACTTTGTAACAGCTGCAAAGTTGAAAGAGCCTGAGCCAAATATTTTTTGTGGGGGGAGGGGACCAATTAGAATTTCTGCTATGGGGTCCCATGATTTCTATGTGCGCTCCTGGTGCAGGATGCATTGTCCCTTTCACGTATGCTGCAGGACTGATTGGCTATAACTTACACACCATGTCCAGTGCTGGCCTTCTGTACATACAGGCATCGAGCCATGCTTCTCTTGAGTGGTGGTTGCTCGGTGGCGCTTGTACTCTTCCTGCTCCCACATCCCTTACTCAACCCAATAGGAAGGCCCCTGCTATTAGCTCTGGACAGCCCCATGTGCTATGCTTGTGATTAGCTAAGTGTTTCGGGAGAAGAAGTCGTGGTCTGTTGGGGATGACGCACCATTTCTCCACCTTAGTGCAGTGGCGGCTTGTTGATGCTCAGGCAGCAGGTCGTTGTATGTGGTGTGTGGACGGTGCTGCATGGTTGACATATCTGACTAGTCAGACAATATGTTGGCAATCAGTGCTGCCTCCTGTGCTATAATGATGCAGTACTGGGTCTGCCTACAAGACCACCACTCTGCCGCCATCATTGTGTGTCTGTTTGCTTGTGCCAAGCTGCCATTGCCATTAATGATCCTTGTTCTGGATTCTTCTTTGTGGTTCTTGTATGTGTGTGTGATGGCGCTGACATCCTTGTGTTTGGACATCTTTTTTTCTATTTCATTCATTTTTACATGATAGATATAGTTCTATATAAACCAGATTTATTTCTACTGATTTTATAACATTTACTGTGGGGGGGGGCGCCGTTCTGCAGTTCGCCTCAGGCAGCAGAGAGGCTAGGTTCATCCCTGTCTGGGGAACAACTGATCTTCTCCAGAAAATCCAAAGTGACAGCCAAAATAACTACCGTATATACTCGTGTATAAGCCGACCCGTGTATAAGCCGACCCCCCTACTTTTGCCCCCAAAACCTGGGAAAACCTATTGACTCGTGTATAAGCCGAGGGTGGACCCCAGCACAGGTATACAGCCCCCAGCAGTGTGGTATACAGGCCTCCCCAGTGGTAGTATACAGCAGCCTCCCCAGTGGTATGCAGGCCCCAGCAGTATATACAGCAGCCCCAGTGGTATACAGCAGCCCTTAGGTAGTACACAGCAGCCCCAGGGGTATACACATCAGCCCCAGGGGTATACACATCAGCCCCAGGGGTGTACACAGCAGCCCCAGGGGTATACACAGCAGCCCCAGGGGTATACACAGCAGCCCCAGGGGTGTACACAGCAGCCCCAGGGGTGTACACAGCAGCCCCAGGGGTAGTACACAGCAGCCCCAGGGGTAGTACACAGCAGCCCCAGGGGTAGTACACAGCAGCCCCAGGGGTAGTACACAGCAGCCCCAGGGGTAGTACACAGCAGCCCCAGGGGTAATACACAGCAGCCCCAGGGGTAGTACACAGCAGCCCCAGGGGTAATACACAGCAGCCCCAGGGGTAGTACACAGCAGCCCCAGGGGTAGTACACAGCAGCCCCAGGGGTAGTACACAGCAGCCCCAGGGGTAGTACACAGCAGCCCCAGGGGTATATACAGCAGCCCCAGGGGTAATACACAGCAGCCCCAGGGGTAATACACAGCAGCCCCAGGGGTAATACACAGCAGCCCCATGGGTAATACACAGCAGCCCCAGGGGTAGTACACAGCAGCCCCAGGGGTAATACACAGCAGCCCCAGGGGTAGTACACAGCAGCCCAAGGGGTAGTACACAGCAGCCTCAGGGGTAGTACACAGCAGCCCCAGGGGTGTATACAGCAGCCCCAGGGGTGTATACAGCAGCCCCAGGGGTAGTACACAGCAGTCTCAGGGGTATTTACAGCAGCCCCAGGGGTAGTACACAGCAGCCCCAGGGGTAGTACACAGCAGCCCCAGGGGTGTATACAGCAGCCCCAGGGGTGTATACAGCAGCCCCAGGGGTAGTATACAGCAGTCCCAGGGGTATTTACAGCAGCCCCAGGGGTAGTACACAGCAGCCCCAGGGGTAGTACACAGCAGCCCCAGGGGTAGTACACAGCAGCCCCAGGGGTAGTACACAGCAGCCCCAGGGGTAGTACACAGCAGCCCCAGGTCCCCCTCACTGTTTAGCGCCCCCACCGCTGCGCTCATACATTACCGGTCTAGCAGCTGTCATCCTCCGGTGGCGGATCGCGGCTCCCGGCTCCGGCTTCCATCTTCTTCTGTGTCTTCCTGCATTGTGACCGGGGCGCATCGCGATGACGTCATCGCAACGCCGGCCGTCATGTGACATGCAGGAAGACACAGAAGAAGATGGAAGCCGGAGCCGGGAGCCGCGATCTGCCACCGGAGGATGACAGCTGCTAGACCGGTAATGTATGAGCGCAGCGGTGGGGGCGCCAAACAGTGAGGGGGACCTGGGGCTGCTGTGTACTACCCCTTGAGATTTTTTTTTTTTTTATATACCGTATATACTCGCGTATAAGCCGAGGGGAGACTTTTCAGCCCAATTTTTGGGCTGAAAAACTCGGCTTATACGCGAGTATATACGGGTATGCTCTAAACTAAAATTGGAGTGAGTTCAGAGTCCTCTGCCTGTTAGGGGCAGAAACTTCGAGAAAGAGCATCAACCCTTACGCTTTTAGTACCCGGTCAGAAAGCAATCACAAAATCAAACCTGGAGAAGAACAAAGCCCACCTAGCCTGCCGAGGATTGAGTCTCTTCGCTGATTCCAAGTATGATAGGTTCTTATGGTCAGTAATTACTGTGGTCTTATGCTTGGCACTTTCGAGGAAGTGGCGCCATTCCAAAAAGACCATAACAGCCAGAAAGCACCACTCCAGCCTATTATCACTAAACAGCCATTAGAACAGGTAGCCTTAGATCACGTCAAACTCACACCCAGCAGATCGGGCTATACCTATGCTCTTACCATGGTGGACCACTATTCCAGATTCCTAGTGGTAGCTCTGGTAAATGACTTAACAGCTGAAACAGCAGCATGAACTTTTTAAGCCTATTTCTGCAGACCACATGGGTACCCAGAACAGGTATTGACAGACCAAGGTCCTGCCTTTGAAGCGGAAGTATTTCAAGAGTTCTGTAACCTATACGGATGCAAGAAAATTCGTACCACGCCTTACCATCCACAAACCAACGGAATATGCGAAAAGATGAATCACGTGGTAATAGAATTGTTGAAAACTCTGCCCTTAGAAGAGCGAAATAGATGGCCAGAGAAGTTACCAGACCTTGTTGACATCTACAACAACATCCCAGTAAGCTCAACAAATTTTACCCCTGCATATCTCATGAGAGCGAGACCAGGAAAATTGCCAGTAGACTTTGAAATGGGCATTGTAGTTCCTGAAGAAAACATCTCAGATGCAGATTGGGATACTAGAAGAACAGTGGAATACAAGAAAATACAGGAATGTGTTGAAAGAAGTATGCTGTATGGACTGGTTACCTGTTTTTCCCATTTTTCCCTGTTTTTTGTACATTTTATTTGAGACTCTGTACAAATTTTAAATGAAAATAGTTATGGTATGTTATGTTTATGAAAAAGGTTTCAGTCCCGGAGGACTGAAGTTAACTAGGGGGGAATGTGGCACCCCTGCGGGGGATTGCCACAGGACCCATCGGTGCAGGGAGGGATATACACCTTGGTACACACAGCATGCAACACCTTCCACCCCAGACCTGGAGGAGGAGCTCTACTTGCTGCCTTAAGCAAGTTCCCTTTAAAGATCCAGGCCTGAGGGCAGGAGTCAGTTTAGTTTAGTTAGTTCCACAGGGACAGCAAGGGGGTTAGTCTGCCCAGAGCAGTGAAGGAGCTGGTCGCTGGGATTAAGCCAGCACCAGGGAACACTGACCCAGCTGTGCTGCACCCTAGGGAGAGGGACGGAGGCCAGTGGAAGAAGTAAGAAGTAATAAGAAGGGAACAGATTTGGGAACCCTTTTAGCTACCCGGACACCGGAGTCCGCAACTGATAATAACCCATAGTAGCAGGAAAATCCCGGACAGCCAAGGAGGATCTAGTCCCCTGAAGTAACAAGTAGAAGACTCCTAACCTGACCAAGCATAGGACCAGGGACCTAAGCAGAGAATAGGGATCCCACAGAAAGGTCCTCATTGTCGGTTGTAGAAAAGCACCCTGAGAGGGACAAAGAGCGGTAGGTTCAGCTACAGGCAGGACTTACCCCAAACGACGCACATACTAAAAGAGGAGGCATCACAACTCTCCAAGGTGAATGTCCCAAGCTGCACCGAAACCTGGTTACCCTCCTAGACCATACCTGTTACTGGATAACAATAAAAAGGTACTAAAACTAGAGACTATTGTGTGTGTGTGCCTGATTCCCCGTCGCCGCCTGCAGCATTCACAGTAGAACCGCTACTACTAGTCCCCTCATCCACCGCGCTGCCCTGAAGTAAAGCTCCACCTGTGGGGAGCTGTACTGCCAAAGCTGCATTCACATCTCCTCAGCGGCCTGCCGCAGCGCTGGTAACCCTATTACGGTACCAGGTACCACAGGTCTGTCACGATACCAATTCCCCCATCATCATCACCCTCACCCCCACCACTGAGGGTCCAGGGCACGGAACCAGGAACCGACCAGCCATGATCCCCCCACCAAAGTAACCCCCTGTCCCGGTAACCGATTACCCCCCTACCCTGTAGCCTGGATCAGATGCAAAACGGGTATCAGCCACCCCAATTCCAATGAAGGAAAGAAGCTTGCAACTACTAGACGCCTCTGCAGGGATCTCTCCCCATCAAAAGCATCACCCATCGAATCACAATCACAGATGTGACAGATGGTCAGTACCCAGTCGTTCCTGCCCCTGAAGACACAAACCACAACATATTATGTATGTTATGCGTTATTGTAAATATTGTGATGTAATGTGTTGTTTCCATGTATAGAATATAAGATTGGTGTGTAGCATAAGATATGACATAGCACTTAGGATAAGATAGGACATATAGGACATATAGCTTGTTCAGCCACCAGACTTTAGGGCAAGCAGTATTTAAGGTGTGGGACAAACCCACTGGGGGTGGAGCTAGCCTCTAGGTTTAGAGGGGAGACTCCATTTTAGAGTCAGTAGTAGTTAGTAAGTGCAAGCTGTACTAGCAAGCAGTACACTAGGTAGCAGTGCCAGAAATGTGGTGCCATGTAGAATGGAGGAGAATGGACATATACTAACCAAGATACCAGGAATGATGGAGTGACCTAATGTTATATTATGCCATAAAGCTGAAATTAGTGTGAAAAGACTGTTTAAATGCTGTATGTGACTCACCGTGGCCGGGACTCCGGTTTAGACAGGCGATGCTTCCTTCCTCCTTGTCACGGGTGGACCGCGCCTGCCGGTAGTGGGGCCCGGTGTAGTGCAGATCAAAAGTGTTTGAAGACGTCTTGGTGGAACAGATTAAAGGGGTTTTTAATTTATTCGTGACGCCACCTATGAGTAGATTCGGTAAGGGCTACCGACGCTGCGGAACCCCCGGGGGATGGACAGAAGCAAGATGTTACGCTCCCCACAGGCTGAGCGGTGATCCCCGGAGGCTGGAGCTGCTCAAGATGTTGTGCGGCAGCTGCGGTTACCTTGTTGTGCGGACGGACAGTTCATAAGGAAGCACAGACACAGAAAGTCTCTATAACGGGTCTTTACTGTAACCAGCAGGCAGTACATGGCATACAGTGGTTGAGTAGTAGACCAGGTGGACTCAGCAGTGATGGTGTCCCTCAGAGATCCGCAAGTGTTCCTCCATTCTACCTACTTAGTTTGCCAGTGTCGCCCAGGAATACCAGGTCGGGTACGGGGAGGCTGCTTCAATGCCCTATCCATAATGTACGTTCTGGATGCTTTGGGGAGCCTTGGATCCCTCAGTGGGTACACCGCTGGTTAGACGACTGGAAACTGGCTGGTGGTGGGGTGCTCCTGTGAAGCTGCTCCTCCACTCTTCTGGTTCGCGTGACAGAGGTGAACTGCTGCCAGCTTCGGTACCAGTGAACCGGCTGTGAGTGTGGGCACGGGAGTCTTTTGGGAACCCGTGTAGATAATGCCCAATCCCGGTGGTTAAGGCCTCAGGTGCTGACACCCGACCGATGACGGCCCAGGGGCCCGCACGGGGTGCGGAGCCCCCGCTCCTCTCCAAGCTCTAGTCTTTGACCCTTCTTCTCCGAGTTCTAGACTATTCTCTTTTCTGTCTAGATTCTTGTGTGTTCTACTACACTACCCTAACACTCCACCCCCCAGGACCTATGATTGGTCCTCTATTCTAGGTGTTGCGTGTAGGGTTGGATCTCTATGTTAACCGAATCATTGCTGAGTCAGAGGATATTGCGGCTGCAGTTATGGCTGCAATACCCTCTTGTGACGCACTCGTTGCGGGGCGCCACATATGCACCATATCGAAGTGTTCATGGTACAGTGTCTGTTGTTAAGTAAAAGACTGTTGAAAAAGGCAAATACATCCAAGTGTGTTGATACTTAGCGGAAGAACTCTGTACGGTTTGCACACCCCAAGTCGACGCACCCAGCCAGGGTCACCATGACTAACCCCTTCCCCCTTGCTCTGTGGAGGTGACTATGGCACAGATGGCCACTCTCACACACCAATACCGAAGGGTTTAGCCAAGTTAAGTCTAATATGTATGACAGCGTTTAAATATTCTTCACTAATCAATCAAGTAAGCCTATTAATGATACTGGTTTTGGAAAAAGTTATAACAGAAGGTGTGAATCCCTCCCTCAAGCCCCAGTCACACATAGCGAGATCGCTACCAAGATCACTTTTGCGTCACAGGTTTTGTGACGTAACAGCGACCTCGCCAGCCATCTCACTATGCTTAGCGACCAATCCCCCGCTGTGACATCGCTAATCGTGTCGGAATGGCCTGGACCATTCTTTGATCATCGGGTTCCCGCTGGGCAGCATGCATCAGTGTGTTTGACGCCTTAACAACGACCTCGTTGGTGACTCAAACCTCAGCCGCGTAGGTCTGAGTCGTCAGACTAGCTGCTGTGTGCAGGGTCCCAATGACCGCTGAGGTCGTTATACGGGTTGTCGTATCATTGCTGCATCATTGAGTAGATCTGACTGTCTGACATCTCAACAGCGACCATGTAGCGACGTTCAAGCGATCCTTACCAGGTCGTATCGTTGTCAGGATCGCTGGAACGTCGCCAAGTGTGGCAGGACCGTTATAGTGATCATATAGTGCTCTACAATGATTAGAACACCTGGTAATTGTGCTCCACCATTGTCTAACTGGCTAAACCTCAGAACACAAGAGTAGAAGTATAGCTATCAGGACATGGGGACATACTGTAAGTGTTTGTTGCTTCAATGTCTGATAACCCTGCACATAAATAAGTATACAATACATTGCTTACAGGATATTACTAACCTAGGCTATGGTGCTTTAAAATTTCTATTTTGCAGCTTTTCCTTTAAGAGGCATGATTCTAATTTCACCACAAATGAATGAATTCACTAATAAAAATGTAAAAAAGATGCATAAACATACAAGTAGAATAGGCAATATATTAAGAGTCAACCATGAATAATACATAAAACAGTGGCATTGAAGAATATTAAAATTCCTATAAATATAAGCATCTTACTTGGAAAACCAGACATCAAAGAAAATTTTGCAGACATAAACCCATTGAACTTATTAATACAGCGAGGTAATACAGAGGATATTATAACCAAATAGAGATAACATCACATTTTAGCTCTTTCAATGGATCTGCTGCTATTACAACAAAAATTAGCCCTAAGTCCCATAAGCCAAATGAAAGAGACCACGACACGTAAATATAGATAAGAGCTGGCAATGAACTTAATTAGTTACTGACTGTGTCTATTCAGTGCTGGAATTATGTAATATACTACACTTAATGAAAAGAATATTCATCATTACAAAAAGATTGAAAATAATCCATTAACATTGGATATGTTTTCCTTCCAAGGCAACGTTTGCTTGTTTATCCCTGCACTAGGTGCAAGAATACGGTGCTCTGAACATTGCAGGACTTCTTTTTTTAATAAGAGTGATGTTTGATGGCTCTACAACCTAGAGCACTATATGGAGTCATTGTTTAAGCTAAACCCCACTGGATCTCTTCTATGAAAGGTCAAATATCATGTTAAAGCATATTTTCAAAGTTCCTTTGCCTCCAGTTGTATTAAAACACTATATTTTATCATCTGAAAATTACATGATATTTAATAGGTGTTATTCTGTGGCCGTCAGCTTTTGATAGTAAGATTAATAAAAAAAAAATTTAGGAGTTTGCATTTCTTGTAATAGTCCATCGAAGAAAAACAGAAGTCTTTTTCCTTTTTGTCGATGAAACTTTTTAGATAGATTCAAATGGAGGAAGCGTTGGTGAATACAACAGTCTCAAGAGCTGAGCCTGCATCACACAGGACAGGTCCCAGCTGAGTCATCATCTGCCTCTAAAAACAGTGAATGAAGCTAGAACTAATCGGTTCTTTATTATTCACTTAAATGCTGCTGTCAATCTCTGACAAAGTCATTTAAAGCGAATTTGTCAGCGAGAATTAGTAATGTAATGTAAAGTTATGGCTGGCATGGCAATGTAATACTAATTAAATTGATAGCATAGGTGAAGAAATCCACTTATGGTCCTTTGAGATCATCATTTGATATTTTCTGCTAATTAGATTTTGGTGCACAGTGCACAGGATTTCTCCTCCCTGTGTGTGATTTCCCAGCCCCTTTGCCTACCTCTAACCTCTAAATGACCAACCTCTGCTGTTTGAAATCTTAGGCTGGCTTCACACCACGGTCTGTTTCTGTCCGTGGGGATCCTGTTTTTTGCAGGACCACACAGACAGGAACGGACAAGACCGGATGTGTAACTTTGGATGCAATTTCTGTGTCTGGATCCTGAATTTTGAGGGATCCGGACACAGAAAGAGCTGGGAGCTGTACTTTCACTTTCACAATGTATCTACATACATTGCAAAAGGTAACGGTTAAAAATAAATGGTTAAAAATAATGGTTAAAAATAAAAAAAATGCTCACCTCTCCTCCGAGTGTCCCACGATGCAAGGCATCCACGTCCGATGGCTGCAGGACCTGAATCAGCTAACTGGGTGGTGCAGCAACCCAATTAGCTAATGTGTCACATAACAGCATCAGCTGAGCAGTTTAAATTGCCCACCAAAACCGATTGGTGGGTGGGTGCTTTAGACCGCTCAGCTGACACTGTCATGTGACCCATCAGCTGATCGGGTTGCCGCCCCACCCGGTCAGCTGATTCAGGTCCTGCAGCCATCAGACGTGAATGCTTCGCATCGCAGGACACTCGGCGGAGAGGTGAGCATTTTTTTATTTTTAAAACATTGCTTTCTTTAATTTTACTTTAGCAGTGTATGTAGATACATTCCTAAAGTGAAATTACAGGAACAGAGCAGTTTTAGTGTCAGACGTCACAGAGGGGTATTGCGCATGTAAAAGAGGCATAGTTGCCCCAGCTGCAAGTGGACCCTAGGTTGGTGGGTGGGACCTATTCCTGCACTCCCACATTAGCTGAGCAGTGGGAGGTTACCCGGGAGGGGATATATTTACCTCTAGGGGGATAAAGAAGGTCTTCAGCAGAATGGCCAGCCAGGAGAAAGAGTAGTCTCTCTCTAGACGGTGAGAGAGGGAGAGGGTCGTAACAGTCGGAGAAGGAGGAAAGTTGGAAAGAGTGTGGAACGAGGCGGAAGGGTTACCCGGACGATTTCAAGCTGATCCGGAGGGAAGGAGAAGGGGTCGTGAGGAGATGCTGAAAGAGGGCGCCCAACGAGCGGAGTCGAGAGAAAACTCAATGTAGGTAAAATCGAACTCATCATCTTTCCTCCATCTCATGTACCTTCCCTACCCAATCTAACTATTATGGTAAATGGCATAACACTTTCTCCTGCACCCGAAGTCTGTGCCTCGAAGTAACTCTCAACTCTGCCCTGTCTTTCAAACCGCACATTCAAACTCCTGCCACCTCCTGTTGCCTCCAGCTCAAAAATATTTCCAGAATTAATCCCTTCATCAGTCCTCAATCTACTAAATCGTTTGTACATGCCCTCATCAACTCCCACCTCGATTACTCCAACATACTCCTCTTTGGCCTCCCCACTAACTCTCTTGCACCATTCCAGTCTGTCCTCAACTCTGCTGCCTGACTAATCCACCTCTCTCCCCGCTACTCCCCTGTTTCTCCCCTCTGCAAATCTCTTCACTGGTTCCCAATTCCACAATGAATCCAGTTCAAGCTACTAACACTGACCTACAAAATCATCCATAACCTGTCTCCTCCCTATATCTCCAAACTAATCTCCCACTGTCTTCCCTCATGTAATCTTTTTAATCCTCCCAAGACCTCATCCTCTCCTCCTCACTTATTCGTTCCTCACACAACCGCCTCCAAGATTTCTCCCGATTATCCCCCATCCTCTGGAATTCTGTGCGCCAACACGTCCGATATAATCCACCACACTCAGATCCTTCAGACGGAACCTGAAAACCGATCTCTTCAGGAAAGCTTACAGCCTGCAATGACCACTGTGCCACCTCACCACCAGCAGAGCTGTCATCTCTCCCCATGAGCTGCCGCACCCCGACCTTCTGTCTCCTCCCCAATATCCTGTAGAATGTAAGTCCACAAGGGCAGGATCCTCTTCCCTCTGTACCAGTCTCTCATTGTTAATTTGTTTACTGTAAACCATATCTATAATTTTGTATGGAACCCCTTCTCGTACAGCACCATGGAATTAATGGTGCTATATAAATAAATAATGATAATAATGCCAGTCCCGTAATAAAAATATATCGGTCTTGGAAAATGAACTACAATGAGTATATGGTTACATCGACAGAAAAATCAAAAACTTCTGGCTCTAGGCAGAGGAAGAAAAAATTAAATAGCAAAAATGGAAATGGGTTGGGGTCTTAAAGGATTAAGGTCTTGAGTATTCGCTACAAATCTATTCCACATCGTGTCTGCCAGATACTAATTTAATTTGATTTTTTGCCAAACTAAAACCCTGAGAAGAAAATTTCTATTTTCAGCACATTGCTCTTTAAATTATATCAATGTTACCTCAATGAAATGCTTTCAAGTTTCCTTCATACATCCTTCTATTCTAGTGGAAAATACTGTCCGATAGTAAGCAGCGTATAGCCTGTGGTTAAACATGTCATTTTTTCAGCAGCGTTTGTTATAAACTGTCATTTTGACGTGAGTTGGATATAAAAGCTCAGAAAGATTGTACAATATTATGTGATACGCTTGTATTTCTCTATTTCCCAATACTACCGCACTATATAATGACATTTAGCAGTACGTTCATTGTATAACTGCAGTGTATTCAGCCCCCAGAGATATATTATTCACGTGCCTTATAGTAGGTCATCTGCTAATCACCTCCTGGGAGTCCCTTTTGGCTTTAAAGCTATTTTAGGAATATTACGATGATAAAATGCCAAAGCCTGATGTATCTTGCATGTTGCCTAGAGCACATTTACTGTGTACATTCAGATTCACTCATTCCAGATTCATATAGGAATAATTGCTAAGGATTATTAGTAAGATACAATGGTAGGGCATTAATGGAGATGAGCATTAGATGAGATGGGGTGTACAACCACCTAGCTTGTGAGTACAATACTACTATAGTGCATATCAATAAATTAGAATATCATCAAAAATCAATGTACAGGGTGGATCATTTATATGGATGCACTTAATAAAATTGCTACATGATTCCGATATCCAGTGGCATTGAGGTTTGCATTGATGAAGAATGGCCCCACTATCTTTGTACCCCATATACCACACCATACCATCAATTTTTGTGTTGCAACAGTCTTGCAGGGATCTATCCACTATGGGTTAGTGTCAGACTAATAGTGGTGGTTTTGTTTTTGCTAAAAAATTAGAGGTATCCACAACTTAAATAGTTTTAGGCGATCCCTAAAAACACATCTCTTTAGGGCGGCCTATCATGATCCCTAGTCAGTCATCTAGACATAGCCTATCCGCTCTGCCTCAAGTGGATCACATATAACGGGTTGTGGCCACTTATGCTGCTCCTATCTGTTCCCCATCTCCTCAAGTTGACTATACTTTCATTGCAAATGAGCACCTATACCTTGTCACCCCCACCTCATTGTTAGATTGTAAGCTCTTATGAGCAGGGTTGCCATTTTTTGCTCCAATTATTGTATTATGTTATGCTTTGTATTGTATTGTTTTTGGCATTGTATTGTATTTTCTAATTGTTTCTTATGATTGTTTAAATGTGAGCTTTGTATTGTGAATGTGAGGCGCTGCGGAATATGTTGGCGCTATATAAATAAAAATTATTATTATTTATTATTATTATTTGTTAACTTCACCATTCACAAAAACATTTGCCTCATCACTCATCTGAAGGCAATTGTCTATGCTGTGAAGATACGAGATGTGCAGCATCTGAAACAACGGATACTGTGCTGTGCTAGTATTTCTTCTGCGGTGTTGTTATCAGTGTGTCAAGAGTGGGAGAAGAGGGTTGCATTGACAATCCAACACAATGGGCAGCACTTTGAACATATTTTATAAGTGGTCATAAACTTGTAAATAACTCATGAAAGAATAAAGTTACGTTAAAACCAAACACACCATTGTTTTTCTTATGAAATTCTCAATAAGTTTGATGTGTCACATGACCCTCTACCCATTGAAAAAAATAAAGTTGGATCGAAAATGGCCGACTTTAAAATGGCCGCCATGGTCACCACCTATCTGGAAGAGTTTTCCCCCTCCCATATACTAATGTACCACAAACAGGAAGTTGATATCACCAACCATTCCCATTTTATTTAGGTGCATCCATATAAATTGCCCACCCTGTAGTATTGCCATGATTCAGGGCGTTTCTGGGAGCCCTGAAATGCGTTGACTAATAAATCAATTTTATATTCACCCTTTGATGTCTTGAAGAATACGGCAGCACGGTTTTTAACCCTTTATGCTCCCTACTTCAATTTTCTGAGATAATGACCTTTGGGTTTTCATTGGCTGTAAGCCATAATCATCAATATTAACAGAACAAAACACTTGAAATAGATCATTCTGTTTGTAATGATTCTACATAATATATTTAAGACAATTTCAAAATATAAATAGTGTAGGTTTCACTTAAAGGTGCAAATCATATTAAACCCATTAAAACGATAACTTTATTTGTAAACTTAAACAAAAAACACACAGTACATGGATAAAAACTGAGTGCACAGGATAGAGTGAAGGAAGCGGACTATCCTTAGTATACGTCTCTCTCCTTACACCTGCCAGCGGAGGTCGGCACCCTAAAGTACGTAGTGGAGCCCCCACTCGTCGGCGGCTGACCCTATCAAACCCTAGCCTAGCCCTGGAAGTCAGGAAGTGGTGCTCCCCCCTAAGCCCCCAGGTCTGAGGTACAGCTGGTTGACCGGTCAATTCCGTGTCTCAGTATTAAAACAGAGTATCACCACACATAGTTTAGCCAGCTCCCAACACTTGATAACAGGTTAGATACCTAACTTATCTATCATCATATACACCATGTCCCTCACCTTACTCAGAAGTGGTCTCAATGATAGCACAAGACCACTCATGTATGGCATGACTGATATAGGTATATGGAGGTGCTTAGCTAAATGGATGGTACAATATAATATATGGGGGTTTATTATAATATATGTAGCACTATGCAGGTGCATTATAATATATGGAAGACTATGTGGGGTATATTATACAATATGGAGAATTAGTTGGTGCATTATATTATATGGAGGCCTATAGGGGGCATGCTACTATTTGGAGGATCATGGAGATGCATTACAACATATGGAGGACTATGCTGTGCATTACAAAATATTGAGGACTATGGTATGCATTATACCATATGGAGGACTATGGAATGCATTTCAATATATGGAGGAATATGTGGTGCAATATAATATGTTAAGAGGACAATGGGGGTGTATTATAATTTAATGAAGGACTGTGAGGTGTCTATTATAATGTATGAAGGAATATTAAGGTGTATTTTAATAAATATAGGACTATGGATTGCATCACAATATATGGAAGACTATTGGATGTGCATTATTATATATAGAGGACTATGAGAGTGCAATATAATATATGGAGGATGATGGGGGTGCAATATACTATATGGAGGAATATGAGGGTGCATTATAATAAATGGAGGACTTTCATGGTGAGATATAATATATGTACATTATACAATATGTTATATGGAGGAATGTGGGATGCATTAATATATGAGGTGTCTATTATAATATCTGAAGGAATATTAGGGTGAATTTTAATAAATGTATGACTTTGGATGTGCATTAAAATATATGAGGTAATATGAGGATGCATTATAACACATGGAGGACTACTGGAATGCAATATAACACGGAGGATGATGGGGGTGCATTATAATATATGGAGGACTATCGTGGTGAGATATAATATATGGAGGACTATGTGGGTGCACTATAATATGTGGAAGACTATGTGGGTTACATTATAGAATATATTATATGGAGGACTATATGGGAGAATTATTAAAAATGGAAAACAATGGTTGGTCAATTATACTATTTGGAGGACCATAGAGGTGCATTATATTTTATTGCATACTATGGGGGTGCAATATTTTTATATATGAAGGACTAAGGGGGTGCATTATAATATATATATATAAGAATTATGATTATTGTCTCTCATTAGATTAGATTATTGTCTCTCTACCAGATGGACTTATAGAGAGACTGTTTAAGCTCATGTGTACATATACTCCGATGAACTTGATTGCTATAGGAGAGCTCAGTGAATTACTACTGTATTGAGATTAGGGATGGGCGAATCTACTCGCTAGGACTCGTTACTCGGCGAGTAGTAAGGGACTCGCAGGACTCGGTACTCTGCGAGTTTCCCAGTGATTACTCGCACGAGTCCAATGCAAATCAATATCAATCCTAGTTTTGTCAGAAACGCTGACAAAACTAGGATTGCCATTGTTTGCATTAGACTCGCGAGTAATCACTGGCTACTGTGCCAGTGATAGCAGGGAAACTCGCAGATAACTGCTGTTTCTTTGCGAGCCAGTCCAGCTGTCTTCTCTGTGCAGCTCCAGGGTCCTAGAGCCCGCCTGCTGCCTGATGTAGCAGTGCTGAGATTGTTATCAGTCTGCTCATTCCCTGTGTACAGACATGAATGTCTGTGCACAGAGATGATGTAGCAGTGCTGAGATTGTTCTCAGTCTGCTCATTCCCTGTGTACAGACATGAATGTCTGTGCACAGAGATGATGTAGCAGAGCTGAGATTGTTCTCAGTCTGCTTATTCCCTGTGCATAGACATCTATATTTATGCACAGGGGATGTAGCAGAGAGGACATCGCGTTTTGGACTGCGTCGGACGGAAGAGGATTTTTTTAATTAAAGATGGAGTCCCTAATGGCTTTTTTTTTTATTTCTAATAAAAAATTTTCCTTGTGTTGTGTTTTTTTTAAAACAATTTAATAGAAATTCATGGTGGTCATGTCTAATATTGGCGTGACCGCCATAAATTTCGGGCTTAGGGCCAGCTGATAATACAAAGCTGGCCCTAACCTCTTTATACCCAGCGTGCCACCGCTACCAGGGCCGCTGGAAGAGCGGGGTTCAGCGCCAGAGGATGGCGCTTCAATGAACGCGCCATCTTCTGGGGCGGCTGCGGGCTGCAATTTGCAGCGGGGGGTGCCCAGAAAGCTTGGGCATCCCTGCGCTGCGGATTCCAGCCCCCAGCTGCTTAGCTGTACCTGGCTAGACATAGAAATTGCGCGGAGCCCCACGCATTTTTTTTTAATTATTTCATGAATTTCAGAGTCAGAGTCTCAGAGTCTCAGAGTCTCAGAGTCAGAATCTCAGAATTTCATGAAATAATTAAAAAAAAATGCGTGGGGCTCCGCGCAATTTCTATGTCTAGCCAGGTACAGCTAAGCAGCTGGGGGCTGGAATCCGCAGCGCAATCCAAGCTTTCTGGGCACCCCCCGCTGCAAATTGCAGCCCGCAGCCGCCCCAGAAGATGGCGCGTTCATTGAAGCGCCATCCTCTGGCGCTGAACCCCGCTCTTCCAGCGGCCCTGGTAGCGATGGCACGCTGGGTAATAAAGAGGTTAGGGCCAGCTTTGTATTATCAGCTGGCCCTAAGCCCGAAATTTATGGCGGTCACGCCAATATTAGACATGACCGCCATGAATTTCTATTAAATTGTTTTAAAAAAAACACAACACAAGGAAAAATTTTTATTAGAAATAAAAAAAAAAGCCATTAGGGACTCCATCTTTAATTAAAAAAATCCTCTTCCGTACGACACAGTCCAAAACGCGATGTCCTCTCTGCTACATCCCCTGTGCATAAATATAGATGTCTATGCACAGGGAATAAGCAGACTGAGAACAATCTCAGCTCTGCTACATCATCTCTGTGCACAGACATTCATGTCTGTACACAGGGAATGAGCAGACTGAGAACAATCTCAGCTCTGCTACATCATCTCTGTGCACAGACATTCATGTCTGTACACAGGGAATGAGCAGACTGAGAACAATCTCAGCTCTGCTACATCATCTCTGTGCACAGACATTCATGTCTGTACACAGGGAATGAGCAGACTGAGAACAATCTCAGCTCTGCTACATCAGGCAGCAGGCAGGCTCTAGGACCCTGGAGCTGGGGCAGCCAGAACACAGAGAAGACAGGATCTTATCTGTGCGAGTCAGCGATTACTTACAAAGTAAACTAGCAATGCAAATAAATGACACAACTAGGATTGCTTCAGGCTGAAGCTTCCGAGACACATCTGCGATTTGTAAATCTCACACTACTCGCTATTACTCGCTTCCCCATTCATTAACATTGGACTCGCTAGACTCGCAACGAGTAGCGAGTCCTGGGCTCGGACTCGCTAGAGTCAAGCGATTCCGAGTAATTTAGGATTCGCCCATCACTAATTGAGATTGATTCTGAATCTTCACCTCCACTTGGATGTATCAGAAACTTGGTGACTTATAAAAGTGAACTCTAAATCTAGTAATCAATGTAACCAGGCGCTCCGAGATGATTTTGTGATGAGGATTTTTATTGCAACCAGCAAAGTGTGATTGCAGACATTTCGGTCATAACTCTGACCTTCCTCAGTAACATGTGCTGGAGAGGATATGCTGTGTGGAAGAAGAAGTATTCACTGCTGTGGGCGACCTCCACAGCTGTGGATACTGCTATTGCATGCCAGTCGCCCACACAGCATATCCTCATTACAAAATTATCTGGGAGTGCCTGGTTACATTGATTACTAATTGGAAACGGGATCCTACCTGAGCACCCCATCTCCTCCTAAGCAGGATGTGTCGTATCTATACCACAAGACTCTAAATCCGGTGAATGGATGTTAAAGTAACAAGTTCAGTTTTTTTTGTTTGTGGATATTCAGTCAGGGTGTCCATTCTGAGCACTGCATAAATATTGTTTTGGTTCAAGTGATTACTTGCGTAGATATATATATCAAGGGGAAAACAGGAATTTATTGTCATTAAGGTGGGTGAAAGATTACATACCTGAGAGAACTACATATCACGGTCATGGTAGAACCCCAGGTAGGCCCTGCATCGGAGAAGAGAGGGAGGAAGTGGCATAGCCTTGGGGATAGTAGTACTCCTTTCCATGAAGCTGGCACTTGGGATCTCTCAGGCTGTATAATTGGTATTCTGTGGTTTGTGGCTGTTGTGGCCCATATTTTGTTGAGAAGTGAAATTCTGTTATCTATTCTATTGCAAGTTATTAAAAGGGTAAGTTGGTTTAGTATTATATTGTGGTATATATATTCATAGCAATGTCGAATCTCACACTCACGTCGACTAGTGTCTTGTCATTACTTTACTCATTGTTAGGCACTGGGGTACAAAGGCTCAGTATGGCTAGGTAATAAAGTGCTGGGAAATATATGATCTATTGTATTAGGCATATACAGCTGGATTGGAAATACTAGGGCATCTCAATGAATTAGAATATTATAAAAAATGAATGTTATATTACCATGTTTCAAGGCGTTTCTGGGAGTCCTGAAACACTAATAAATCAATATTATATTCACCCTTTGATGTCTCGTAGAATACAGCAGCGTGGTTTTTTACACTTCATACTCCCTACTTTAGTTTTCTGAGATAATGACCTTCAGGTTTTCACTGCTGTAAGCCGTAATCATCAACATTAACATAAATAAACTCTTGAAATAGATCACTCTGTTTGTAATGACTCTATATAATATATGCTTTTCACTTTATGTACTGGATTACTGAAATAAATTAACTTTTTGATGATATTCTAATTATTGAGATGCACTAGTATGTATTGGACTTACTATGCCCTCATTATAGAGTTTTATGCCATGTACCAAAGTAGAGTAATTAGAACAGCCTGCATCATACATTCCATGAATTACATACCAACCAAACGTTCCTAATTCGTGCATTGCCCTACTTATCTAAATCCCTATAAAAGATTAATAATACAAATAAACACCATATATAGTATACTAGAAATGTAAAGAAAAGCAAATCTGACATTTTCAAGGGTTGACATTTTCATTATATTCTGATTCCATTGTCTGTATAAGTCTTCTTTAATGTGCGCTCTCAAAATGAGATCCTAACTAATGCTAAATGTGTAAAGCTCTTAATGCCGTCTACGTCTGAAAAAATGTGACAGCTAGAAATTATCAAGAACTTCAAACAACATTTTATGAGTCATGCACAGATTTTATTAGTTACCCTCTGTACTTTGATTTGTGACGGAAATCATATTGCCGCTTGTGTAGTCTCATGTTCATACTCTTTGCTTGAAGTATGTTTGGTCTCTTATAGTCGTTAATTATTCATATGATGTATCTCTTGTAATTCAAATGATCTCCATGTGGCAGGGCAAATTTACATTTTCATTTATCTAGAATTATCAGGTCATCGTGGATTTAATACAGAATTTTAGAGAACATTATGTCTTATCTCTGCCTATAATAGTTAAAAGGTTACAAACTCCCCTGTTCAGTTACTGTTTTTTTTTCATTAATGTTTACAGATAGTGCCCCAAAAAGTCCCACATATCATTTCTGCTAAGCTTTATGTAGTTTTAGGAACATGGACATGTGGCGCCCCGCAACCAGTGCGTCACAGGAGGGTATTGCAGCCAAGACAGCAGCAGCAATATTCTCTGACTAAGCAATGACACAGTTAACTCAGAGCTCTATACCCTACATGCATCATCAGCATAGAGGGCCAATAAGGTCCTGGTGGGCGGAGTGTAGTGGTAGTGTGTAGTGGAAAAGTTTAGTACAGAACTCTCTGCAACAACGTAGGAGAAGGGAGCAAAACAGCAATCTCTGCAACCTAGGAGAGGGGGCCTGCGCAGTCCCGTGCAGCCCCCTGGCCGTCACCCCGGTTGGGCGCCATTATTCCCGGTGCCTTAACAAGCGATCTACGGGCATCTACATGCGGGTTCAAAAACATCCCGTGCCCATCTACTACCGGTCTACAGGTACCGAAGCTAGTAGTTGTTCAGCACTGCTACGTGAACCAGGAGTGGAGGGACCGCTTTACAGGAGCACCCCACCACCGCCGCTTACAACAAGTCGTCTAGCCAGCGGAGTACCCACTAAAAGGACCCAAGGCTCCCCACAAATCCGGCCAGAATTCCCCGGTAGGGCAATTGAAGCAGCCTCCTTGTACCCGACCTGGCATTCCATGGCTCGGCAACACAGCTTAGTTAGAATGGAGGAACACCGCGGAGCTCTGAGAAACGCTGGTCATTGCTAAGTCCACCCGGTCCGTTACCTGAGAACTGTATGCCATGTATCACCTGCTAGTTACAGTAAAGTACCTGTTACAGAGACTTTCAGTGTCCATGCCTTCTTATGAACTGTCTATCTCCGCACACTAAGGTAACCGCAGCTGCCTCAGAACATCTTGTGCAGCTCCTGGCTCCGGGTATCACCGCTCAGCCTGTGGGGAGAGTTCCATCTTGCTGCATTCCATCCCCTGGAGGCCCAAGCAGCGCCGGTGGATATCACAGGAACACTCATAGGTGGCGTCACAAAACAATTAACCCCTTTAATCTGTTCCATTAATGACGTCTTGTTTGATCTGGACCATCGGGCCTCCACAGCCGCAGGCGCGGTTCCCGTGACAAGAAGGTAGAAGCAACGCCTGCAACGTGTCGACCCGGCCACAGTGAGTCAGACATGTTAAAGGGAACCTGTCAGCTTGTTCTACCTCCTTAACCTATAACTCCCTGTCCCTGCACCTTCCTAGGTGATCCCTAACAATCCCTCTCTGAGCTAAATGTGCCCTATAAAGTTTAAGAAAAATTATTTATAACTTACATACAGTCTCCATCCAGCAGTCTGGCCATCCAGCAGCAGGTTAAACTGGGTTCACCAAGGACAGCAGAGGAGCCCCCGAGTGTAAACTCCAGTGACTTAACTACCAGATTGCTGAATTGCAGGACATGACACCACAGGATTCTAACAGTCCAGCAGTCATGTCACCTGAGTTCACACTGGGGGCTCCCCCTGCCCTCAGTAAACTCAGTTTAACTCCAGTGACCTCACTGGCAAATTGCGCGACATGGTGCCACTGCACGCTGACAATCCAACAGTAATGGTACCTTTACACGCCGCCACAACAGGATGGATACCAACGGCAACTTCACGTGCACGAGCACAGCCGAACGGTTACCAACGGGAACCGCACCCTCTTTACACGCCGCCACAAGGTGCGCTACGCCACGCTACATCTACAGCTAGCTACATCGCCGGGTGTCGCAAGTAGCCATCTGTAGCTCAATTACACACCGCTATAACCAGCTACTATGGGCGGACCTGGTGCAGCAGGGACAGCACATAGGCGTGCCACAATTGAGAGTACGAGCCGTCCGTACGCTGATAGGACAAAGCAATAACATCCTGATTGGCCAGGCATCGCAGGAGGCTGAGTAATACAGCACGCTCGAGCGATTGTGTAGTGTGACTCGTCAGCTCCTTAAATATGCCTCCCTAGGCAGTGACTACCAATCGTCATGCAGCAGCTTCCACCAATGATCGCACATGGGGCGCGGTAACACGGAGCCAGGGTCACGCCTTAGCTACATTGCAGGCTGTCCCGAGTTCCCTTCCGTAACGTCTTTACACGCCGATACAGCTCGCTACAATCGGCGATGTAGCCATATGTTTATGGGCAGTGCACGGATACAGAGGTATCTGTAGCCGGCTGTGTCGTCCCGTCTTCACACGCCGCTACTACGGGCGATATTGGCGCGACAAGCTACATTTGTAGCCTGTAGCGGGTTGTATCCATCCTGTTGTGGCGGCGTGTAAAGGTACCATAAGGTCTACAGAGTACACACTGGGGGCAACACTGCAGCAGCTTCTGACATTAACTTTGAAGATACCAACAAGAATTAAACACATTTAATCAGTGCAGAGCTGTTCAAGAACACAGCAAGACCTCCCCTTTATGAGGGGCCTCTGGACCCTAAACCAGACACATTTGGAAGAGGTCCACATCTTCTGAGTATTGATTCATGAAAGTTGTTATGTATATTAAGCACTGGGGGTAGCTATAGATGGAATAGCATAGGGTCGAAAATGGCTGAAACCCTAAATGCACCAGTAACTCCAGAACTAGGTGCCCCAGCTGCAGATCTCCACTTGATATGTGTAGACAACAACCACATGAAATGATTCACTGTCATGTCTGGACCCTAAATGTTTCTTGATATACTTCCAATCAGATTCAGAGGGTACTTACAAAGGAAGACAAATATTGAAGGCATCTCCCCGGACCCTCGGGCTCCCTCCCTTAGGGTGCACAGTAGTAGTGACTGCCCTCCCCAACTCCTCTTCCTATGATGATGTCTAGACCTAGCATATGCCTGAGGCAAAGAGTGAGCTTTACTCCCATTCTCCAGTAATCTCTTAACCACTTCAGCTGGCAATGCAGCAGTAGACATAATCAACATGGCAGAGATAGCAGTAGCTAGACTATTACCCTCACAGAAATTACCCTAACTAACTACTTCTCTAGCCCACCAGTCACCGGATTATGTTTCTTCAGCCAAGGAAGGCCCAAGACAACTGGAGTAGGTAGATTCTCCAAAATGTGACAAGATAGGAATTCCTGTAAAAGAGTTCCTCTACACAAGTTCACATTATACACAGCTTGGAAAATAACCTTCTGGCTGAGAGGAGCTGAGTCAATGGTAGTAGTGGGAATGGGTCTCACTAATACGCTACAGACTAGGCCATGAGCCTGAGCAAACAGAGAATCCATAAGATTGACTCCTGCTTCGCTATCAACTAACACTGAAACAGTCTCAGTTTTACCATCAACTACCCCCTTGGCAGACAGTGTGAACTAAACTCTACCAACGACACCTGCTGGTGGGAAGGGGAACTACAGGGTGAGCAATTTATATGGATGCACCTAAATAAAATAGGAATGGTTGGTGACAGGGCCGGCTCCAGGTTTTTGTGGGCCCCGGGCGAAAAAGTCTCAGTGGACCCCTTTAGCACATGCTGCTGTATATAATATATATATATATATATATATATATATATATATATATATATATATACATACACAGTATATATGTAGTTAGATTATATATATATATAGTGAGGTAGCGCCCTAGGGGAACCCGCTTGGCACGGGGAAAATGACAGCAGAGACTACATTTCAACGTAACATAACCAGCGGATTTATTCATTTCGGTCATAAACCGCTTTCAATACATAAACCATAACACTGTATTTCCATTTTCACATATAATATGCATATCCTTACATTGCATTATATGACATTCCCATATGACATTACATTACAGGACATTCACATATGTTTTCCCCAGAACTTCAAGGTGTCACCCACCGACCCTTGCAGACCTCAGTCTGGTTCTAAAGACGGCTATCACCGTCTATCACCCTGACAGGGATCATTCCCCATCCTATTGCACACGAGTCATCACACATGGCACTTTTACATGAACCATTATGACTCACGCATGACACAGCATTCATGGCATTTTTACATAAACCCATATGCTACATACTCAGGGCCCCCAATAGTACCAGGAACCCTGTCACTCAGTACACACAAGACCTCCACGGATCCACCGGGATCTAGGACACTACATCTGGATCAACGGGACCATATCATGACTCACTCAGTCAGTCCCAAAGTCGGCTGTGACCGCCCGGCTCTTGAGCCGTACTCGGTCTCTCACACCGCACATCTGACCGCCTGGCCCTTGAGCCATCCTCGGTCCTCATCACACATATGACCGCCTGGCCCTTGAGCCGTCCTCGGTCCTGGACACTTGCTGGCATGCACGCATCTTTGTGCCACCAGTATGGAGCTGGCAGGCTCCCATCACTTCCCCCACCGGGGACGGATCACTTTCAGCACCTCCTCACATGGCAGTGGTCTGGACTTCTGACTCCCATCGTCCTCCCCTCACTCAGACACCTGGCAGGTTCTTATCCAGGCTGCTCACTCACAGCTGCAACACAGTGAGTCAATCAACACATCTTCACTCACACACAGACCTGAGATGTGATTAACCCCATGTGCACCATTCAGGTTTAGCCTAGCAAAGCACTCATCTCCACAGGTTCAGCCGCTCATTAGGCTCATGAATGTATCGGATCTTCAGCACTCACACTCAGCTCATGAAAACCCTTCAGCTGTTAACCCCCTGTACATCGGACAGGTTTCACACAGCACACACAATCAGGAAAACCGGCCCATGTGAACAGAGACCTGCATTGATAACCCGTGTGATGCACCCGGCCAGGGGCCACATCACCACAATATATATATATTTATATATACGTATATCTACATATATACTGTGTATGTTTGTGTATAAATATATATATATATATATCCTTCGCAAATTTAATCCCTACCATACGGTCTCTCCCCCATTCTCTGTCTCTCCCATACTGTGCGCAGTCTCTCTCCTTGTGCGGTCCCTCCTCTCTCTGTGCAGTCTCTCTCCCCTGTGCGCTTGTCTCTTGCCTGTGCTTCTTCCCCTCCCTGTGCGCTGTGTCTCTCCCTTACACCTGTCTCCTACCTCTGCACTGTGTCCACCCCTGCGCACCTATCTCCCCCTGCACGCCTATCTCCCCCCTATGTGCTGTGTCTCTCCACTGCACCTGTCTCCCCCTGCATGCTATTTTCCCCTGCGCCTGTCACCCCCCTGTAAACTGTGTCTACACCTGCGCCTGTCTCCCCCCTGCATGCTGTCTCCCCCCTGCGCGCTGTCTCCCCCCTGCATGCAGTCTCTCCCCTGCACTCTGTCTCCCCCCTGCTCTCTGTCTCCCCTCTTCACGCTGTCCCCTGCACGCTGTCTCCCCCCTGCACCTGTCTCTCCCATGCATGCTGTCTCCCCCCTGCACGCTGTCTTTCTCCTGTACGCTGTCTCCCCCTGCACGGTCTCTCCCCTGCACGCTGTCTCTCCCCTGCACGCTGTCTCTCCCCTGCATGCTGTCTCTCCCCTGCACGCTGTCTCTCCCCTGCACGCTGTCTCTCCCCTGCGTGCTGTCTCTCCCCTGCGTGCTGTCTCCCCCTAGCACGCTGTCTCCCCTTGTGCCTGTCTCCCCCATGGGTTTAATTTGCCCCTGACAGGGCCCCCTGAGCGCTGCCCTCCACCCCACTCCTGGGGGCCCCCTGAGCGCTGCCTTCCCACCCCACCTCATTCTCAGGGGACCCTGAGCGCTGCCCTTCACCGTCCTCACCCTCAGGGGACCCTGAGCGCAGCGCCCACACACTTCAGCCTTGGGGGCCCCTGAGAGCTGCCCCCACACTCATCCTTGGGGAGGGGTGGTCCCATGAGAGCTGCCCCCACACACTCATCCTGGGGGGGGGCATGAGATATGCCCCCACACTCATCCTTGGGGCCTATGGGCCCCTGAGCGCCCCCACATGTAATATTATGGGGCCCCTGACCGCTTCCCCACCACACCATCCTCGGAGCCCCTTTACCATTGCCTCGTCCTCTTAGCGCTGCCGCCCCCCTCTCTCCATTACCGGCGGGCAGTCGCGCTGATCGCAGCCTGTCATGTAGTGTGACGCTGCTGAGCCGGCGATACAGGAAATAGAGCGGCGCTGGCTGCAGCGTCACACAGTCACACTGCATGACAGGCGGAGATCAATTTAGCCGCCTGTAATGGAGAGAGGGGGGAGGCAGTGTTAAGGGGGCTAGGCAGCAGTAAGGGGGCCCCTAGGATGGCGTGTAGGGGAAGTGGTCAGGGGCCCCCTAGTATGGCATGTGGGGGTGCTCAGGGGCCCGATGGGCCCCCCTCAGCGTCGGGGCCCCGGCATTTGCCCGGGTGCGCCGGGTGCTGACGCCGGCCCTGGTTGGTGATATCATCATCTTGTTTGTGGCACATTAGTATATGGTAGGGGGAAAACCTGTGACAGCCATTTTTAGGTTGGCCATTTTGGATCCAAATTTATTTTTTTCAATGTGAAGAGGGTCATGTGACACATCAAACTTATTGAGAATTTCATAAGAAAAACAATGATATCAAATTCGGCACAAACATTAACGATTCTTTGTGATTGGAAACCCAAGCAATTTACTAAAAAATTTGGCAAACTTGGCTTTGTTTGGGAAAGAGAAATTTTGAAGTAACCCTATAACTTTCCTTGAAGATTTGGGGCCAAAACGATTGCTGAAAGACATGGGGGCTGAGTACTCCGCTAACCTAAAGTTAGAGGTGTTCACAGCCATTGGGTCTGCCAGTTTATTTCAACATGGTGAATTTAAGGGATCTTTAAAAGTAAGTTTTTAAGCTTCCTTGAGTTTCCATGTGTTGGGACACCTACAAGATGTAAACCTTTGGAAGAGTGCCAGATGTGCCAGCAGCAGTGAAATCCAAGAACCTTAAAATCTTCTTTAAGACCTTCACCCCTTGGCGATTTTCCATTTTCCATTTTTAGTTTTTCCCTCCCGTTCTTCCAAGAGTCATAACTTTTTTCTTTTTCTGTCAATAAAGAAATATAAGGACTTGTTTTTTGCAGGACGAGTTGTACTTTTGAATGCCATCATTCATTTTACCATATAGTGTACTGGAAAATGGGAAACAAAGTCCAAGTGTGCTGAAATTGCAAAAAAAAAGTGCAAATAGCTTGTGGTCACACATAAGCCCTGGATTTGCATCAGGATTTCAACTTTAGAATTCTAAGTCCAAAAACTGATGCTGTTAACGGATCCTGGACTCATGTGTGACTGCTCTGCTATGTGTTTTTTTAAAAGGACCCAAAAAATTCTACAAGCAGCGTTTTTTGGGTGCAGTAAAAAAAATGGATCCTTTTTTAACATGGGGCCCTATGGGAAACTGATCCGTTAACAAATAACACATATAGGCACCATCCAATAACGGATCCCTTTTTGCTAACATTTTTTGGCCAAAAATGGCAAAGTCCAAAAAACGCATAGCTGCACAAGAGGCTCAAAAACTAGCCTTAAAATAACTGATCTGTTATTGAAACCAGTGGAAAAAACTGAGTGGCATGTGTGACCCTAGCCATACACAATTATATATTATTCATTAAGTTCACTATATGGTAAAACTGATGTATCCGTATGATGCCTCAGGCACAGGTTTGTAGATACCAAACATGTATACTTTTAATAATGTAGAAAAATCCAGCACTCATAAACTTGCAATTATGAGGATTTATTCAAACATGAACGCCATCCAGCTGAGGCTGCTTTCACATCAGCGGTTTTCACTGATCGCGGCAGTTACGGTGAAAAAACCGCAACTGCCGCGATTACCGCATAACGGCTGCACTTGTGGTTCACTTACGGCAAGCCCCATACAATGTCTATGGGGCTTGCGGTAAGTGTGCAGCAGGTGCGGCAAGTGCGGTTTAGGCACTTGCGGCAGGTTCGGCAGCGAAAAAAAACGCGGCATACCACGACTTTTTCGCGGCCGCACCTGCCGCAAGTGCCGATACCGCACTTGCCGCACCTGCCTCAAGCCCCCATAGACATTCTATGGGGCTTGCCACAAGTAAACCGCAAGTGCGGCCGTTATGCAGTAATCGCAGCAGTTGCGTTTTTTTAACCGCAACTGCCGCGATCAGCGAAAACCGCTGATGTGAAAGGACCCTAATACAGGCAGTATGTGCTAAGAAATTGTATAGACGATCCAGTGGCATGCTTCATATTCCTTTTATTGTGAAATCATAAAATCATCACAGCGCACAGGGGGTGCCGCTGGACGCGTTTCGGAGGAACTAGCCTCCATAATCATCAGCAACATTCAAAATGAAAATACAGACATATATACAATTAAAAAAGTGAACTCCCGTGCACAGACAATACCGATCAGTGAAGGATCTTAACTATTTGTTTGCCTGACCCAGTAAATGACCCAGTATAGACACATAAATATACAATTTTATTTCTTATAAAGTGATGTCATGCTCGAGACTCTTTTTTTAATTGAGGTGGACGCCAACCACTAGCGCGCTGCCACATGGAGTCTGGCAGAGCTAATGGTGCTGATAGACCTGTGTGACCGCCATGACTACCGGTGTCACCGGCACCCACGGCTGCGCAAGCGCAGCTTACTCAGGCAGATCCAGCGGGCCCTGCTCCAGAAACTGGGGGTGGAGAGGACCTGCAAGCAGATCCAGAAGAAGATCGCAGACCTGAAGCACAAGTCCCCAAGGCGCATTGTCTACATTCGTGCCCGGATTGACAGGCTGCGTGGTGAGTATGTGGCAATGCCAAACACACACATGGCAACCTAACTACTCCAAACACTACACAAACATCATGTTTTATTGGGCCATTGCACATAGTGTGACATTAAGCAGCAGGTGGACCTGTCACTAATGTGCATATGCCTTGTGTTCACACTGCTACATTAAGGTGCTGAAGACAACCATATCTGTTTGGACTGGCCAGCCTAGAGTGTGGATTGACCTGTGTGTTGCCCAAAATAGCTGTGTAATGGCATCAAAGTAGTGGACAACATATTCATGCACTTTACAAGTATCACATCACATCTGGCTGCACATATGTGCGCAGTCTGACACATAGCATTGCACAACACATTCATCACAATTGGGCAAAGGGACTACAAGGTTAGTGCTATGTTTCTGACCCCATGGTGGCACCACCAGATGCTTACTGTCTGCTGTTGTGTTTGGAGGCATAATCCATCCTCTGGTAAGGCAAGGGTGTTTCTCATCAAAAATATGTGGTGGACCCTAACCATAGTGTCAGTGTAGACAAAATACTTTCTGCCTAGTCTTGACGCCGTGATTACATTCATACACAAACAGTACGTGTTTGCTGTATGTTGTGTAGTTCTAATCCGTGTCTTGGCAATATTTCAATTACAGATTCCGAACACTCCCCTGCAGAGGACGCTTACTTCTGAGCAGCGCATTTTCAATTACCAGCTATCCCGGGCTCGCCATGTGGTTGAAAATGCGTTCTGGATCATGGCCAATACATTCCGCGTGTTTTATATGCGTTTGCATTTGTAACTGGAATCTATTGATGTGGTAGTGCTGGCCTGCTGTGTGCTGCATAACTTCCTGCGTCGTAGGGATCGGCCCATCATACACACTGGCAAGATTCTGTGGACCCCACAACAGGGGAGGTCCGTCACGGGGATTGGCGCGCTACCGACCATGGTGTGGCGCCACTCCAGCCGCTGAGCCACGGTCTGAGTCAACAGGATGCCAGGAGCAGCAGAGACACATACTGCTCCTGCTTTAATGGCCTTTGGGGCAGTGGCCTGGCAGCACCAGCAGGTGTAGGGTGGCTGGTGTTGTGAGGCAGCAACATGATGAGGAGGGTGGAGTCACCAGGGTGGCTGCACCATGAGGATTCTGCTTGTGTTTGTGTGTAGAAACATTAGTTAGTTAGTTAGTTAGTTAGTTAGTTAGTTAGTTTTTTGGGTTCGCTACTGTGAAATGTTTGTTTTTGCCCATTATTTCGCATCATGTTGAATTTTTTTGTGTGATGTTAATACTTGTGTTTTTTTTATTTTGTGTGTGTTGTTCTGCATAATTTTTGTGTGCACAAAAAGGCAAACTAAACCAAACTACAAAAAACTAAGTACCTGTGTCTGTCGTAACTTTGGAATTCCGGGCAGTTGCACATAGCAAAAGCTATGTGCAACTGCCCGGGATTCCAAAGTAACGACAGACACTGGTACTTAGTTTTTTCCTGTGCACGGAGGTATGTGATCCGTAAAATGGTATTGGTCCGTGCAACATTGCCTGATAATGTCCAGTACACAGGTCCATCACTTTGGGCCACACTGTATGGCGTGACTGTGTGTACATATCCATTATGATGTGTTTTGGCACATGGGAACGTGTCCACACACATGGAGCAAGCAATGGTGTTTGTGGGGGATGTAGGTACAGTCCAGTACACACAAACATGTGTACACACACATAGTTCAGTTCAGCCATGGCAGCGGTGCCATGGCATGGACCAATGTAGGCACATATGGGCATAGTGTGGGTTGTATGTTCCCGCCATCAGCGACAGACGCACAAATTGCCATTGTGTAGTGTAAGCCACTGTCCTGCACAAAACCGCTCCTGTGTGACACTTGAGCGGCTCGAAAGTGTGTCGCAGCAGCCACTATCGACGACACGAGTGTGTATTCATCACAAACTCCGAGACAATGGCGTCATGTATTAGCCAGCCTTCCAGCGCAGGCTGCCCAATCATAACACTATTGCATTGTTCATTGAGCGTGTTTTGGGCGCGGTGTAAACCAGTCTGGCACGCCTATGTTCTCGCCTCGCTGAACATCTACGCCCACATTTCTTTGGGGATTGCGGCGTGTGAAGCGGCGAGGGAAGTCGACCGGATTGGTTCCGCTGTTGGTGAGGCAATTTCTGGGCGACACATCGCCTTAGGTTGAGGATGGAATTGCAGCATGTAATGGCGCCATCGGCGATCTGAGGCGACCATGAAAAACGTGCACGCGCACGTTAGATCGCCTCTTATCACCACAAAATATTGCAGCGTGTAAAGGTACCCTAAAGGTTGACAAACTTTCAAGCATTACTATACATTCCATGAATGATTGCTGCACTAAAATCTTAACCTTATAATTAGTGAAGTTGATGCTCATGATCTATGATCAAAAGAACTATTGTGCATGTAATGAAATATTAAAATATAAGTAGGTCTCTGTCACTCCCTGATAGTTTTTTATTTACAAGTTCCAGATTTAGACATCATGTACATTGGATTAATCTCATAGAAATAGGATTTTGTAAATCCTCTGAAAAAGCATTGCACTGGGCAATGACATTGGCAGTGTATAGTCTGTCTAACATGACCCGTGAGCCGAGAATAAAAGCCATGTAGCAATCTTTATAGTGACAATAAACAGTGAATGATTGCAGACAAAGCAGAGGTAGTTGACAGTAAAATTTAGCCTTGGGCCTAACAGACTTTTATCACTGAAGCAGAACAATAAATTAAGTGCACCATTTACAGTAAGCGGCCCCTATCACATGGGCTTGGTTTCACTACTACAGTATTCATAAAAATACTTCTTCCCGAAGAAAGGGAAAAAATATTGGTATTAGAATGGAACTACTTAAATGCAGATATATTTATTAATTTGCATAATTTGTAGAATTACCGTATTTCTCTAATTTAGCCCTTTCATGTTATGTATATCCCTAGATCAGTAGTTTAGCTACTGAGGGTGCAGAGAGGGTGATTAACTCAGGCCCATGCTCTGAGGGACCCACCCCAGGGTATTGCTACCTCACACTGTATCAGCGTGAACAGTGCACTGACACAGTTAGGCTGTGAGTTAGGCTGTGTTCACACACAGCTTCTTGCTTTGTTTTGTGCAGATCCATTTTTGGTGCAAAACTGCACCAAGAACGGATCCTCACTAAGTGCAGTGTTCAGTGTGTATGAATGCACGCTGTGCTTTTCGCCTGCATCTGGCTCACCTCGCCGCACTCCCTCAGTGACCGCCGGTGACCTCACCTCATCCTGAAGGCCACAACGAGCGCAGCTTCTACGACCCTGGAGCCTGGCATGTGACCAGGTGACGTTGCTCGGTCACATGGTGCTACAGCATGGGGATAAGGAGAGATCTCGTGGGAGTGCGTCGAGGTGAGTAATAGTGCAGCAAAATAACACCAGAGAATTTACATGTGACTTCTTTTTGCTAATCCGTTTTGAGCCCAAAAGCGGGTCTTGGGAGTAGGGCAATGGGAGCTTGAGCAGTTTTTGGGGAAATCTTCTGGTAAAATGCCCGTTTTCCCCATTGTCTTGCATTAGGTTCGTTATTTGTGACAAATATTAGAATAGTAACAGAAAGCAACAAACAAGCTAGCACCACCAGGTATTTTCATTTTAGCTGTGTCATGTGGCCTCCAACATACACATAAAGCAGAACCATTATAACCAGCATTTACCTGGAGCATTTCCAAACCTGCTCCCATGGTGCCATACTTGTGCATGTGAATGTACCAGTCTGGCACTATGAGAGCTTTTTTGAGAGGCTCCAAGTAAATGCTCCTTTTAATGGTTCTGCTTTATGTGTATGTTGCAGGTTTCATGGCACAGCTAATATGAAAATATAGAGAGTAGGACCAGCCTAATGAGATTGCCTTGACGTGGCAGGGTGGCTCAAAAGATTGATTGATATTTTGCCAAAAATCTCAATTTCATAATATTGTACTGTTTGGAAGGAATATGTGCATTTGCACATTTTTTTATTGCAAGCTATCTTCTGATAGTGCTCACTTATTTGTTGCTTTTTAGAATAGTATAGGTATTCAGTGGGTGCGAATAGTCCAAACCCAATTTTTTTTCCTAATTGCTTAACACTAGAAGTAATCTGACAACAGAGCTCAGGCAATGACACAGGAATTGAAAATGGAAAGCATACAGCTGTGTGCAGATGATCCATTGTTTTCACATTATTTTTATGTGTTTTTGAGTGCAGATTTGTTACAAATACTGAGGGAAATCCTGCTGCCAGCAAAGTCAATGAGAATCCTGAAGTGCAATATGGATGTGAGTATTAAATAGAAATAAATTAGCAGCATGTCAATTCCTGCAGCCTTTTTGCAGGCAGATTTCACCCGGTCTAATGAATGGGAAAAATCGAAATAAAAAATGCATTGAAAACACACTAAAATTGCGGTAAAAATGCAAGTTTTTCAGCTTTTTTTCTGGCAAGAGATGCAGTAAGGGTACAGAAATTCCAGCAACAGATCCTTTCAAGGGAACCTGTCAGCTTGTTTTACCCCCCTAAGCTATCACTATTTGTCCCTGCACCTTGGCAGCTGATTCCTAACCATCCCTCTCTGAGCTAAGCGTGCCCTATAACATGATTTATAACTTACATGCAGTCTCCATATGGAGACTGGAACGATGGGCTCCGGGGCTCCATTCCCCCCCCCCTCGCTGGCTTTCAGCATACCCTGCTGAGCATCATCAGTCGTTCTGTTGTTCACCTCTTTTAGAAATTCCCGCCCCTTTTGTTACTATGATGAGCCGGCCGCCACTTCATAGGTGCCAGCTGAAAACATACATTTATATGGAAGCATATAGTTTCACTCTGGGACATAAGAAAAAGGGAAATCCCAAGGTCTAGAAAAACTACTGCGAAAATACTAGAAAAGGCAAATACATGAAGTTAATGTAGAATATAACAAAGGAAATGAGGCATAGCAAAATTGCTTAGGAATATGTGAAAATGGAGAAACTTAGTTGATATATTGGCCATTCCATGTGAGCCTGATAACCACAGGTGTTCACCAGTATTGGGTACCTAACCTAATACAGCTATGTGCGATTAACATCTGCACGTGAGGGCAGTTAGAAACCTGGCTACTATAAGATGGTGGACACACCATGGCTATGGAAACGAAGAGTGCACATAGACAAAATAAAATACTGTTTGTTTGCATTAAATAATTGGTCGTGCATTTCTTATACAGACTTTCTTTCCTCTCTTCATTTCCAGATTAACCTACTTCCGTATAGTCGCACCCATAATATATATTGTCTGGGCAGATGCACCCCACCCCTATCTCTTACACAGGACACCATGGCTATGGGGTGGGCGGTGGAGAGAGGGTGCTTAGTCATAAAAAATATATACTAACAATATAGGAAAAAACTAATCGGTGACACCAGCAATGTGAACAGGTGCCAGTTAAAAAAATAGCATTTATAAGGAAGCATACAGCTACGCTCTGGGTCACACTTGTCAGAAGCAATTGTAACACTGTTTCTCCACTGATCAGAGGAGAAACATTGTTTTATATGAGGCAAATCAACTGGTAAAGTTTGGTACTACAACAATTTTCCCAGCGATTGCTGTAATTGGCTATTATGATGGTGATGTCATCTGGAACTAAAGCAATCAGGTCCCAATGAGGTCACGGTTTACAGCTAGCACTTTGCACTGGAATCTGTGGGGGTCCCAATCACTGCAAGAATGCCGACCGTAAAAAACATTGGCGCTGTACAAGGCCCAGCAAGTGGCAACATTTTGTCGGGCCCACTGGGACGGGGGTACTCGGTACCGGACCGGTCTGCTGCTGGGGAAGTCACGGGTGGTCCTGGTCCGGTCCGTGTCCGGGCTCGGCAATAAAAGGGGATATTTACAGGGGATTGTCAGTCGTGACACCACCCACTTGATGCGGCCAGTGATAGGGGCCGCCGCTGCTGCAGAACCTCCGGGGATGATGGGATAGCAGCTTAGGTGTAATAGTTCCAGTGGGTAGAACTGTGTTCCCTGGGAAAGTAAGGGTTAAGTCTATTGTGGAGTGTGTAGCAGACTTACTTTGCAGACGCTACAGGGATCTCTCCTCTTGGCTGGTGCTGACAGGCTGTATCCTGTATGGGAAGAATCACTTTCATGCAGAAACACGAGGGAAGCAGTTCCAGGGTTTTCCGTGTTTACTCTCAGTTCTTCAAGTCTCTTTACAGCACAGTTACAGTTCTTACAAAGTTCAAGTACAGTTCTTAATACACGGGCACATTCTCCCTCTCCAGGTTCCCTTTGCTCCCTGCAGCCAGGCCTCTCTCTGTGACCCCTCACACAGTCTTTAGTGTCCTTTCCGGGCTATTACGGTCTCCGTCTCCACAGGTGTGTGTGTGAAACGCTGGACAGTATGGTGGTGACTCGGGCCCCTGTGGGTTCTTAGTTTGTCACTGAGCAGCCTGTACTTTGAGGTAGGGATCCCAATCTGGAATTAAGACCCCCCGTCGTGTTGTTTGGGGATGCCGGGTAAACTACGGTCCCCTCTAGAGCCGACACTCTACTTCAGCCCAGCCTCCAGCAGTCCTCAAGTGTGAGGCTCTACCAGGCTCCTTTCTCTCTGTTCCTCTCGGTATCATAGGAGGGCTACTCCGCCTGCAGTCGGTTGCTTTAGCTGTAGTTCTAGGGCCCGGGTATCACCGTCACTCTCTGCTCTCTCACACTCCTGGGGATCTAGCTTTGGATGGGCTTTCTCTCTCCTCCGGCTCACACTGGCTCGGTACAGATTCTGCGCTCTTTATGCTTTCACTCTTCCAGGACGTGTGGCTCTCTCCTGCTCAGCTTCAGCTCAACCTGCTGCTGTTCTCTGGCCTTGCCGTGCTTCTCAGCTTCTCTGTCTTTGCTGCTCTTGGTCTTTACTTTTCAGCTCACTGTGGCCTACTGAACACCTTCCTCCTCCCCCTTTCCTATATACTGTCAAGTCACCTGACTACGGGTGTGCCCAACCCACTCCTCCAAATCCACCACCCCTCAATCTCACAGAGTCTCTAATCTCAGGGCTGGATGCTACCTTCTCTTACACGTGGGTTATGGGTGCTGTGAGGGTGTTGGTGTGCAACAAGTGTCCTACCTGCCTGGCTGCAGTTCCCTTTGTGGCCTCCTGGACGCAGGGGCGCCACACTCTCCCGGAGTTAACTAGCGCGTCCCCGCGCTGCCCATCATGGATCCCCTTGAAAACATTTTATTTTATAAACAACAACATTAAACATTAAGCATTCTTGGTTCTTCCCATCCGGGAGGTTCGAGTCTTCTTAAACGTTACTTTAAGTTAACTATATACATTGGCTCGCGGGTGTATCTGCTTAGGAGGCCTGGATTCTCGCTACTCCACCCCCAGGCACTTGCTTTCCCTAACTTAATATACATGGGGGTTAATCCAGTTCCTCCACCCTTCTAGACCTTTGCCGGGTCTAATGCTACAACGCATTCACTTTCTTTACTGTTAGCTAAAACACATTATAAATACTACTTTCTTTCAAAAAGTATAAAAACATTCTTCTCTTTGTTCAAAAAGTGCAAAAACTTTCAAAAACAGTTCAAAGTGCAAAGTTCACGATTCAAAGCAGTCACTTGCACTACGTCGTACGTGCATAGCTGGTCTTAAAACCAAAGGGGAGCACACTAAGGTGCTCAACTATATACAGTTCAAAGTTCGTACCAAGTCATTGTCCTTGATCTCTATTGTTCATTTCAAACATATAAGACAAACAGGGGAATGCTAGCATTCATTCAGGTATGGGATGGGATCACTAAGGAAAACACTTCATTCACACTTACAAGTCTTCTTTGGTTGCAGGACACGGGTCTCACTCCTTCTTTCCTTCCAGCTTGACCTTCCACGGGAGTGTTGGCGGTCCTCTCTTTCTAGGAAACATCTCGAGGTTCTACAGGGCCACCGGGATCTCCTAGGAAGCCCATTAAGTCTTCACAGTCTTTGTCCCGCTCCCACCAGCAACGGAGCTGCTCCCCTCTCACCTCTGTTGTTGCAGGTGCCGGGATCAGGGGCTGCGGTAACGCCAGGTATCCAACCGGTATTGCTCCTAGTGGGTCTGTATCTTTCTTGATAGGGAGCGGTGCAGCGCTGGGCATAGATAAGTCCACCAAAGTTGCAGTACGACATCCACTCTCGCTCTCCATGTGGTCACGGGTGTCTTCAACCCAGCCGGTTTGCATTGAGACTGACGGGTAGGTCTGCTGGTGGTGATCCACGCTGATCTGGATCCGGGTACGCTGCTCCTGAACACGGGTCATCTGTTGGGGCAACAGTCTCAGTATACCCCTCCTGGTATCTTGGACGTAGGGACGCTCTCCACCCTCCGCCATCTCTCCACAGTCACACAAGTTCTTTCCTCTGCTGGGTTCCTCCACCGTGTCACTCCGTGGGCCCTCCGGGATCACTTGTGGTCTTTCGGGTGCTGCGCTCTCCTGGGCGTCCTCCGCTTCCGTCCTCGTGTACTGCAATGGTGACTGCTTCTCTTCCGGTTCTTCGTTCCGCCCCCTCCTGATGACGATTTCCTTCTTCATTCCCGCCGGCATGTTAGGAGGAGGGTCTAGGAGCGGAGGCTCTTCTTTGAGAGTGACAGCTGGCTCTCCCGGAGTTAAGGGTGCCAGGGCAGGTCCTTTTTTTCGCGCCTTAGACCGGGCCGGCCCACGATGGGAGTTTCGGGAACGCCTCCTCTGCACATGGCGTTAGTCTCCCCTGGCCGCCATTAAGGTCAGATTTTGGCGGGAAAAGTCCAGAACACGTTCTTTAGGCGCACGGGGTCCAATTCTTTTGGACCGGGTAGATCCTGTTTGTGACGCCAGGCTGTCGGGCCCACTGGGACGGGGGTACTCGGTACCGGACCGGTCTGCTGCTGAGGAAGTCACGGGTGGTCCTGGTCCGGTCCGTGTCCGGGCTCGGCAATAAAAGGGGATATTTACAGGGGATTGTCAGTCGTGACGCCACCCACTTGATGTGGCCAGTGATGGGGGCCGCCGCTGCTGCAGAACCTCCGGGGATGATGGGATAGCAGCTTAGGTGTAATAGTTCTAGTGGGTAGAACTGTGTTCCCCGGGGCAATAAGGGTTAAGTCTATTGTGGAGTGTGTAGCAGACTTACTTTGCAGACGCTGCAGGGATCTCTCCTCTTGGCTGGTGCTGACAGGCTGTATCCTGTATGGGGAGAATCACTGTTATGCAGAAACACAAGGGAAGCAGTTCCAGGGTTTTCCGTGTTTACTCTCAGTTCTTCAAGTCTCTTTACAGGAGTTACAGTTCTTACAAAGTTCAACTACAGTTCTTAATACACGGGCACATTCTCCCTCTCCAGGTTCCCTTTGCTCCCTGCAGCCAGGCCTCTCTCTCTGTGACCCCTCACACAGTCTTTAGTGTCCTTTCCGGGCTATTACGGTCTCCGTCTCCACAGGTGTGTGTGTGAAACGCTGGACAGTATGGCGGTGACTCGGGCCCCTGTGGGTCCTTAGTTTGTCACTGAGCTGCCTGTCCTTTGAGGTAGGGATCCCAATCTGGAATTAAGACCCCCCGTCGTGTTGTTTGGGGATGCCAGGTAAACTACGGTCCCCTCTAGAGCCGACACTCTACTTCAGCCCAGCCTCCAGCAGTCCTCAAGTGTGAGGCTCTACCAGGCTCCTTTCTCTCTGTTCCTCTCGGTATCATAGGAGGGCTACTCCGCCTGCAGTCGGTTGCTTTAGCTGTAGTTCTAGGGCCCGGGTATCACCGTCACTCTCTGCTCTCTCACACTCCTGGGGATCTAGCTTTGGATGGGCTTTCTCTCTCCTCCGGCTCACACTGGCTCGGTACAGATTCTGCGCGCCTTATGCTTTCTCTCTTCCAGGACGTGTGGCTCTCTCCTGCTCAGCTTCAGCTCAACCTGCTGCTGTTCTCTGGCCTTGCCGTGCTTCTCAGCTTCTCTGTCTTTGCTGCTCTTGGTCTTTACTTTTCAGCTCACTGTAGCCTACTGAACACCTTCCTTCTCCCCCTTTCCTATATACTGTCAAGTCACCTGACTACGGGTGTGCCCAACCCACTCCTCCAAATCCACCGTCCCTCAATCTCATAGAGTCTCTAATCTCAGGGCTTGATGCTACCTTCTCTTACACGTGGGTTATGGGGGCTGTGAGGGTGTTGGTGTGCAACAAGTGTCCTACCTGCCTGGCAGCAGTTCCCTTTGTGGCCTCATGGACGCAGGGGCGCCACAATTTATTTAACGTTGCCTGACAGGAACAGGTTAAAAGGTATCATGGTGTGTACCACACTGAACTTGAACCAAAGAAAGCTAAGACAAACATGCTGAAGGTAAAGGCAATACGACCATCTACAAACATCTTGATCTTCCTGTTCCTACAGTTGCACCAATTATTCAGAAGTACAGTATAAGGTATATGTGACTACAGCCAACGTCCTTGGACATGGCCACATGAGTTATATTGATGATAAAATTGAAGACATGGATAATACAAATGGTAACCAAAGACCCTAGAACATCCTCCAAAGAGATTAGAGGTGAACGTCAAGGTCTAGTTACATCAGTATCAAAGTTATGGCTCAGAGAAGAAAGATTGGTAAAACGGAAATGCAAAAATGAAAATTGCTCAGTCTTGAAGGAGCTAAATTCCAAACAGGCCTGGTCATTAAGATGTCTGTGTAGGCATTTGTTGTTAGGTGCAACCAGAATCTTTGTATTTGAATGATACAAATAAACTGCAAAATAAAACCTAGCTGTATATAAACTAGCTTACAAAATTCATTGTTTTGAATTACTTTCTAGAGTGTTCATGCGATATAACTATTAAACAAGCTTTAGAATTCTTTATAACAATGTTTGACATTTAAATTTAAGCATTTGTATCTGGAAAACCCGAGTAGTGTATACAGGTGCCTCATGCAAAATACAAGATTAACTTCACTAGTATTTTATTATGTGAGTGATAAATGAAGGTATGTATAGGATCAGAGAATACAAGCCAGTGCAGGGAGGTTGTTGCAAGCTCCAGTGACCTCACATGTTATATGGAAATAACTCGAGCCCTGGTTGCCTGGTGCTGCTGTGGTTGCTATGGCGATTAAATCATATGAGTATTCCATCTGCTGAAAAAGGGACAGACTGGAAAACCCCGTCACACGTGATGCGTAAATAGAAAGTAATAAAATGACTCACCTTGACGTGAGTCCCAACTTTTACCTACTTTGACCAAGCTGATAAGAAAGGTAAGAGAATTCACAACATAAAACATGTCATTACAATGTACTGTGGATACATTATTACTGCCTTCAACAAATCAGGAAACAAAACAAAACACTATGCCAACTACAAATTTCTGTTTCCCCAGTTCCTAAACTGTCAGTTCTGGCTTCTAGATATTTGTACTTTATGCCACATGTTGAGTGATTTAGACTTTTTTATAGATGTTTAGGCCACTTCACACACACAGATATCTGAGTCCAATATCTGAACAGATCTCTGGTTGCAGTGAAATTATGGATACATTGCTCCATTTTGTGGCTGTGTACAACATGGAGCAATGTATCCATGATTTCACTGCAACCAGAGATCTGTTCAGATATTGGGCTCAGATATCTGTGTGTGTGAAGTGGCCTTTTCCCTCACACTGTGTCAGATCTCTCTTTCTAGCTCAGTCAACCTCTCTATGGCTCTCCCTCTTATCCATGCTATTATATCTGTAAAGTTTATCAGATGCCATTACCTCAAAAAAGCTTACCTTAACAGACTGGGCACTAGCCACCTCTATCTGGCGGATCCCAGAGGAAACTCAAACCTTTACCCTTAAATCTCTATGTAGGGATCACAAGACATTCCACTGGATTGCTTCCACACAGTGGCTGTTGACCTAAGAAGTGAGCCTGACACAAGGATGATCAAACAAAACCTGGTCAATATTAGGAGAGACGAAACAATGTAAAGTACAGCAGACAAAAACAAAAGTCATAGTGGAACATGGGAATTTAAATAAGGTTGGATATCTGACCAACTGATCACATCAGGAAAATGATTAAACATGTTGGGCAGCTGTACAGCTCACGCACCCATTAACACGGCTGAGCAGAACCAGAGATCTCAGCAAGACTAATCCTTCCTACCTGCAGAGTGAGAGCAGTTGAGCCTGGTGACTAAGGCACATGTAACTGGATCGGATCCAGGTAGAGATGTGAAAGTACTCCATCTTTGAAGAAGGAATTCCCTTTGAGCCAGGCTTATCATGGAAAGAAAGATGGAATTTCCTTATGGGGTCTCCTGCTTTGATGTTGTTAGCTTGAAGCCAGGATCTTTCCCCTGGACTAAAGGTGCACCAGATACTATAATGATCCTTTTACTCCATGAGAATCTAAAATTCTTTGTTCTTCATAATCTATGGTTAGTGATGAGCGAGTACCAAAATGCTCGGGTGCTCGAAGCTCGGGCCGAGCATCCCGAGATACTCGTGTACTCGGCCCGAGCACCGAGCCCAATGTTATCCTATGGGAGACCCGAGTATTTTTATGAAATGACCGCCAGCAGCATGTAGAAACCCTAAAAATGTCACAAAAGTCTCAGAAGAGTGCTCAAATGACATGGCAACACCATGGGAAGACCCCTGTAAGCATTTCTCACGCAAAAGTCACAGCTGTGAACAATGTTGTCCGAGTTTCACGCCAATTTTACGGAGTCACCAGAAAACCTTCCATAATGACACCAAAATGAATATTCAGGGTGGAAATGTTATGGGCACATACCCAATAGTGAGATACAGCTGGTGTATGTTACTTTTTGTGATTACATTAAAGATTTTACGTGAAAACATTGTGCGGCACTCCGATGTCCCTGAGAAGAGACGTACATGAAGCCCTGTCTTGACATAATGTGCCCATTTTGAGGAAGTGGGTGTATTGTAGTATTTTCCTTTACCAGGGCAGTCCAAAATTGTGAGGTTCACCAATGACCCTTGCATACAGACATGCATGAGGGCCTGTAAACCTGAAGTGGGTGTATTGTAGTATTACCCTTTGGCAGGGTAGCCAAAAATTGGGAGGTTCACCAATGACCCATGCATACAGATATGCATGAGGGCCTGTAAACCTGAAGTGGGTGTATTGTAGTATAGCCCTTTGGCAGGGCAGCCAAAAATTGGGAGGTTCACCAATGACCCATGCATATAGACATGCATGAGTGCCTGTAAACCTGAAGTGGGTGTATTGTAGTATAGCCCTTTGGCAGGGCAGCCAAAAATTGGGAGGTTCACCAATGACCCATGCATACAGACGTGCATGAGGGCCTGTAAACCTGAAGTGGGTGTATTGTAGTATAGCCCTTTGGCAGGGCAGCCAAAAATTGGGAGGTTCACCAATGACCCATGCATACAGACATGCAGGAGGGCCTGTAAACCTGAAGTGGGTGTATTGTAGTATAGCCCTTTGGCAGGGCAGCCAAAAATTGGGAGGCTCCACATTGTCCCTGGCTAGAGACGTGCATGAGGGCCTCAAAACATTTTTCCCATTGAAAAGGAGCAGGTCTCCTCGTTGTAATGCCCATTCTAAAAGAATGGGCGAAAAAATTTACCACTGGGGGTATACCTGAAACAACAGCCTAACTATTGTAATAGTAACATAGTAACATAGTTTTTAAGGTTGAAGGAAGACTTTAAGTCCATCTAGTTCAACCCATAGTCATCATGGTGGCACATGAGGAGAAGGAGGAGCAGTCCAGCGATTAGCCAAAGTCCAGAAGTGTGTACCCAGTGAGTGGGTGAGTGGAGGTACATGGCAAATTCCCATAACAAAATTTAAATTCCGCTGTCATTTGCTGGTGGTGTGGTGAAGTCTGGCCCAATCCAACCCTTGTTCATCTTGATCAGAGTCAGCCTGTCAGCATTTTCAGTTGACAGTCGGGTGCGTTTATCAGTAATGATTCCACCTGCGGCACTAAAAACACGCTCTGACAAAACGCTAGCGGCAGGGCAGGCCAGGACTTCCAAGGCGTAGAGAGCCAATTCATGCCACGTGTCCAGCTTGGAGACCCAATAATTGTAAGGCACAGAGGAATGTCAGAGTACAGTTGTTCGATCTGCAAGGTACTCCTTCAGAATCTGCCCAAACTTAGCATATCTTGTGGCACTACCCCACACCTCAGGGGCTGTGGTACGTGAGGGGCTGAGAAAACTGTCCCACATCGTAAAGACTGTTCCCCTACCTCTGGCAGATTGGACTTGTGCCCCTCTCGGCCGTACGCCTTGGTTCTCCACCGATTCCTGAATTATGCCGCTAGCGTTTTGTGAGGGGAATGCTTTGCCTACTTCCGTGACTATGGCCTTCTGGAACTGCTGCATTTTGGCTGACCTCTCCGCCTCAGGAATAAGAGACATAAAGTTCTCCTTGTAGCGTGGGTCTAAGAGTGTTGCCAACCAGTAGTGATTGTCGGCCAAGATGTTCTGAACGCGAGGGTCACGAGCCAGGCAGCTTACCATAAAGTCAGCCATGTGAGCCAGACTTTTAACAGCCATCACTTCAGTATCCTGACCAACACGATGACTGAACAT
>JARQOC010000001.1:125099537-125302072 GCA_033576535.1 Allobates femoralis | reverse complement strand
AGCAAGGAGGGGGCTGGAGGAGCGAGGTTTGGAGGGGTGGAGGAGTGGAGATGGGGGACGGGAAAAGGGGGTCGGGGGGCTGCGAAAGTGTTGGGGGGCACGGGGGGATGTGTCAGTCATCCCCCCCCCGATCTGATTGTGACATGTCAGATCGCATGGAGCTGCAGGGGAGGCGGGGGTTTTTTTACATGCGCCGCCATTTTGAGATGGCCCGGGGGAGGGATGGGTGGGTAAGGGGGGTAATCTCAGGCACAGGGGGTCTTGGGGGCTAAGGGGTTGCTGTTTCACTTTAATCCGACATGTTTTTTCCCATTCGGATTAAAGTGAAAGTATTTTTTAAAACCGGCACGTCACGGGTTTGTGATGTGATGATCGGAAAACCCGGTTTTTAAACCGGTTATCACATCCAGGGGGGGGGTAAAAAATCAGCTAATTCCTAATCTTAGGGTTCAGCTACAATCGGTACACTGACACCCTAGAGATATTAGCTCCAGGGGCGGCGTTTATAGAGCTTTTTCCTCCCCAACGTCTACAGACGTCGGCTAGGTTTTTAGTCCCCTTTTTTTCCCGACGTCTGTAAAAACGTTAGGTGTTTTCTAGGGGTTAAAGTCCAACGTTATGTTGTGATAAAAAACACAAGCAAGTCATTTTATTTATGCTAAAAATGCCCATCAAAAAAACTTTTGCATAATACGCCATCACCACAGGGCTACTCATTAAGCACACAAAGGGCCCTTTAGGACATCTTTAACAGTAGCCTGGGCAGGTACCTGTAGTTTGGAAATATGTGTGTGGAGTTTCAAAATTTAAACCCCCCAATGTGTGCTGAAACATAAAATAAAGTGGACAAATAAATTACTTTGTTGAGCAAAAACAACACAAAAAAAAAATGGGGTTTGGGTTTCGTTTTAATAAACAAAAAAAGGGACACAAACTGTGATGTCATTTAAAAAAATTTCACAAATTGCCAAGAAAATGAAAAATGGGCTAAAAACGGCAAATAAAGGGCCCAGGACAATCAAAAAATTCGCAGCAATCTTGGGTATCTGACCAACGTCAGTCATGAAGTATTCTGCCGAAATTTATTTCCCCACTTCCATAGCTGCCATAGGAAAAAGGGGTGATTGGCCCTCTGGAGCCCCAAAGAGGGTTTAATCCCATTATAGGGGTTTCCCCTATGAGGGGGTCATGCCCCGGGGAGACGAAGTTATGTTTAAACAGATGCATTTCCTTTACGACACTATCCATGTTGTGGGGCTTCAATTGAATGCATGAAAGGAGCACACGCCACTTCGAGGACAAGATCCCAAATGCACACTTCACATATTTGCGTGCCCGACTTTAACCGGGTATTGTGTATTTGTACACAGCAACAAAATGGAACAATGTGTCCATGATTTCACTGCAACCAGTAAGTTGCAAGTGAAATTGCATGCACTGTTATGACGTGTAAAGGTACGCTAAAGGTACCTTTAGGTATTCCGTGGCACACGATCCTTTAAAACTCCAGTCTGTTGTGTGCAACGGTGCTTCCACAGGTTTTAGCATGCTAAGGCTGGCTTCACACTGCAGTTTTTCACTGATCAGTGTCCATCAGTGTTTGTGTGCCAAAACCAGGAGTGTCTCCAAAACTCAGAACAGGTGTCAATCTTTCAATTATAGTTTTTCTCTGCAAGTTCCTCTCCTGGTTCCTCTCCTGGTTTTGGCAGACAAACACTGATGGACACTGATCAGTGAAAAACTGCAGTGTGAAGCCAGCCTTAGACTCGTAGAAGTGCAGTCACGCGAAATGGACCGTCGTCTTTTTCAGCTGGTGTTCTACCTCTGAAGGCTCCCTCTCCTGCTCTGCCATGCTTGTATGCACTTTTAAGGTATGAAATAAATGTTGCAATTTTAAAAGATCGTGTGCCATGGAAGGCCTTATCTGCTCCACTGTATATCGGTGTTATTTATTGCAACTTTTGATTGCAATCAAACTTAATTTCCATAATTCCTGCCTCTCTAAAAAATTTGGACATTTGATATAGAAACAACTTCTGTGTCATTTCCAGTTTTATCATTCGCCGTCTGTCAGGCTGACTAATAGACTAAGGCTTGAATCAATGACTAAAAGAGGAGCAGAACAATTGCGACTTATGCACAGCATGACTATAAATACTCTTGCAATCACATCCAGTCTTATACACAAGAAATGACAAAAAATAGCAACACTATACAACTAAGAGACAATCAAGCCTCGTTCTGATGGGCTTAATCCCTCTCAATAACCAATTCTGAAAATAAACTTCTTCCCTACTTGTATTGTGTTTCTCTGTATTGGACATCAATTATTTCCTCCAGTGCTTTTTGTATAGACAAGGACAGTAGAGCTATTATCTCTTTCTTTATGATCTTTCAATATCATCATATTTAGTTTATCACCTTTTGTTCCTAAACTTAGGCCAGTCCAATGTACCGTAGAGGCTTTTCTATATTGTTTTTTTTTATCTGGTCTATAGAAAAGGCCAAGAGTGAAATGTTAATTCTGCAAAAATACAAAGCCGCAATATTAAAGTCATCCATCCATTATTACAGAAGAAAAGAGTCACTTCAAAAGTCAATCAAAAATATGTCCATTTTCTTTTTGTATTGCAATGTATCATCACATCCCAAGATAAAAATGCAGAAATTAGATAAATATGTAACTGTACTAAGTTTGGAAATGGTGTAGAGATGACTTTGTCTTTTGGCACATCTCAGCACGACTTACACAATTAATAGTAGTGAAATACAGCTGGGCAATATGCCAGTTTAATATATATTTTATACTACATGGATGATAATGAATATGGTGCACAATTATGAATACAGAGCAGCTTCTCAATATGCATAGAGGTTGTAAAGGACCATTTATTGAGACACAAGGTGGGAGAATTGATTATTATAACATTTGACCTGAATGCTATTTTATTTTATAGAAGAGCAGCAGAAATTGCACAATTGCATTAACACGGGACAGATCTATAATGGAAAAGAAACAAGGCAGAAATGACTGTTTTCCATGAAGAGCACAGGTAGACCAACACAATGAAGGACTTTTGTTATTTTCATAATGACCATTTTGTTTTGTTTGCATTAGTATGCTATGCTACTGCAAAGCTGTTATGTAACTTTTGAAAACCCTTCTCCTCCGGCTGCTCTTGGAAGCTGCTGCTCTCAGTGTCCGTTATCATCAGAAGCGCTGATATTACATCAAAAGCATTGCATCCAGTATCTTAGCTCTGTCTAAGTTGACAGTATGAGCTACTAAGAACTGGGCTCAGTTGCGGGCTGTTGTTGAGCTTTGGCATAGGGATAGACAGACATCAAGAGCAGAGGCTGGATACAATGACGGTGAGTGAAGAAAAGATTCCGTTTTCAAAACAAACTACATCAGGAAAAACCAAAAATACCTCTAATATGTTCTCTTCTAATAAAACAAAAATTGGGGCAAGTTGAGTCTTAAGGCCCCGTTCCACGCTTCAATGTGCCAGCGATCCCACCAACGATCCGACCTGGTCAAGATCACTGGGACATCGTTTACTGATCGCTGCTGAGGTGTCACACGTACAGATATCGTGAACGACGCCGCAACGATTCAGCGACAAACGAACAATACTTGCGGTCATTTGGTCGCCTAGTGATTCATTTCTGAATAGGCAAAGTCGTAAACAAGATCGTTTTGAAAGGTGTCACACAGAATGATGTTGCAGGTTGAACGAACAACGGACGACAGATTTATGGTCAAGTTCATAAATCTGCGATCAACGATCAGCTGAATTTTCGTTGGTTGTATCTACGTATCACACGCAATGATGTCGTAATGACGTTGTTGCTACGTCACAAAACCTGTGATGTTTCAACGATATCGTTAATTATATCGTAGTCTGGAATGGGGCCTTTAATCTGGCCACCCATTAAAAAGCAGTTGGTTAAAGGTTTGTGGGTTGACATCTATGTTTTCCAACTCCCCATACACATAAATGCTTGGCCAAGTGCTTATGTGCTTTCAATTGAGAGGGGGAAATTTGCTACCACACACCTATCTCCCACAGACACAAAAAGATCAAGTGTTAAAATTTAACCTCACCCATCCTTCAATGCCTTCACTTCTTTAATCAATAAAAGGGGGCAGGATATCCTCATGGACAACAAATTATTTGTAGGTTTAGACAACTTTAATTTACTGTCTATATGGGTTTTAATTATATTCTACAGCTATGAACGCTTCTGAAGGTATTCCCCTTATTATGTGAAGTTGCCAGAAATACTTTATTACCTTATACTGTCTCTTTAAATATAGGATAAGACTTGATCCGTGCCCATTGAAAATCGCCATTGAACCAAGTAATAGGTTCTATTTTGTTATGTACAGTATATTTCCAGATAGGTGTCACGCCAGGGCATATGGACATCTGGCATGAGGCCCAACACAGAGACGACAGCAGGGTTAGAACAGAAAAAAGGCCCTGGTGATAGGGAGTGGGGAAATAGGATACCTCCTGGCACTCACATGAGTCTGCACCATGGACTCCCTAACGTTGGAAAGCAGAATTGCGCAATCAGTGACCTCCGATGAGGTCCAGGTCAAGTTTGAACACAGAACTTTCTCTAAAGTCTGGCTGTGCCTGCAGAAACGAAACTTCCATGGGTCCAATCATCTTTACACATCCCTAAATATGAGTCTATGAGTTGGTGGAAAACCTATACAGTACACGACATTGGCGTGCCATCCGTGTTCTGTTTGTATTTAACATTGAATATTATAGAAGGAGCTTTGTGATTTATATAATATCCCGCCATGAAAAACACTAATGGTGCACTGGTGGTAAAAATGGACACACGGACTGTACAGTGCACTGATGATGCACTGATCCAAAACACTAACGACACCGGTTCCATTTTCTCTCATATGTGTTTAAAGACGGACGTGTGAATGAGACCTGCACGTGAGTTGGTTCATTCTGAACACAACCACATCCCCAATTATAAGAGGGTGTTCACACTTATGCCATCACAATCTTTTAGTTTGGATATTTTTCCCTTCAAAATGATTTTAGTTTGTTTCTCAACTGTTTTTTACTGATTATTGGTCACATTAAAGGTGAAAAAAAGTTTTACAAATTTTTTTTGTAGATCTTATTCTTTTATTTGACAAAAATATTCTATTTTAACAGGGGTGTGTAGTATTTTTAAATCCACTGTAGGTGTGTTAGAGTGGTCATCATAATTACAATAAGATCATAGTAACATTATTTTTTATGTAATTGGTATATACACAATACACTACAGTATACACCAACCCTTACATAGAATGGAAACTGTGAATGGTCTAATCCTTCAGTAAACCGGACACATCACTTAAATAACATTTTTACGGCCTGATAAATGTCGGCTTTCTGTTCCATTTTCTTGCTTGCAGTTATCACAAGGACTGATAAAAGAGTCATAAAGCATCATAAATGGTCATCTGCTCAACTATCCTTGATCGCTTATGTCCCTCGTATCCACTTTTTCTATGAAATACACTGTGTCACCATAGTTTTACTTGATGGATCAAGTCTATTTATAGAAATCGTGCAGCTGCCATTTTATTTATAAGCCAAGAGGAAATGTGCTGCCAAGCTGGCTCTCTTCTACACATAAAATAATCATTAGTCTTAGAAAAATATGTTAGTAAAAGTCGCAAATCTCCAGCATGGCTCTCGTACTCAGAGAAGCATGATCTGATCTTTTGCACAAAGTTCATTTGAATTCTGTAAAATGACCATTAAAAACGAGAACCAATAAAAAATGTAGTAGATTGCTGTAAACTGCTGGTTAGATTTAGGTATAACATTTTATAATATAGTGTGGAGTACAGCTTCCCAAACACCCAACAATCTCATGTTTGATTTTATATCTATTAATAATTACGGTAATAGTGATGAGCGAGTATGCTTGCCACTACTCGGTACTCGAGTCGCACGAATATCTGAGTAATCTCGCCATACTCTTGCTATGCTCGGGGTCCACCTCCCTGAATGTTGGCGCTCTTTACAGAGCCAGCCCACATGCAGGGATTGGCTACCAGACACTGTAATGCCACAGCCATGTTGGTTGTGGCATTACAGTGATTGGCTGGCCGCACAGCGTCATCAGGTCTTTATAAGACCTGACCGCGCTGTGCTCGTCACTCTGCGTCATTAGACAGTCAGTGTAGGGAGAGCTGCTGCTGATTCAGGGACAGATTTCGTGCCTTTCAGCTAGTGTAGGTGCAGGGCTGTGCTATTCTAACACAAACAATAGTCCTGCTATGGACTAATTAGCTGTATACAAGCAGGCAAGGACAGGGAGACAGAGTATATAGGAAAATTAGGTGTACCAGTATACCAGCCAGCATCACATCTGTGACTGGTGTGCTAGCTTTAAGTCTCCTCTGCATGCCAAAACAGTCCTTGTAAGGATTAATTTAAATCTCTATAGGCAAGAGGGGTATATAGCTCCATTTTCTAGACCTCACAATACGCTGTCTAGCTGTACACAGCATTTGTAGCAGGTGTGTAGCTTGTATTATCTAAGTTTTCATCTCTCCATCCCAAAACAGTCCTATTAAGGATTAATTTAAATCTGTATAGTCAGGAGGGGTAATATAGGCCAATTGTCTATACCTCACAAGACACTGTCTAGCTGTACACAGCATTTGTAGCAGGTGTCTAGCCTGTAATATCATAATTTCATCAATCCATCTGAAAAACATTAATTGGAATCCTTCAGTTAGTTGTATACAGGAAGTGTATATAGCACACCATTCAAAATGAGCAAGGCCGGTGGCAAGGGACAAGGAAATGGACGTGATGGTGGTGCATGCAGAGGCCGTGGGCAAGCTCGAATTGGGCCGCAAGAAACGCCAACATCATCTCGCTCGAACCTTTCTGTCCCAATCTGAGGTCAGCTAGAGCAACGCGGCTAAATTCTGCCCTCAGATGAACTTTCTCATGTCACCCTGCTCACAACCGGCAGTCAGTTTCATATCCCGCTGTGAACAGATGTTGCTGAGGATTTTCATGGATTTTTTTGGGGGGTAATAAAGATGGGAAAAAGGTTTGTGATTGTGTTCTTTTTACAAGTAAATGATTTTTCACAGTGACACGATCAGGTCACGTGACACAACTGTTATGTGAATCACATCAGCTGACCACCTACAACACTCGCTGCCAGCTCCAGTCAGCTGAACCAATCCAGTCACATGACACGATTGCTATGGCATTCACATCAGCTGACTGCCTATGTCACTCACTGCCAGCTCTTGTCCGGAAGTGGTGACTCATTAAGATCACTGTTTAGGCAAGCATGGTGGCCGCTATCGATAGCGGGTACCATGGTTAACTGAGATGTCCTCGGATGAGCTCAGGAGTCACTGCATACCCAGCTACAGGTTAATTCACTAAGTGACTGAAGCCTGTGGTGACTGGACGATGTGTGTTCATCACCACAGCCTCGAATCAAGAAGATGTTGCAGAGGATCATGGAGGGTATGACTGAGGGATTAATAAATATGGAGTCCCTAAATGTCTTTGTGTTTTTATTTCTAATAAAATGTTTTCTCTCCATGTTGTGTCTTGTTTACTATTTACTTGAAATTTTCAATGGACAGGTCTAGCATTGGCCTGACATTAAGAATTTTGGGCTAAATGCAAGCTGGTAATACAAAGCTGGCATTAACCCCTTGTTACACAGTTTGCTACATGGCAACTGGAAGAGGCGGTTAAAGTGCTGGGAATTGGCGCTTCTTATGAAAGTGAAAATTTATGGGGTGGCTGCGGTCTGCTATTCTATAGTGTGGGGGGACCCAATAATAATAGGTCCTCACCCTGCTGAGAATACCAGCCCTCAGCTGCTTAGTTTTACCTTGGCTGGCAATTAAAAATAGAGTGGAGCCCTATGAATTCTTTTTGTCAGCCAAGGTAAAATTGGGCAGCTGAGGGAGGCAGCTCGCAGATATCCTCTTTACCTGTGCTGAAATGAAAAAATACAGCGGAGCCCTACGCATTTTTTTTACATTATTTTTTTTTTTTTTTACACACTGTGATGCCAGGTTGGTTGCCATACATTGTGGGCTGTGGGGACATGAGTAGTATTTTGCGTTTCTTTGAGTACTCCACGAACATGGCTAGCACTTATGACTCACAGTGGCATCTTGATCACAAATCCAACTATGAGCTTTTTAATGCAGCAGCTGTAGTGTTCATACTGGAGCTTGAAATAGGATCCTGCAGGGGAACTGTTAAAACAGGAAGTATAATAATTGGTCCCCTGCTAAATAGGCTGAGTTGGCACCTGAGGATCATGGGCATCTTTCTTCAATATAACCCCCCTGAAAATCAGCAAAGCAGTGTGAGCTCCAGGTCAGGCACCAGTCACTTCTGCTTTTTGATAACTCTGCTGGTTGGGGCTGCATGGCCCATCCAATGTAAAATTGCTGTTCTGTGGAGGATCTCTGCCAATCTTGGCTGTGAGAGTCAACAGTGAATATAGGCTCTGTAGGAGCCTTTTTTAAATGCTGTGCTCTGTGGTGGATCTCTGTTAATCTTGACTGTGAGGGTCAATAGGGAAAAACATGCTCTTTGGGGCCTTTTTGAAATTAGGTGCCCTGTGGTGGATCTTTGCCAATCTTGGCTATGAGGTTCAAGAAGAAGAACATGCTCTGTAGGTGCCGTTAATAAACAATTGGTGCTCTGTGGGGAAACTATATTGGCTGTCTGTGTAAACTCTGAAAACAGAATATTGTAAATGTTTTAATCTATTGCTAAACTGGTCAAATATATACTGTATACGTCAACAGTAAATACAAGCTATGTAGAGGTCTTTTTGTTAAATTGTTGCTCTAAGGGGAAGAGAACTCTAGAAATACAGGGTGTGTGGGTAAACTGTGGAAAAAGGCTCTGTAAGGGCATTATAAAAATGTGTGCTCAATGCAGGATCTCTGTCAATATAGGCTTAGTCAGTCAACTGTGGAAACAGCCTCTATTGAGGTCTATATTTAAAATTTGTGCTCTGTCCTTAATATATTATACAAATATAGGCTGTGAGGATCAGCAGTCAAAACAGGTTCTGTTGTTTTGGTTTTTTAATTGTTGCTCTGCTGGGGAATTCTAGCAATCTTGGCTGTGTGGGTAAAGTGTGAAAACCGACTCTTTAGTGGGTTTTTTTAAACATTTTTGGCTCTGTGGGGGAACTCTGACAATCTTGGCTCTGTGGGCAAGTTCACATTAATTACAATAAAACAGGCATAACTCACACAGTACTTGTCCTTACCTTTCGCTGGCTAGACAACTATACTTTCTGCACCCAGCCATTGCTAGCCTGGATTTTCAATTCCAGATTTTTTGTGGCCTAACCAAAAAATGAAATTATTAACAACGGATTTCTATGTGTGACCCCAGCCTTATTTTAAAAAAGTTCTGTTTGGTCTGGGTGGAACTTTTGCAATGCAATTTTGGCTATGCAGGTGAACTCTGAAAACAGACTCTATAAAGGCATTTTTGAAATTAGTGCTCTTTGGGGGACCTCTTCCAAGACTCGTAGCGAACCGCCAGTTTGATCACAAATCCAAAAATGAGCATTTTAACAGTAGCAGCTGTAGGGTATGCTACTAGAGCTGAAAGTATGGTTTTGTGGAGGAACTATACAACAAGCAGTATTATGTGCTGTGATCTTTCTCTCTGTATAATACTCTGCACTTTTTGGAGGGTCAAAGAATGTTGAGAGCATCAAATAGGGGATGTGGCCATTCTGATGGTGCTAGTGGTGGTGAAGGTGTAGCTTCTGCAAGGCGAGGACGTGGTCAATCTGTGCCTGATACCCATCCAATTCCTCAGCACGTCACAACACTCAGCACTACCATCTGATAAACTCTGTATTAGCAGGAGGCAGCCTTTCAATAAAGTAGTGATAGAGTATGTGTCCACAGATATTTGTATGTACTGATTAATGGGTCTGCCCCATGTAGTTACAGTTCCTTCACATTGTCTTGCACCAGGTCCTCTATCCATAATGGCCCCATTACCGACAAATAAGAAAATCGAAATACAGTCCTATTCCATTATTCATAGCTCTCGTAATCAAGCTTTGAACGATAATTTTTTCAAAATAATTACTTCGGGTCTCCGGGACACTCAGTCAGCAGCATTGAGGAGGTGCCCAAAGGCAAAGGGACTGGGACAGGCAGTAGCAAGGCTTGGTGATTCCAAGTCCAATTGCAAGCTTTTTAATTGCAACTGATATAGTGTACGCTACAGGAGCTGAAATTTAGACTCTGTAAGTGGAACTTCGAAAACAGGCTCTTTTATTTAAATTGTTTGTCTGTGGGGTCACTCTTCCAATTTTGGCGGTCATGGTCAACAGGCTATGTAGGGGTTAATGTAGGGTCAGCTGTGCCTGAGGTTTAAAGCGTTTTGATGCATGAACTACCACCACCAAATTTTGCTGGACATTTCTCTGTCCTTGTTACCACTTCCTACTACTCCACTTCCTCCACCTCATCCTCACTTGGTCAGTGTAACAACTGCACAACCAACTTTAACGCAATAAAGAGGGAGAAACAACAACAGGCTGTTCTGACTCATCTGTTTGGAGGTAAAATCCCACACCGTGGAGGAGGTATGGACAGGCTACATATGAGCCTTTTAAAATGCTACTATGTGGTGAAAAGCTACAAATTTTGGCTGTGGGGATGAACTCGGAAAACAGGCTTTGTCAGGGTGTTTTTAAAATCATTCCTCTGTTGGAGAAGCCTTTCAAACCTCGCAGAAGACCACCAACCTCAATCACAAATCCAACTTTGTGCTTTTTAACTGCAGCAGATGTAGTGTACGCTACTGGAGCTTAAATTTTACTTTTGTGGGGGAACTGTGAAAACAGGCAGCATAGTAATCTGCTGGGCACTTGTCCTCTGTATATAGGTAATGTAATACTCCGCACTTTTTGGGGTGCAAAGAATAAGGAGACCATCAGATAGGGCGTGTGGCCATCATGCTGCTGCTACTGGTGGTGGACCTGCTTCAAGGCTGTGGTCGATCTGTGCTGAACAACAGACCAATGAGTGACCAGTGCTGCTAAACCTCAACACGAGGGGTGTGTGATAACAGGTGAAACCAAGTAGCAGTGGTGTACTAACAGCAGAAAGGTACACAACTGTAGAGCCAGGGGACAGTGTTGAAGGAGGAGAAACTATTTTCACAACAAGGTGGCACCAAAACAATGGCATCACTGAAGCATGGCAGGGGAATACAGAGGGCATAGATTATATACATCCAACTGCAGACAGCTTGTCATTGCCTCTGGGTAGCCTGGCACACATGAGCAAATACATTCTGCAGTGACTGTCAAATGACCACCGAGTTGCCGGGACTGCTACCAGTGCTGATTACTGGTTGGCCACCCTGCAGGATTCTGGATCCAAGGACAATGTGCCATCCTTACTTCCATCACTGGAGCATGATCAGGTCCCCTTTTAATCATAATCCTAGTACCGCTATCAAACAAACTGGAAACTGTGTCCTATTCCATTAATCCTAGCTGTAATATTCCATCATGGCTGCCTGCTTTGAACAATAAATTTTTTAAAATCTTTCTTGGCTGTGTGGGTCAACAGTGAAAACAGGCTCTGTAGGGGCCTTTTTTAAATTTGTTACTCTGTAGGGGAAGTCTTCCAAGCCTCAAAGCAGACAACCAGCTCAATTCCAAATCAAATGACCAACTTTTTAACTGCAACTGCAATAGTGTACTCTACTACAGCTGAAATTTAGACTCTGTAGGGATAACTGTGAAAACAGGCTCTATAGGAGCCTTTTTTTAAATTGTTGTTCTGTTGGTAAACTTCATTAATCTTGGTTGTGTTGGTCAACTGTGGAAACAGGTATGTAAGGAGGCTTTAATTAAAATTGTTTCCCTGCGGGTGAACTTTATCAATCTTAGTCATGTTGCTAAACTGTGTAAACAGGCTCCTATAAGGGGCCTATGTTTCAAATTGGTACTCTGCAGGTATACTTTGCCAATCTTAGCTGTGTAGGTCAACTGTGAAAACAGGCTCTGTAGGAAGTATTTATTAAAATTGTTGCTCTGTTGAGAAACCCTGAAATTATTCACTGTGGAGTATGAGGAGCTACCTAAAGGTGGCGCTGGAATTTATCCACTTCCTCACTGAAGTGCAAATTTGCATATTTCCTAGAGGAGGGATGCGGCTTTAAATCTCCTTACCTACTTAACTGTCTTCTTATGGTTGCAAGCAAACTCCTTTCCATAAGGTAGATAGCAAGTTCCCAGACCTCGTCTTAGCCCACTCACACAGCCAGATCAGAATATCCCACACACTACACTGATGAGGGGCAGTTACCCCGAAACGCATCATCTGTAGTTTGGGGTTCTGATCTGGCACAAATCCCTAGTCATATTAAAAGGCTTGTCAGAAAGTCGACTATGACTATAACTATGAGGAGCTACCTAAAGGTGGCACTGGAGTTTATCCACTTCCTCACTGAAGTGCAAATTCACTGTGGAGTTGCACATAAGCATTTTAGTTTATTCATTTACTTGCAATGTAACCTTGATTGCTTTGATGACAGAACTCCTTTAAGTCATTTCCCTATCCATATTTGTATTCAGGGCAATTGTCCTGCTCTTATCCCATATACTGCTTCTTTTTGCAGTCCCCTAACCCAGTGTTTCCCAACTCCAGTCCTCAAGGCACACCAACAGGTCATGTTTTCAGGATTTCCTTAGGATTGCATAGGTGATAATTTAATCACTTGCACAAGGGATAATTCCATCATCTGTCTAATGATAAGGAAATCCTGAAAACATGACCTGTTGGTGTGCCTTGAGGACTGGAGTTGGGAAACACTGCCCTAACCCTTACTGCAAACCATTTTACAGCCATTTTTAATACGTTTGGGTCCCCATTTAATAGTATGTGGTTTGGAATCTGGGGTCAAGTTCAAGTCAAGTATCCAAACCAAACATTTTTTAAAGTTCCCCCAAACCCAGCATCTACCCGAACATCTACGGATCCCTTCATCACTAGTAGAATCTTTATAACAATCTTTTATAATGCAGAAAAAACTGTTAATACAGCAGTTATTTAGCTAAATACAGTCATGGACGAAAGTGGTAGCACCCTTGAAATTGTTCAAAAAATGAAGTATTTCTCCAAGAAGTTTATTGCAATTACACATTTTGTCATACACATGTTAATTTCCATTGTACATATTGGAACAACATGAATAACATTGAGAGAAAAGGCAAATTGGACATCATTTCCCACAAAACTCCAAACATGGGCTGGACAAAATTGCTGGCACCTTTCCAAAATTGTGAGTAAACAAGCAAGGGACGTTGATTTCAACTCATGTGTGTCAAGTAACAGAGGTGAGCAATATGAAAATAACACCTGAAACCAGATAACCAGATATTTGCATTGTGTGTCTGTGTGTGCCACAGTAAGCATCGAGACCAGAAAGAGGAGAACACAGCTGTCTGAGAATAGGAGAAGCAAAATTATGTAAAAATATCAACAATCTCAAAGTTACAAGTCCACCTTCAGAGATCTTAATGTTCCTTCGTACATGGTATGCAATATAATCAAGATATATACAACCCATGGCACTGTAGCTAATCTCACCAGAAGTGGATGACAGAGAATAATTGATAAAAGATTACAAGGCAGGATAGTCCGGATGGTGGAGTAAGCAGACACAATCAAGATCCAAACAATTCAAGCTGCCTTCTAGGCCTTGTCATCAGTGTCAGGACGAACTGTCTGTCAAAATTTGAATGAAATGAAATGCTATAGAGGAGATCCAGGAGAGACTCCACTGCTGACACGGAGACACAAAAAAGCCAGACTGCAATTTGCCAAAATTTACATGAGTAAGTCAAACTCCTCAGTGCCCAATGTTGGAAAGGTAGGTTTTCGTACTAGGTCATGGGTCTTCTAGGACATTGACCTCAAACATACTTTAAGAAGAACCTAGGAATGGATGAAAACAAAGCACTGCAGAGTTCTGAAGTGACCAGCAATGAGTCCAGATCTAAATCCCATTAAACACCTGTGGAAATATCTTAAAATTGCTGTTGGGAGAAGACACCTTCAAATATGAGAGACTTGGAGCAGTTTGTAAAAGATGAATGGTCCAAAATTCCAGTTGAGAGGTGTAAGGCTACATTCACACACAGCAATTTTGATGCATTTTTTGAGACTCTGATTTCCAGCTGCAAAACTGGATCAGCTTTTCAAAATATCAGGTGATCTGTTTTTGTCCGTTTTTGCTGCATTTTAGACTGTTGCATTTTTTTTAGCCCATAGACAACGGAAAAGGAAAATGCCACACAAATTGACATGCATTCTTAGTGAGGATCTGTTTTTGTGCAAAAAAAATAAACGGATCCTCACGAAATGGTGTGCAATCAAACATTAAGTTGAGGGTGCCAACAATTTTATCCAAACCATTTTTGGGGTTTTATTTGAAATTATGTCCAATTTGCCTTTTTTTCTGTTTTTTCTTTGTGTCATTCCAATATACACAAAGAAAAGAAACATGCATGACAAAACATGTTTAATTGCAATACTTTTCTGGGAGAAAAACTTCATTTTCTGGAACAATTTCAAGGGTGCCAACACTTTAGGCCATCACTGTAGATGGCAGATTAGCAAAAATTCTCATTTACTATATAGGAACAATAATAATGTAATACTTTTATTTATACAAACATTCTTCAGCAGTGCCGGGACAAGGCATTTTGGTGCCCTAGGCAGGTAAGGCAAACGGCGCCCCCCCCCCCCGAAATATGTCTGGGAATAAAAATGTCAGCATACTTTGAAAGTAAATTTATTTACTGGGGACCTATAAAAGGTTCGTCCAACCACACTGCAGAGACATACTGATAGGTTGTTTACATTGTGAGCCCCAATGGGGACAGTGTTCATGATGTATGTAAAGTGCTGTGAAGTTCATAGTGTAATATAAATGCAAAAAGTATTATTCTTAATATTATGTCACAATACCAGGATCTGAGGATCTTCTATTTCGAGGTCAGGGACTCTCTGATACCATGTTGCTGCTTGTCTCGCTGTTGTCCTCTTTTGAAACTGCAGTGCGGTGGACAAGAGAGCATTAACTGGTTAATAACAAGAAGTATGGAGTGTGTACTGAGCCATAAACCCTCCCCTTACCATGAAGTATGGAGTGTGTACTAACTGAGCCATAAACCCTCCCCATACCATGTCCGGCAGACATTGTAGGATTACTACCCATATATACTTGTGTATAACCCGACCTGTGTATAAGCCGACCCCCCTACTTTTGCCCCCAAAACCTGAGAAAACCTATTGACTCGTGTATAAGCCGAGGGTGGACCCCAGCACAGGTATACAGCCCCCAGCAAAGTGGTATATAGCAGCCTCTCCAGTAGTATATACAGACCCCAGTGGTAATACAGCAGCCCCAGTGGTAATACAGCAGCCCCAGGGGTAATACAGCAGCCCCAGGGGTAATGCAGCAGCCCCAGGGGTTATACAGCAGCCCCAGGGGTAATACAGCAGCCCCAGGGGTAATACAGCAGCCCCAGGGGTTATACAGCAGCCCCAGGGGTTATACAGCAGCCCCAGGGGTAATACAGCAGCCCTAGGGGTTATACAGCAGTCCCAGGGGTAATACAGCAGCCCCAGTGGTATATACAGGCCCCAGCAGTATATACAGCAGGCCCAGTGGTGGTGTATACAGGGCCCAGTATGCGGGGGCCGGGGGGGGAAGCGCGCCTTTGCACACGCACCGCGGCCGCCGTCACCGTGCGTCTGCTGTAAGGCTGCTTTCACACTGCGCTTTTCTGTGATCCGTGGCTGTCCGTTGTAAAACGGACAGCCACGGATCAGATTTTGGCCCCATGTTATCCTATGGGCACGGTTCACATCGGATTTGGCCTTAATGGCATCCGATTTTTGTCGGATCCGATTCTGGCCGATTTTTTGCTGTGCCCAAAATCGCAGCCTACTTCGATTTTTGGTACAGCGGGTCAAATCGGACCGAATTGGATCCGACCTGATCCGTGCCAAATAAGGCTGCTTTCACACAGCGTTTTTGTGCTGTCCGAGGGGATCAGACTTTTTGCAGCACCCCTCGGACAGCAACTGATCCAAACTGATGACTGCAATCGGATGCCAAATAGGCATCCGATCCCGATGTTTTGCAGCATCAGTTTGGATCCTCTCCCTGCTCCTCCTGTCACCTTGTCCCCCTCCTGTCTGCCCTCTGTCTCCCCTCTTTGTCCCCTCTGTCCTCCCACTTTGCAGCCCCTCTTTGCCCCCCTCTTTGCAGCCCCTCTTTGCCCCCCTCTTTGCCCCCCTCTTTGCAGCCCCTCTTTGCCCCCCTCTTTGCCCCCTCTTTGCAGCCCCTCTTTGGACCCCCTCTTTGCTCCCCTCTTTGCAGACCCTCTTTGCCCCCCTCTTTGCAGACCCTCTTTGCCCCCCTCTTTGCCCCCCTCTTTGCAGCCCCTCTTTGCAGCCCTCTTTGCCCCCCTCTTTGCAGCCCCTCTTGCAGACCCTCTTTGCAGACCCTCTTTGCTCCCCTCTTTGCAGCCCCTCTTCGGACCCCCTCTTTGCTCCCCTCTTTGCAGACCCTCTTTGCCCCCCTCTTTGCTCCCCTCTTTGCCCCCCTCTTTGCAGACCCTCTTTGCAGCCCCTCTTTGCCGCCCCTCTTTGCAGCCCCTCTTTGCTCCCCTCTTTGCAGACCCTCTTTGCCCCCTTCTTTGCAGCCCCTCTTTGCAGCCCTCTTTGCCCCCCTCTTTGCAGCCCCTCTTTGCAGCCCCTATTTGCAGCCCCTCTTTGCAGCCCCTCTTTGCAGCCCCTCTTCGGACCCCCTCTTTGCTCCCCTCTTTGCAGACCCTCTTTGCCCCCCTCTTTGCTCCCCTCTTTGCCCCCCTCTTTGCAGACCCTCTTTGCCCCCCTCTTTGCAGCCCCTCTTTGCTCCCCTCTTTGCCCCCCTCTTTGCTCCCCTCTCTGCAGACCCTATTTTGCCCCCCTCTTTGCAAACCCTCTTTACCCCCTCTTTGCAGCCCCTCTTTGGACCCCCTCTTTGCCCCCCTCTTTGCTCCCCTCTTTGCAGACCCTCTTTGCAGATCCTCTTTGCCCCCCTCTTTGCTCCCCTCTTTGCAGACCCTCTTTGCCCCCCTCTTTGCACTCCTTCTGCAGAGCTTAAAAAATAAAAAAATCTTCATTCTCACCTCTCCACGACACCCGCGCTGCTTCCAGCTTCTCTTCTTCTGATGCACAGGACCTGGCGTGATGTCACAGTCACATGACCGGTTACCGCGGTAACCGGTCATGTGACTGCACTGTGACGTCAGGCCAGGTCCTGGAAGCACAGAGCCGAGCGCAGGAGGCATCGCTGGATCGTGGAGAGCTGAGGATAATGATTTTTTTATTTTTAACCCTTTCATTTCACAGGATATCACTTCTGCAATGTATGAATATACATTGCAGAAGTGATATTATGGCACAGAGCGATTTTAGTGTACTGAGCATGCTCAGTACACTAAGATCGGGTCCGAGGAACTCAGCTGTTTCCTCGGATCCGCGCTCCATAGGCCCCATGTTGGAGGAGAGGAGGGGTGGGCACCGGGCAGAGCTGCTGGACAGGAAGTCCCCTCCTCCCTCCTCTCTGGCCGGCGCGGCCGCCGGCGGTCAGCACGGGGCCCCCCAGGGGGTGCGGGGCCCTCCAGGGGGCGGGCAATGCGCCCTCCACAAGATGGCGCCCTAGGCGATCGCCTAGGGTCGCCTACCTATCGTCCTGGCCCTGTTCTTCAGCACTGTTCAAATCAGAGGGGACATGAAATAATAGTATGATTCCTTACAGATTAAGGGTACCGTTACACGTCGCAACATTGCATGCAATTTCACTTGCAATTTGCTGGTTGCAGTGAAATCATGGACACATTGTTCCACACGGCAACAAAATAGAACAATGTGTCCATGATTTCACTGCAACCAGCAAATTGCCAGTGAAATTGCATGCAATGTTGCGACGTGTAACGATACCCTTACTTATACAGTTACCACTTTCTAGTTCATTGTTCCCAAACCAGAGCGCAGTGACGCCATATTCACACCCCATGAACTTTTCAACATCTTTTCACTTAACAGCAAAAAACTTAAATTTATTTTATTGGGATTTTATTTGATACTACATGGTGGCCCGATTCTAACACATCGGGTATTCTAGAATATGTGGGTGCGCGGCGGTGCGGGTGTACGGCGGTGCGGGTGTGCGGCGGTGGCCCCCTCAGTTCTCACCCGCTCCAGGCTTCTATACATCCGCCTCTCACCCTAGTTTGCCTTCTTCTTCCTCCAGCATAGACGTCAACAATTCCAAGGCCTCAGGAGGCAGAGTTAACAGGGGGCATCATAGTAGGAGTGTCCAAGTGCATAGCCCTGATGTGGTGGGCGTGCCCTTGTTCACGGCCATTACGACACCCCTTTTGGTAGCTCCACCCCCTGCGGCCTTTGCATTTCTGGAGTCTATGCCACGAAAAGAAGAAGAATGGCGGGGTGAGCGGCGGGCAGATGGAGCATGGACCGACGGCCGGATTGGAGCGTTGAGCGGGTGAGCAGCGGGTAGGAAACTGAGCGGAGGGGGGCGGGAGACCAGGCAGACTGTGCCTGTTTCTCTGTAACGGAAATCCCGCGTCGCTGATTGGTCGCACCCAGCCAGCCGCGAACTATCAGTGACGCGGGTTTTGCATTAGACTCAGTGTGACATGAGTGCAAGGTGAGTGCAGGGCTAAGTGTGAGGTGAGTGCGAGGTGAGTGTAGGGCTAAGTGTGAGGTCAGTGCAAGGTGAGTGTAGGGCTAAGTGTGAGGTGAGTGCAAGGTGAGTGTGACGTAAGTGCAGGGCTAAGTGTGACGTGAGTGCAGGACAGAGTATGATGTGAGTGCAGGACAGAGTGTGACGTGAGTGCAGGACAGAATGTTTCGTGAGTGCAGGACAAAGTGTGACGTGAGTGCAGGACAGAGTGTGACGTGAGTGCAGGGCAGAGTGTGACGTGAGTGCAGGGCAGAGTGTGATGTGAGTGCAGGGCAGAGTGTGACGTGAGTGCAGGGCAGAGTGTGACGTGAGTGCAGGGCAGAGTGTGACGTGAGTGCAGGACAGAGTTTGATGTGAGTGCAGGACAGAGTGTGACGTGAGTGCAGGACAGAGTGTGACGTGAGTGCAGGACAGAATGTTTCGTGAGTGCAGAAAAAAGTGTGACGTGAGTGCAGGACAGAGTGTGACGTGAGTGCAGGACAGAGTGTGATGTGAGTGCAGGGTAAGTGTGAGTGGTGGGTGAGTGTGAGTGCAGGGTGAGTGTAGGGTGTGTGGGTGTAAGTGGTCTGCAGTACCTGGCTCCTGGTGCTGTGTGCGTTTAGCTTAAGGACCTCTGGTGATGTTACAGCCATGTGATCTTGCTCCGCCCATGATTGTGACATCATCAGAGGTCCTGTAAGTATAGAGCCCACGTCACACATAACGACGCAGAAGCGATACCAATAACGATACAACCTGGCAGGGATCGTGGTGCGTCGTTTTCACATCGCTGTTCATTTCAAACAGCGAGATAGTGAAGTCGGCTTTCCCGCCCGCTATGTGAGTGTAGCGCTGTCGTCTCTGTCACGGCAATCAAGCGTCGCTGATGTGTCGCCAGTGCTTTTTTTATAAAAAACATATTTGCCGATACGCATTTCAGATTTATTTCCCTTATGCACAGGGGTGCAGTAAGGCTCTCTTCCGCCTGAGCCTAGGTAAGGACCGGGGGGGTGGGGTTGCTGTCGGCAGCCGCGGGTGAGGAGCCGGGAGGAAATTGCTGTCGGCGGCCGCGGGTGGGTGGGGCATGGTTGCTGTTGGCGGCCGCGGGTGAGGAGCGGGGAGTGGGGGTTGCTGTCGGTAGCCGCCGCTGGTGATTTTACCTTATGCAGCAGGCGCACGTCACACAGGGAGCCGGCTGCATAGTGCATGCGCCGCCCCCTTCTGCTCTGTGGCTCCCCCCGCCTCCTTGCCGCCTGAGTCTAAAGGCTCATATTGACCATTGGACAGTGCAGCCCTGCCTATGCATGGCACACATTCCCTATGCATGGCACATGTCCCCTATGCATGGCACACGTCCCCTATGCTTGGCACACATCCCCTATGCATGGCACTGCAACAAAGATCCTAGAGGGGGAATTCTAAATGGTTTATTTTTCCACCATGGATTTTACCCAAATTCACTACAAACTCCATGTGTTTAGGCTGCTTTCACATCAGCATTTCTCGGCATTCATGGTAGATCCATCTGTTTTGCCTGATCTGCCAGATGCTGGAACATTTGCAGCAAGACTGCAATCGACCTAATGCATTCCCTATGGGACTTGCAGACATGTGCGGCACTTGCAGTTTTCCCACGATCCAGTCAATACGGCACTTGCAGCAATGGACAAAAACCAATGCTAGCTGCGTTTTTTTTTATCTCGCCGCAAGTCAAAAACCGCAAGTGCCACACATGTCCGCAAGTTCCATAAGGAATGAATTAGGCTAAACCCAGTCTTGCCATAAGTGTTCTGGTAGACGGCAGATGTGGCAAAATGCCGGATCTGCCACGAATGCCAGGAAATGCAGATGTGAAAGCAGCCTTTCATGAGTGTTTCCCTCGACTAAATGCATGAAGATTATACACGTTGTTCTAGATATATGCCAAATTTTCCAGATATTTGTTGCCGACAAATTTTCAGCAGAAAAATGTATCATGAATTAATCTACACCTACATTTTAAAGAATTTTTTAACATAAATAATTAAAATTGCAAAGTGCTTGTAAAAATAAATACATTTTGCAACTCTTATCAAAAATCTCCTTAGTTCTCAAGAATGTAGGGATCAAAATGTTAATTGTTTACACATTATTTCCTAAGATACTGGCCATTGCTGAAGTCTATCAAATGCCTCTAATCACATATAGGCAGGATTTATTGCCTAAGGGCCCCTTTACACGCGGTTACAACAGGATGCATACAACCTGCTACAGGCTACAAATGTAGCTTGTGGCGCCAATATCGCCCGTAGTAGCGGCGTCTGAAGACGGGACGACACAGCCGGCTACAGATACATCTGTATCCGTGCACTGCCCATAAACAGATGGCTACATCGCCGATTGTAGCGAGCTGTATCGGCGTGTAAAGAACCCACAGAAGGGAACTCTGGACACTCGGCGATGTAGCTGCAATGTAGCTAAGGCGTCACCCAGGCTCCGTGTTACCGCGCCCCATCTGCGATCATTGGTGGAAGCTCCTGCATGACGATTGGTAGTCGCTGCATAGGGCGGCATATTTAAGGAGCTGACCAGTCACACTACACAATTGCTCGAGCGTGCTGTATTAACCAGCCTCCTGCGATGCCTGCCCAATCATTATGTTCTGGCTTTGTCCTATCACCGTACGGACGTCTTGTAATCCACAATTGTGGCACGCCTATGTGCTGTCCCTGCTGCACCAGGTCCGCCCATATTAGCTTGTTGTAGCGTTGTGTAAATGAGGTACGCTGAGCTACAGATGGCTACTTGAGACACCCGGCGATGTAGCTAGTTACAGATGTAGCGTAGCGTAGCGCACCTTGTGGCGGCGTGTAAAGAGGGTGCGTTTCCCGTTGGTAACCGTTCGGGCGTGCTCGTGCACGTGAAGTAGCCGTTGGTATCCATCCTGCAGTGGCGGCGTGTAAAGGTACCTTCACAGTCCTTGTATAGATATACTGCTGCTGCAAACTAAAAACAAAAGTCCTTTTCATGGCTACATGCTGTCCTTCCTCATTGCTACTTGAAATCAACATAGGACTAACTGGTGGAGGAGGGATAGTTTTGGATTAGAGGTATATTGGAAGGGTTTACTGCCTTAGGCTGGAGGCAAACGGTGCGAGGGACTCGCACGAGTGCCATGCGAGGGATACTTGCATTGCAATACGACCAGTGTTGCCCTATCAGGCAGGGCACACTGGTGCGAGTCCCCCGCACCTAACTCGCACTGCGAGTTAGAAGCGAGTGCAATCGCAGCATGCAATGCAAGTGTATGGGGGCGAGAAAATCTTGCCCCCATACAGCACACAGTGCGAGTGTGCAGGCAAAAATGCTTTAAACTTGCCGGCTGTCAAAGCCGGCAAGTTAAAAATGACCGCTTTGTCAGTACAGTAAGCTATCATCTTGTACTGCTGTGACAGCAGCAGTACAAGATGTTTAGCTAATACAATAATGATTGTAGTAAAATAATGTATTCTGGGGGTTATTTTACTGATTAACCCCATCAGCATCCTCTGCACCGCATGTGTGAGCAGAGGATGCTGATGTGGCTCTAAACCCAGTGCTAAAGGGGTTAATATGCAGCTTGTGTAGTGACACCATGTATGTGGAGAGTGTCCTCATTCTCTGCAGACATGGTGTCATTACACCGTGTGTGTGAAGGGGTTAATTTTTATGTATAATGGGTTAAAAGAACTGTCAGGTTTATAAATTCACAGAAAAAGCCGGCTTTATGTTACTGTCTATGGGGAGCTGTGGCTTCAGCACCATGAGAGGGGACAGCTCCCCATAGACAGTAACATAAAGCCGGCTTTTTCTGTGAATTTATAAACCAGACAGTTCTTTTAACCCATTATACATAAAAATTAACCCCTTCACACACATGGTGTAATGACACCATGTCTGCGCTTCTAATTGGTCGGCGCCAGCGAGTCGTTACAAAATCTTTAAAAAAAAAATAAACATATTCTAGACACCCGATGCATTTGCATCGGGCTCACAGCTAGTAGATTATAATCTCATACCCAGAAGTTACAATCATTGTTTTCCTGTGTATTACAAATGTATTGTTTATTTAACGCTATTCCCTCACCTTCTTCCCTTCTGTACCCCCTACCAAGAGAAAAAAATTTCAATAAAAACGTTTTGAAATGTATGTATATCCAGGATTGGCATCTACACCGTCGCAACTACAGTCACAAAATTTTGCACAGTCACATATCTGGATCCCGAGAGCGTCATAGGCTATGTTGTGAGGCGAAATTTTAACCCTGCACGTTCCAGTTCACCAAACAATTTTGCCCCTATCTACATAATGGGAAAAAGTGAATGGAAAAGTGTTGGAGGAAAATCGACAGCTGTCGGCTATAGCCACAAAATTTTGCACAGTCACACGTCTGGACCCCGGGAGCGTCATAGGCTATGTTGTGAAGCGAAATTTTAAGCCCGCGCATTCCAATTCACCAAACAATTTTGCCCCTATCTACATAATGGGGAAAAGTGACAGTTATCAGTTGACAGTTGTGAATGAGACTAACCGCACATACCAACATATAGTCACTAAGCTGGGCCCCCACGCACGGGGACATGTATACACACCACACGCACACAAAGAGTAGCAGCAAGTGTATAGTCGCTAAGGTGCAGCCCCAACATTGGATACTCACCACGCACCCGAACAAACACACACATACCACAAAGAGACACACACAACACAGAGACACACACACACACACCCACGGACACACACACACACCTGATAGAGACACATGCACTCACCCCACAGGGACACATACACACACACACACCACAAAGAGACACACACAACACATACACACACACCACACAGACCCCCCACAGGGACACACACATAGCCACCCTATAGGGACACATGCACTCACCCCACAGGGACACACACACCACAAAGAGACACACACCACACAGACCCCCCCACACAGGGACACACACCCATACACACCCTATAGGGACACATGCACTCACCCCACAGGGACACACACACACACCACAAAGAGACACACACAACACAGAGACACACACACCCCACACAGACACCACCCCCACAGGGACACACACACATACACACCCTATAGGGACACATGCACTCACCCCACAGGGACACACACACAACAGAGACACACACCACACAGACCCCCCCACAGGGACACACACACATACACACCCTATGGGGACACATGCACTCACCCCACAGGGACACACACATACACACACCCCAGGGACACACACACCACACAGACAGGCACATATGTGCACAAATCACCTCACACAACTCGCCTCCTACGTGTGCTATCTTTAATTTCCAAACATAAACATTTGATTAAAAACAGCCAATGTGCAACACATGAGCCATATAGGGAATTAAGGCAGATGTCAGTCACATGAGCTGTCTATTATGTGTATGTGTGAGGTAACATATACTGCCCGGCCAGGGGGAGGGTTTACTGTTGGCTGGAGATTTATTAGGCTGCCTATAGCAACCAATCACAGCTCAGCTTCTATTTTCTTACAGGTCATTAATATGACATATTCAAATTCTATTTTGTTATAGCTAACATCAGTTATTTATTAACCCGGGCGTAGCTGGGTACTACAGCTAGTCTAATATATAAAGCTGAATGTGTGTGTGTGTGTGTATGTATGTATGTATGTGTGTATATCCGGGATTGGCATCTACACCGTCGCAACTACAGCCACAAAATTTTGCACAGTCACACTTCTGGATCCCGAGAGCGTCATAGGCTATGTTGTGAGGCGAAATTTTAACCCTGCGCATTCCAATTCACCAAACAATTTTGCCCCTATCTACATAATGGGGAAAAAGTGAATGGAAAAGTGTTGGAGGAAAATCGACAGCTGTCAGCTATAGCCACAAAATTTTGCACAGTCACACGTCTGGACCCCGGGAGCGTCATAGGCTATGTTGTGAGGTGAAATTTTAACCCTGCGCATTCCAATTCACCAAACAATTTTGCCCCTATCTACATAATGGCGAAAAAGTGAAAGTTACCAGTTGACAGTTGTGAATGAGAGGGGCTTAATGATAGCACCAAAGACTAACAGCATATACCAGCATATAGTCACTAAGGTGAGGCCCCAACATAACATATTCACCACGCACGGGGACATGTATACACACTACATGCACACAAAGAGTAACAGCAAGTGTATAGTCGCTAAGGTGCAGCCCCAACATTGGATACTCACCACGCACCCGAACAAACACACGCACACCACAAAGAGACACACACAACACAGAGACACACACACACACCCCCACAGGAACACACACACACCCTATAGTGACACATGCACTTACCCCACAGGGACACACACACACACACCACAAAGAGACACACACAACACAGAGACACACACACCCCACACAGACACCCCCCCCACAGGGACACACACACATACACACCCTATAGGGACACATGCACTCACCCCACAGGGACACACACACCACAAAGAGACACACACAACACAGATACACACACACCACACAGACCCCCCCACAGGGACACACACACATACAAACCCTATAGGGACACATGCACTCACCCCCACAGGGACACACACACACCACAAAGAGACACACACAACAGAGACACACACCACACAGACTTCCCCCCACAGGGACACACACACATACACACCCTATAGGGACACATGCACTCACCCCACAGGGACACACACATACACACACCCCAGGGACACACACACCACACAGACAGACACAGATGTGCACAAATCACCTCACACAATTCGCCTCATACGTTTGCTATCTTTAATTTCCAAACATAAACATCTGATTAAAAACAGCCAATGTGCAACACATGAGCCATATAGGGAATTAAGGCAGATGTCAGTCACATGAGCTGTCTATTATGTGTATGTGTGAGGTAACATATACTGCCCGGCCAGGGGGAGGGTTTACTGTTGGCTGGAGATTTATTAGGCTGCCTATAGCAATCAATCACAGCTTCTATTTTCTTACAGGTCATTAATATGATAGATTCAAATTCTATTTTTTTATAGCTAACATCAGTTATTTATTAACCCGGGCTTAGCCGGGTACTACAGCTAGTTTAAAATAAAACACACAGACAACCCTCTTTTACCCATTTATTAACCCCAAAAATACCGCAATAATTTATCTTTCCACATATATGATGGCAGTTAGTTGCCAATACACTGCTGTATGGCAACCAATCACAGATGCCGGAACAATGGGTGGGGTGCAGTCTGACTGCACAGCCAATCACAGATGATGTCACAGAAAGTGGGGATCTGTGATTGGCTATTGGAGTCAGTGCAGTGGATAAACATGAGGATTAGGGCCCTTTCACATCAGCGGTATTTTCAAATCGCGGGAGATGCGGTGAAAAAACCGCATCTGCCTCGATTACTGCATAACCGCGACACTTGCGGCACACTTGCGGCAAGCCCCATGCAATGTCTATGGGGCTTGCGGTAAGGGTGCGGCAGGTGCGGCAAGTACTTGCAGCAGGTGCGGCCGCGAAACAAAACGCTGCAAGCAGCGGTTTTTTTTGCGGCCGCACCTGCCGCAAGTGCCGAAACCGCACTTGCCGCACCTGCCGCACCCTTACCGCAAGCCCCATAGACATTGCATGGGGCTTGCCGCAAGTGTGCCGCAAGTGTCGCGGTTATGCGGCAATCGCGGCAGATGCGTTTTTTTCACCGCATCTGCCGCGATTTGAAAATACCGCTGATGTGAAAGGGCCCTTAAAGAGAGGACCCGGAAGCAAGTGTGCCGCAGTGCCAGAGACTGGTAAGTACAGGTATGATTCTCCTGCTTTAATCATCATATTGATTTCTTTTACAGCCTTTTTACTCTAGCCCTTACTACCACCATTTATAACGCTAAAGTTCAGGTCCCCATAGACTTATATATAGGGTTCAGGATTTGGGCTCAAGTTCAAGTCAACTCTGGTCCCGAACCCAGACTTTAAAAAAAAGCATGCCCGGATCTGCCGAACCTCAATATCTGTGGGGTCGCCCGTCTCTAGTATTGAGCATTCAAGCATTTTAGTGCTCCTTCATCACTAACGCTCACATTATATAAGGAACATCTATGGATCTTTGTCAATACCCCATATTATTATATAGTTTGGCATTTGTGTTTCTGAAAGTGGCTGACAAACAGCATGTTTTATGTTTTGTATTTGCTCAGAGCTGCAATAAGTACCGTATATACTCGTGTATAAGCCGACCCGTGTATAAGCCGACCCCCCTACTTTTGCCCCAAAAATCTGGAAAAACCTATTGACTCGTGTATAAGCCGAGGGTGGACCCCAGCACAGTTATACAGCCCCCAGCAGTGTGGTATACAGGCCCCCCAGTGGTAGTATACAGCAGCCCCAGTGGTAGTATACAGATTCCCCAGCAGCCCCAGTGGTAGTATACAGATTCCCCAGCAGCCCCAGTGGTAGTATACAGGAGCCCCAGCAGCCCCAGTGGTAGTATACAGATTCCCCAGCAGCCCCAGTGGTAGTATACAGGAGCCCCAGCTGCCCCAGTGGTAGTATACAGCAGCCCCAGTGGTAGTATACAGGAGCCCCAGCAGCCCCAGTGGTAGTATACAGGAGCCCCAGCAGCCCCAGTGGTAGTATACAGGAGCCCCAGCAGCCCCAGTGGTAGTATACAGGAGCCCCAGCAGCCCCAGTGGTAGTATATAGCAGCCCCAGTGGTAGTATACAGGAGCCCCAGCAGCCCCAGTGGTAGTATACAGCAGCCCCAGTGGTAGTATACAGGAGCCCCAGTGGTAGTATACAGGAGCCCCAGCAGCCCCAGTGGTAGTATACAGCAGCCCCAGTGGTATACAGCAGGCCCCCAGGGGTACATATAGCAGCCCCCAGGGGGTACCCAGCAGCCCCCTGGGGGTACCAACAGCCCCCTGGGGTACCAACAGCCCCCAGGGGGTACCAACACAGCCCCCAGGGGGTACCACAGCCCCCAGGGGGTACCAACAGCCCCCAGGGGGTACCCAACAGCCCCCAGGGGGTACCAGCAGCCCCTGGGGGTACCAACAGCCCCCTGGGGGTACCAACAGCCCCCAAAAGCTGGCACTGTCCCCCCTTGTAAGGCCTCCCCCTCCCGCTACTTATACATTACCATCCGGTGTTCTGATCGGCGCCGCTCCTCGGTGCTGCGTCGCCGTCTTCATCCTCCCGCGCTGGCTGCATCCAGGATCTCCGGCGGTCGCGCGGTGACGTCATATCGCTGCGACCGCCAGAGAACCCGGATGGATGCAGCGAGCGCGGACGGGAGGATGAAGACGGCGACGCAGCACCGAGGAGCGGCGCCGATCAGAACACCGGGATGGTAATGTATAAGCACCGGGGGGGGGGCCCTTACAAGGGGGGACAGTGCCAGCTTTTGGGGGGGCCATATGCACTGCTTCCCCCTGCGCTGATTGACAGGGGGAAGCAGTGCATATATAATGAGCGGCCCCGCGTGACGGGGCCGCTCATACAGCAGCCCCCCCCCCCCGCCTCCTCCAGCCTCCACAGCCCCCACCACACAGCCCCCACAACACGGGTCTACCGTATAGACCCGTGTATAAGCCGAGGGGGGGACTTTTCAGCCCAAATTTTGGGCTGAAAAACTCGGCTTATACACGAGTATATACGGTATATTAAATTGCTGATTCCAAACTGAGGACTTTCTGGACAGAAGCACATTTTCAACTGATGTGTACTCATTTTCAGCTACATTAATTTTCTATTAAGTAGTCTATAGCTTGTCCCAACAATTCTACCAGGCATGTCCCAAGAGACTGAGACTGAGATTATGCTTTATTACTTCTTACATATCCATGCTTCTTTCTTTAAATGGATAATCCCATGATGGAAACTGCCAAACAAGTACTATATAGTGTTCGATTGCGTGAGTCAGCCCCATAAAAATGGATAGAGTGACTGGGCACCCATCGTTCTGCCATCGGTCATCGGTCACCTATAAGCTTCAATGTGGAAAAAGAATTTTGCATTTACCATACACGTATTTTAAGGGTTTACTCATTTTTAGTAAAGATGGCTATGTCAAACAACAGAAATGAGCGATACACGTTTTCTGTAATAAGTGTTACGCCTGTTTTTTTTAGTGTATATATGTAAAATAAATCTTGGATTTTAAAAGGATCTGGAACAGTTTTTTTCTATTTTTGAATAATTTTTACATTATTTGTCAGTCACCAGTAGGTAAAAGGGGGGAACCCGAGACCCTGAATGGTCCACTACAATAGCTACTTAGTATTATTGAGAACACAGAAGAAGAAACCCACACAAACGTGGGGAGAACATACAATCTCTTTGTAGATGCTGTCCTTGGTGGGATTTAAACCAATCTTAGCCACCATGGTGCCTCTGTACAGTATATCTATAGTTAGATTATCCTGTGAACAGGGCTGTGGAGTGGAGTCAGAGTTGGTGTCCATTTTGGGTGGAGTTGGAGTCGGATTCAGTAAAATTGAAGAGTCAGAGTCAGATGTTTGGCTTACTGACTTCACAGCCATGGTTGTGGTGTTGGAGTCCATTTTGGTGGAGTTGGAGCCCGAGTCAGATTCAGGGAAATTAAGGAGTCGAATGTTTGGCTTACCGACTCCACAGCCATGCTTGTGAAGACAATGTGTCAAGTTTGGCATAGGGCAAAAATCTGAACCTATTACTGGATTGCTCTAAATATGCTCCAATTTGGCATCTCTGCATTACCTATGTCTCTGGGATCATGACATTATAAAGAAGCCATTATAGACATAAGGTCATTATATGCCAGGAGGGTCTGTACTTTTCTGTCTCAATTATTGTAGCTTGAGAAAGGTTCCAGGCGGAATTGCAATGTTGTTATTTGGATTTTCACTAATAAAGACATCCTTATTTTTCCCTTCCATAGAGGAGTGCTGCCGGTTTTGGCCAATATCTATTTTGGAGCAGGTTGAGGTCTGAATTGGATTCCACCCTATACTCCTAACAGTGCTGCTTCTACTTTCTATGTATAATAATTACCCCTTATAGATAGCGACTCGCCCACCAGGACCGTGGGTTACTCGGAACTGGGCGGCAGTTCCTGCTCGAGAGCCGACTCCGTGGCCCTGGGCGGTTAAAAAAAGGACAAGCGGGGGGAAGTTTAATAATTGAGAATTAATGTGACGCCACCAGTGGAGTGCGGCTATGGGTAGCCGCCGCTGTAGTCGGGACCTCTGGGGATGATGGGAGTATCAGCGAGGATGCTGAGCCCTCCATGGGTAGGGTTGGTCCCCAGGGCAACCCTAAAGTCTAGTGTGGTGCAGGTTCATCAGGGTGCGGAGCTCCCTGTCACGGGCAGCCTCCTGCTGCCGGATCCCCAAATCAGTGCACCTCATCTTAGGCGCAATAATTTAAGTCTCAGAAAGTAAAGAGCTTTAACCAGGTTTACTCTGTTTTCTCAACAGATGGTACAGCTTATAACAGTTCAGCAGCAGCTCCGGTGTAGTCTAAGCAGCCGGGATGGTTTGTCTGCGTCACCCCCTTTCTTGTCTCTTTCTCGGTCTGTCGTCATGCTAGCTATGTTCCAGCAGTCATAGGCTTTCAGTGGGTGGCTTTCCGGGCCCCCTAACCCTAATACAACGGCCTTCTCTTAACTGCATCGAAGGTTGGGTCGCAAACATAAAGACCCCGCACTCCGCCAGGGTTCGTGGTTGGCGCAAACAGCATCCTGGCCACTTCAGCAGAGCCAGCACTCTGGTTCTGGCCCAGTCCTCAGTGTCCCCGCTAACCTGGGCACACCTAGACTCCCTCTGTCTTTCACCACGGTCTACAGCCTTCGACCCGGGCAAGCCCCATAGTGACACAGGCCGCCGGGTCCATGTCCTCCCTGTCCTGTCTGATGGTCTTGCTTCTCCTTCCGACTGAACTTGACTGGTCTGGGGTTTCTCGGCTCACTCTTACTCCACTACTCTCTTCTGAACTAGTCTGTTGTGTTCGCCCGTCTGTGTCCTTTTATTAACTCCCCTAACCGGGTTCCTCTCTAACTTTCCACCCACCACCTGGCTCCTACCGCTATCCTGTTGCTGGGCATAAAGAGAGTCCCTAGACTTAGGATCGGGAGTGTGTTGGGTGTTTGTGTGGTGAGACCGACTTACCAATCCCGACTGCTGCGCCATCTTGTGGCAACCGGTCCGCAGGGGCGCCACAATAGTGTCTCACAGATTCTATAACTCATGTGTTATTTTACTAACTACGTTTTAGATGTGCAACTGCTTGACCCACTAAAAGAGATAAAAGTAGTGTCTTGGAAAGCTTGTATTCACAACAACAGAAAATAAACAAATGTTTCTGTAGAGGAAAGGTTTTTATTGAAATGCCACAGGATGAGCACAATAAAGAAATAATTCTGTTAACACGTGATGTATTATACTCCTTGTGTTGTGATTACTATTTGCGTCTTGTTACACGTAGTATTTGGCCAGGTTATAGCTTACTCTTCACAATTGGCAGACGTAATGATCTCTGCTCGGCTAAATTAATAGGCTCAGCCAAGAGTTAAGTGCTCTCTTTAATTTGTGATTGTTGAGCGCAATATTGTCCTGGGAGGCCCTCTAGAGGTGAAGTTGTGCTATTACCACTAGTGTGACATCAGACTTCTCTGATCACCTTTCAGCAATGCAATTCTGCCATTTCAATTTTTGTTTTCATGACCGTCTTCCTACTTGGCGTAATTAATTTTATATTTTGATAAAGTGGACTTTTATGGATGTGGTAATAGCAACAATACATTTTTTTCTTATTTCTCTATTATTAACAGAGAAAAAAAAGGGATTAATACTTTTTTTTTTTCATATTTTTAGAACCTTTTTTATTTTTCTTCTATTTCTTAGTCCCTTCACTATGCGATAATCAGATTATTTATACTATATTTTATCGCTAATGTATCGTAGCCGCCATCTCCCAGATATGGTACAAGCTAAGCACAATACATCGACAGCTAACATATATATAAACTATGTCGATAAGAAGGTTAAACAATCTGAGGTCTGTATTTACTTATAGGTGTGTACTTGTTCAGAGAGGTCTGTAATCATTTTGAGGTGGTCTGAAGGGAGCCGTATATTTGTGGTTACAATGTCATATTGGTCCAGCAGATGTGTCCTACTAAAATGAAGAAGTATATAGTGCAATGTCATGTATTGCATTGCACACACCTTCTATTCTTCTCTTTAAAGGAGTTATTTCTATAGTTCATTTCAATCAAAAGATTTTGACATAGTAATATAATAATAATTTCCACAATTAGATGTTTAAACAAATGTTCCTGTGCTGAGATAATCTTATGTATGTGTCACTGCTATGTACTGTGTAATAGATGTGTCTGACTGGACAGGGACATGGTCTGATCATACCACATCTCCTGGGCGTAGATAACCTTATATATGTGTCCCTGCTATGTACTGTGTAATGGCCGTGTCTGACCGTACAGTGACATGGTCTGATCATACCACATCTCCTGTGCTGAGATAATCTTATATATGTGTCCCTGCTATGTACTGTGTAATGAATGTGTCTGACTGTATAGGGACTTGATCTGATCATATCACATCTCCTGTGCTGAGATAATCTTATATATGTGTCCCTGCTATGCACTGTGTAATGACTGTGTTTGACCATACAGGGACATGGTCTGATCATACCACATCTCCTGTGCTGAGATAATCTAACATATATGTCCCTGCTATGTACAGTGTAATGGATGTGCCTGAAAGAAAGGGACATGGTCTGATCATACCACATCTCCTGTGCTGAGATAATCTTATATATGAGTCCGTGCTATTGTAATGAGGTGAACAATTCAGCCTGTATCATAGAAATGGATATGGAAATGAACTGTGCACAGTCCGCTACTGCCCCCTTGTGGAAAAGTGCTGAAACAAACGCAGAAAAGTGGGAAATTCCCTTTTCAGCAAAAGTGTTTACCCAGGAAGGGAAAGAGCGGGAAGTCAGTGCAGATCCAGAGCTGAGCAAGGGGAGACCTGCGTGTGGATGTCTGTTGAAAGAGGGCTACTTTGCTACACCTTGCCGGAAAAATCACCCCGCAGAAGCCCCCGTGACTGATCCTGGGCCACTGGACTTTGGTGCTGTGACTCTGGCCGCTCTGCAAAACCTTGCCCGCCGAGCACCCGGAGTGCATGTGCAGGGGCCGTGACCGACATAAGGGAGCCATTTGTACTGCCGTGATCTCCCTCCTGCTGCTCGGGGTGCCCCCCGAGACTGAGAGAGACTTCTGTGCTGCTGTGGGCCCCCTTCTGCTGCTCGGTGTGCCCTGAGACTGGGAGAGACTAACAAAGAATGATTCCGTTACCTGCGGAAGGAGACCAAAGAAGAAGACTGAGCAGTTTCCCCCTTCAGCGGTGCACCGGGACCCGTCCTCGTGAGATCCCCAGGCCTGCGACGTGGGAGCGACATCTTCTTCTGTGATAGACTGGTACGTGATTTTAGGGAAAGTTAGGGAAAGATACCTTCATTGTTGTGTTTTTTTCTTTTCTTGCTGCGTACCCGGAAGAAGTGAAGATCCAGAGACTCTAATATATACAAGTGCGCATATAGTTCGGTTGACTGTGATATAAACATGTTTGACAGTAAAGAAACGTTATTACCGGTTAAACCTGAGTATGGGGATTCTGTTGAGAAAGATCATACACACACACCCGCGGCCTTGCCACCGGTCGCTACATCTGGCGTAGTCGGCAGGATGTGTGATCAACAGAATCTCCTCCCGGTAGTAGCTTATAACCAGACTTATACTACGGCCTGCAGGTCCATATCCGGTGCCAGCACTCCAAACAGTGACACGGAAGAATTGAAGCAGATAGTAGCAGAGTTGCAGAAATAGATACTACAGCTACAGCTCATGCTAGACCAACAGGCGGACAGGCAAGCGAGACAGCAACCCAGCCGGCCTATGGGAAGGTGCTGGACATGCGGCGATCCCCGCCATAGGGCAAACCGTTGTCCGCATCCTCCACCCGTTGTCCGATATACCAGAACAAGCAAGTCATGCCCCACAACAGCAGCCACCTTTAAACTAGACGCCCCAGCTAAAGCGGCTCGCTCGGCAGGGGAGACCAGGGAAAAGGGTGTGAAGAGACAAAGCCGGACCGATAAGCAAGTACTGGCCACTCGGGTCCAGGGGACGGTGAAGTGGTTTAATGTCCGCGATGGGTATGGCTTCATCAACAGGAATGACACAAAGGATGACGTGTTTGTACATCAGACTGCCATAAAGCGTAACAATCCTCGTAAGTGCCTCCGCAGCGTTGGTGATGGGGAGATGGTACAGTTTGATGTTGTGAAGGGAGAGAAGGGTACAGAGGCCGCCGACGTCACCGGTCCTGGGGGTGTTCCCGTTAAAGGAAGCAGATTTGCCCCCAACCGGCGCCGCTACCGCCGGCGATCCTACTCTCCCCGGGTAGAAAACGTGACTGAGTTTATTGGAGATATTGTGAGCCCTGAACAAGGGAGCGAAGGTGAACGGGGGGATGACGGTTTCCCCCAACAGAGGTCCCTACCCCGCCGGAGATCAATCCCTGTGATATCCACAGCCATCACTGCCTTGGAGCCGATGGTTGTTGACAGGGACTGTCAACCTTTAAGTGGGGGGGTATGTAATGAGGTGAACAATTCAGCCTGTATCATAGAAATGGATATGGAAATGAACTGTGCACAGTCCGCTACTGCCCCCTTGTGGACAAGTGCTGAAACAAACGCAGAAAAGTGGGAAATTCCCTTTTCAGCAAAAGTGTTTACCCAGGAAGGGAAAGAGCGGGAAGTCAGTGCAGATCCAGAGCTGAGCAAGGGGAGACCTGCGTGTGGATGTCTGTTGAAAGAGGGCTACTTTGCTACACCTTGCTGGAAAAATCACCCCGCAGAAGCCCCCGTGACTGATCCTGGGCCACTGGACTTTGGTGCTGTGACTCTGGCCGCTCTGCAAAACCTTGCCCGCCAAGCACCCGGAGTGCATGTGCAGGGGCCGTGACCGACATAAGGGAGCCATTTGTACTGCCGTGATCTCCCTCCTGCTGCTCGGGGTGCCCCCGAGACTGAGAGAGACTTCTGTGCTGCTGTGGGCCCCCTTCTGCTGCTCGGTGTGCCCTGAGACTGGGAGAGACTAACAAAGAAAGATTCCGTTACCTGCGGAAGGAGACCAAAGAAGAAGACTGAGGAGTTTCCCCCTTCAGCCCTGCACCGGGACCCGTCCTCGTGAGATCCCCAGGCCTGCGACGTGGGAGCGACATCTTCTTTTGTGATAGACTGGTACGTCATTTTAGGGAAAGTTAGGGAAAGATACCTTCATTGTTGTGTTTTTTTCTTTTCTTGCTGCGTACCCGGAAGAAGTGAAGATCCAGAGACTCTAATATATACAAGTCCGCATATAGTTCGGTTGACTGTGATATAAACATGTTTGACAGTAAAGAAACGTTATTACCGGTTAAACCTGACTATGGGGATTCTGTTGAGAAAGATCATACACACACACCCGCGGCCTTGCCACCGGTCGCTACACTATGCAGGGGTGGACTGTCCCAGGTGCATTTGCCCCCTGGGCCGATGGTACAGTCCCAGTTTAGGGCTGCCCACAAGAGGGAGAGCGGCCACACAAACTTGAGAGACCCGAGACTGGAGCGGAGGCAGCGGGGAAATGAGAAACACACCCCCCCCCCGCTCCTCACCTGGCGCTAGCAGCAGAACCTCACTCCTCAACTTGCGCCAGCGGCATCCCCCCCCTCCCCCCGCTCCTCAACTTGCATCAGCAACACCCCTCCCACTCCTCACTTGGCGCCAGGCTGTGCAAGATGGACTGCCACCCAGGGTAAAAGCAGCCAGCCAGACCCTGCTGCAAATGTACTGTGTAATGGCTGTAACATACAGGGACATGGTCTGATCATACTACATCTCCTGTGCTGAGATAATCTTATCTATGTGTCCCTGCTATGTACTGTGTAATGGCCGTGTTTGACTGTACAAAGACATGTAAATGCTGAAGGCCCGGCTACCCTGTGTCTGAATGGTGCTCGAGGTAAAAAGAGATATCAATTTGAACTAGAGACCTCGGCACACACTCTCAAAATGAAAAATGATTCGACTCAAGAGTCAGAGAAATCCAAGAAACAATTTTTTATTTTGTACAGCAGTCCTTGTTTTCGAAAAACAGTTAAAGAAAATGTTTCTTTCTTTTCCTGATGACATGTATTTTTGGCTCTTTCTGTTTACCATTTTCTGTTTCACTTTCTGTTTCATTTTGTGAGTGTGTTTCGACGACTCTAGTTCAAATTGATATCTCTTTTTACCTCGAGCACCATTCAGACACAGGGTAGCCGGGCCTTCAGCATTTACATTAACGTATTTTTGCCTGTGCTCCTGGACGATGTCCTTCACCAGTTTTGCTTACTCCAGTGAGGAAACCACCGCCATCCTGGCGCAGACCGTGTTGACCGAATCTTTTCTTACAGACACTGTAGAAGAGGTTCAAAGCAAGAATTACAAGAGGGAGCTCCGGAGACAAGTGTGGAGATACGGGGGTCATACAGAAGGGGTTATCCTTCAGTCCGACTCTGACCTTCAACACCTTTGTAGGAGAGCAAGAACTCAAACGCGTTTTTAGATCTATAGGGCTGAAAACACATTTTTCTGGTTCCCATGAGGTAGCAATACCTGATAGCTCAATGGCAAATAAATAGTCGTTTACAGCTCATTACTTGGGACTCAAAAAAACAGTTTGTACATGCCCTCTAAAAAATACCACCCAGCAGAAACCTACATATCATTAGTCAAAGCTGATGTGGATAAATGGTCCACAAGTATTCAGCGAGGTACCCTCCAGGTTAGAAATAACCTATCCGCTGTTGAGCATCAGGCCTTCCATAACCTACAGAACAACAAGAATATAGTCATGAAATCAGCCAACAAGGGTGGAGTCCTTGTAGTTCTTGACAAAACATACTATATTTCCAAGATTCTTTGAGGTAAAACATTTCTCTATGTTTTTTAAAAATGGTTTTACTTCACAGAAATACTTATTTGTAAACCCATGCTATACTGTCTGTATACTCTCTTTTGTGTCATTCCCTGCCCAGGAGATGTGGTATGATCAGACCTTGTCCCTGTATGGTCAGACACAGCCATTACACAATACATAGCAGGCACACATACTGTATATAAGATTATCTCAGCACAGAGGATGTGGTATGATCAGACCATGTCCCTGTACAGTCAGACACATCCATTACAAAGCACATACCAGGGGCACATATATAAGATTATCTCCACACAGGAGATGTGGTATGATCAGACCATGTCCCTGTATGGTCAGACACATCTATTACACAGTATATAGCATAGACACATATATAAGATTATCTCAGCAAAGGAGATGCGGTATAATCAGACCATTTCCCTGTATGGTCAGACACATCTATTACACAGTGCATAGCAGGGACACATACTGTAAATAAGATTATCTCAGCACAGGAGATGCGGTATAATCAGACCATGTCCCTGTATGGTCAGACACATCTATTACACAGTACATAGCAGGGACACATATAGGATTATCTCAGCACAGGAGATGTGGTATGATCAGACCCTGCCTGTCCCTGTATGGTCAGACATATCTATTACACAGTACATAGCAGGGAGACATACTGTATATGATTATCTGAGCACAGGATATGTGGTATAATCAGACCATGTCTGTGTACGGTCAGACACGGCCATTACACAGTACATGGCAGGCCACAAATAAGAGATTATTTCAGCCTTTTATTTAAAAAAACATCCAATTGTGGAAATTATTATGTTATTATTAAATTAAAATAATTATTAAAGGATCAGTGGTTTAAAATGAACTTTTTTTGTGGGACAACTCTTTAAAGTCCTCTTGAAATCCTTTTTACTTCACAGAAGCCAAGCAGAAGAGGGAAACAAAACCAGTAAGGAACGTTTACAATCAAGAGTTAAGTACAGGTATTTTTTTTCTGGTTTTACTTGCCAGATTCTTCCCAGAACTCTGAGGTTATGTGCTCTCAGTCCAGAGGAGTTGCGTGTTGGACGCAGCTCCTCCGGACTTGGGTGAAGCCGTGGGTGCCCGTAGGAAGAGCCCAATCGCCCTGTAGTTATCATGTGCGGTGGCTTCTCCCTCCGTGCACCCAATGGCAGCCACTTCTGACTCCGCAACATGAAATAAACATACGGAGGAGGAGCGGAATGCCGGCAACCCGCACCGCAGCTGTCAGATTGCTGCGGTCAGATTAAGCATAATAAGGATGGGATTTCTTGACATCCCATACCCTATGCTTATACTGTACTACACAGCATTATGGACGCTGCATCTAAAACACTGCGACTTCTCATCGTGAGTATGCAGCCTGAAACGGCAACCTTATTAGTTACTCTCAGGGATTTTAAAGTGGTCGTTCAGCCTTAAGCTACAAGTCTGCACTGACTATATGTGTCTGCAGACTTGTGGATCTTCACATCTCGCGCATTGTCAATATTCTCTGGAGTCGGTTCCGGGTGATCATGTGACCACAAGTATGCGTTATCCATAGAGTCCAAAGGGGCCCTGATGAAGTGATAACTGAGATCACGAAACCGGTAGGCAAATTACCCATTAAACAGTGTTTTATCTATCACTCTGTTTGTCTTCACTGGAGGTCAGCACGGTGGATCTATGGAACCCAGCACTTTCTGTTAACCCCTTTGGATCCTTACTCTGCTGGACACCTGCTGCGACCATAAGAGAGAGCGAAGTTAGTTGGTTGTGACTTGCACAACCAAATCAGGTGAGTCCTTCCACTAAAGGGGGGCACTGAGGTTATTGGTACAAAAGGAAATTACTCTATGTGCGCTCCATTTCCCTTTTTATTATCCATAGAGTGACAGCAGACTTGTGGATCTTTACATCTCGTGCACTGTCAGTATTCTCTGAAGCCGGCGCCGGGTGATCATGTGACTGCAAGTATGCGTTATCCATAGAGTGAATGCAGACTTGTAGCTTAAGACCAGACAACCACTTTAAGGTTGCCTAGACTGTCTTCTGATTGGCTGATCAAGTGCCAATCAGTGGTCCCGTTATCAAATACTTCTTAGGTATAGTTGTAGATGTAGATTAATGTAGATTTGTCACTACGCACAGAAAGAAGTACAACTCTGAAGCACAAACTACTAATCTAAAAATACTGTGCAGAAGAACTTCCTGGGCAATTAATTATAATTAGGTCATACTAATAAAGCTCTAACGTATGATACCATTACACGTTCAGAACACTATCAGTGCGGTTCAGGAAATGCTCACTAAGTAGAAGACAAATATTTTTCATGTGGTGAAGCAGTCAGGCTACACCTTTCCTGTTCAATGCGCAGTCAAGTCAAAAAATGTCATATGTTTTCTCTGCAAACTATTACATGTTTGCCATCTTTAAGTCACCGACCAACAAATATTGTATTTAAAGCAGTTTTCATCGGTTCTTATAAAACATATCTAAATTGAATGAAATCATTCCATTGGTCAACAATGAGAACTTTTCCTTGCAATTCAGCACTGTGCACCTGTTATTCTATTCCTCTTGGAATACTATGAATAAATTGACAGCAAATAACAGCATAGGCCAGGGTCAGACTACCGTTTACATCCGCTAAAAACGTAGTAATTTTTTCAGCAGCGCACATGCGCTATGCAGCACCGCTGCAGCTCAACGCTGTCCCTGGTTACCCATTGTTGATCGTGGTAACCAGTCACACATCCAGCTGAATAGCATCCACTTCAGCCGAGCCGACGGGATGTGGAATGCGGATGCTATTCAACTGGATGTGTGGCCGGTTACCACGATCAACAATGGGTAACCAGGTGCAGCATTGAGTAGCAGCGGTGCTGCATAGCGCATATGCGCTGCTGAAAAAATTACTACGTTTTTAGCTGACATCCGTGACATCTGCTAAAAACGGTAGTCTGACCTGATACATTCAATGTAATTGATAAAAATAAAGAGAGAGAAAGAGTGCCAAGGTATTACAATGGTCAAGGATTAAGAAAATACATAACAGATTGTAATTTATTTATATAAGAAAGAAGAGTTAAGAAGAAGAAAACAGAGAGAAGTGATTGTCTTTGAATCAAACATCATTAGACATGTGGAATGGTTATTGTGTTATACAAATTGATCAATGCTTTCATGTTAAGATGCAGAGTCAAACTGGACTGTTACATCTGATTTCTGACAACGCAGTTGCTAGAATTATAGAAATTTAAAGGTATTTAAATGCAACTGGGTCAATACAGTATCATTAGTAGACAGGTCAAGAATGGGTTTATAGCAACCAATACTCTCCTAGGGCTCTATTTAATACTTGTATTTAAGTCACTGTCCACTATGATACTCTTGTGCACTTTGATATAGTCTGTGTTTGACATCTGCTGGCTTTCTGATTTTCTACAGAATATTCCCTGGATTCCTTGGTGGCTTGACCTTGATCTTCCTGACTCTCTCTAAGTCTCTGGCTGTGATTGCTCACCCTAGACTATGAACTGCATAAGGCTGAAGTGACACTAGTGTATTGCATCCAATTTACCATTGGAGCTGTGTATGTTGGGTTAATAAATGGGTAAAAGAGTGTGTGGTGTGTTTTTATTTCAAAAAAGAATTTTTCATTGTATGTGTTTTTCAACTATTTACTTACAGGCTTGGTAATGTAGGGATCTCATAGATTCCAGAGCATTACCAATCCAGGGCGTGATATTGGCAATCAATATTCAGCTGTCATTAACCCCTTCTAGTACTCCAATTGTCATCGCACCAGGGCAATTTGGAAGAGCCAGGTAAAGCACCAGGATTTGGTGCCTCTAATGACATGCCAAATTCTGGGGTGGCTGCAGGCTGCTATTGCTACCATTGGGGGAGCAATAACTATGTGCCTCCTCAAGGTAAGAATGCCAACCCCCAGCTGTATGCTCTATCTTGGTATCAAATTGGGGGAACCCCAGGCCACCATTTTTAAAATTATTTATTTTTTTTAAATGCAAGGGTTTCCATATTTGGTATTCAGCCAATATAAAGAGCACAGCTGGGGCTGCAGGCCACAGCTGTCCGCTTTGTTTGCACTGGGAATCAAAAATACAGGGGAATACTACACAATTTTTTTTCAACTACCGGTTTTATTTTTACACACATATGACAGCAGGTTGGTTGCCATTCACTACTCTACATGGCAACCAATCACAGAAACTGTTACAGATTATGGGGGCAAAGTCTAATTGCAACAGCCAATCACAGACACTGTCACAGAGAGTTGGCATCTGTAATTGGTTGTTGCAGTCAGTGCAGTGAATATTCATGGGTCTTAATGAGTAGAACCAGAGACAAGTTTGACAGCAGTGTTGGAGATTGGTAAGTATAATGCCCTTTAATTACCATTTTGTTTTCATTTACAGCCCCGTAGCCCTCTAGCCCTTACTGCCACCATTTTATAACACCAGAGTTCAAATCCCCATAGACTTATATGGGCTACGGGCTTAAGTTCGGGTCAAGTCCGGTCCTGAACTCAGACCTGCGGGTTCGCCCATCTCTACGTATGAGTGCTATCCAATTTTTTTTTACATACAGCACTTGTACCTATGATATCCAAAGGGGCAGTTCACATGTCATTTTTTTTTTGACTAAGTAGCCCATAGAAAATCACGCAAATTTGTCCCATATTGATCCGAATGTCGGAACAAAATTAGAAATGCAAGTCTATTTGTCAGTGAAAAAATATGACAGCATTCAGGTGCCATAAGAGTACATGAAAAAAACTTTATTTTGTTCTCTCATCAGTGAAAAAAACTAATGAAACTCTTAGGCTAGGTTATGGGGAGCGCTGCCCATAGATCTTACTGTATAAGCCTTCAGGACCTCGGACAGTGCACATACTATACCTACAATAGGTATACTATGCGCAGCTGTCAGGGGAGCCGCCGGTTTCATTGATAAAAGTTGTACAGAGCCGACAGGACTCGGCAATACTGTACATGAGGAATTAGCCCCTGACATGCCCACCTGAGTGGGTTGCATGTCTCTAGGGGGGTGGGCACTCCCTAGAGACATGATGGCCAAAATTAATATTAACATTACAGCTTTTTTAACAGTTTAAGCACTTTATACGGGAACCGGATTGCTCAGGATTACACATCCTGGACAATCCGGTTGTCGCAATGCAGGGTACAGAACCAATCCAAAAACTGCAGCCTGCATGATTTTTAACACAGGCTGCAGAGCCGGAGGAGGTAACCGGATTGCTTGTAAAGCAATCCGGTTTTTATAATAGGCTCCTATGAGGAGCGTTTCCTGCTCCGGTTTTGAGCTTTTTAAAAGCTCAAAACCGGATCAGGTTTTAAAAAAAAAAAAAAACGGATGTGTGACCCTAGCCTTAGACAATGGTGAAGTTCAGATCTGCGATTTGTCCTCAGTCATAATTGGACTGAGGAAAAAGTCACAGCATTTTGTGATTGTCAGCGAGTCTCAGCTCCTTTGTACCCATACAAGTCTTTGGGTGCGAGTGAAATATCGGACTGCACTCGGCACACATGTAAGTGCAGCATGATATCAAGGCCAGTAATGAAGGTGATGGGGGGATTAATGTCTTCAGCCCCATCACACTAAGCGAGATCACTAGTTTTGTGACGCAAAAACGACCTCAGCAGCGATCTCGCTACGTTTGACACGTAGCAGTGATCAGGCCCCTGCTGTGAGTTTGCTGGTCGTGTCGGAATGGCCTGGACCATTTTTTGATCGTTGGGTTCCCGCTGGGCAGCATGGATCAGTGTATTTGACGGGGACAACGACCAACGACCTCAATACTACGCACTAGAGTGACAGGGTCCCAATGACCACCGTATCGTTACTGCATCGCTGGTGAGATCTGACTGTTTGACATCTCACCAGTGACCACGTAGCGACGCTCCAGCGATCCTTACCAGGTCGTATTGTTGTCGGGATCCCTGGAGCGTCGCCAAGTGTGACGGTACCCTTCCTCTCCTCCGCAGCTGTGATATGATCGCAGAATTAGATTACACTGAATGACACTCAGCTCATGATCACAGCAGAACCTGAGCTGAGTGTCATTAGCACATTGCATCTGATCTTTTTGCATTGGATGCATACGCTAGGGTGACTCATGCCTAACACTGACAGGTATAATTTATTGCAATGTATGTAAGGTAAATATCCATCAAAAGACTAAGCAAAATAGTGAAAAAAAATTATACAAATGTTTCTTTTTAAAGAAAAAGGCAAAATAAATAAGACAAAATGAAAAATATATTATTCTAATAAAAATGTATATTTATGTAAAAACAAAAATAAACAAAAAGAACTACACATATTTAGTATTGTCACATCTGGAACAACCCAGTCTATAAAACCGCCACCCTAGTCAACCCCTACAGTGAACACTGTAAAAAAACATGCTTCATAGGGCCGAATGAAAAGTGGATTAAAGCATGATCAAAAAGTTAAATGTACACTAAATAAAAACAAAAGCTGCCACTCAGGTTCGTCAGTGGAAAAATAATCAAGCTACAGCTTTCAGAATATAGCAATGCAAAAAAACATTTTTTTCTACAAAATAGTTCTAATTATGTAAAAGCTGCAAAACATAAAATATTATATACATATGGTATTGATTTAATTGTACTGAGTCACAGAATAAAGCTGTTTTACCAGTTTTACCACACGGTGAACATCTAATATCAAAACCACAAAAAAAAAATTTTTAATTACTGGTTTTTGCTCATGCCTTCCAAAACTTGGAACAGAAAGCAATAAAAAATATTATGTAAATGAAAATGGTATCTATAAAAATATCAAAACATCCAGCAAAAAAAAGTCTTCCATCAGCAGAAAAAAAGCTAAAGTTTTTTCAATATTGAATGCAAAAACAATAATTTTTCTATAAAATTGTATTTATTGTATAAAAGCAGCAAAACATAAAAACATTTATATAAGCCTGGTATCACTGTAATCACAGTGACCTGAAGAACAAAGCGGTCTTAACACTTATAATGCACTAGAAATGACACAAAAAATAAATAAAACCAATACTTTAACTGCTGTTGATTTGTTTATGCTGCCTCCCAAAGATCGCAATAGGCTCTGCTCATATTTATCTGGGTTTCCATGTAAATTTATGAAATATGTGATTAAGACAAAAACCCCTGACAGAATATTCACTATAATGAGGTGCAGGGAGTCATATATCGGTCCTATAATCAAGCGGTGTCCGTTTTTTAAAAAAAAAAATGAACACCGCAATTTTGTGTACTGCTGAAAAGACAGATTCCTGTGAAGAGAGACCAGGCGGAGTTTATACTAATTCTGTTGCCTCATTTTATTGAATGGATCCCTCAGGGGTTTTATTTGATTCACATTATTCAGAGATTAGATGGAACCCCCAATATAAGTGCTCAGCGTAGAGCACAGGATTAATGCGGTGCAAAATGTGATGTCAAATTTTCCAAATATGAGCTTCAACTCAACCCACAAAAAAACAAGTCTTCACTCAGGTCAGTCATCTGTCAATAGATATATAGAGGGTTTCCAGGTCACTAGTAACACAAAAGTTCTGGAAAAACTAAATTGCTCCTCGCTGTCAAAAATGAATCCAGCAAAATCTGTGCTCCCAAATCCAAATCCCTTCTGAGCCCACAGTGTACCTAAATCACAGCTAGCATCCAGATGATTTTCAGTACTGTAACAATAAGAGGCCCATAATTTCTGGGATCCATGCCTCCAGAACCACTGGCTGTGCAAAATATACTGAGCACTACAATGTATTCGGTACTAAAATGTACTAGTAGTACAATGGCAGATTTGCAAATTTTACTCAGAAACTTCCACTGTGTGTTTATTTTTGGAAAATACCCATGGAGTTAAAATTGTCACTACACCTATATATACATTTCCAGAGGGATGTCATTTCAAAATGGAGTTATTTGAGGGTGAATTCTGCTCTTATGGCACTTAGAGGCTCTGAATATGGAGTCTGCAGACTATTCTATAAAAAATGTTTCCTCCAGATGCACTTACAAGAATAAAATAAAAAAGTATGGGAACTTGCTATCTACCTTATGGAGAGAAGCTTTCTGCAACCATAAGAAGACAGTTACGTAGGTGAGGATATTGTAGCCACATCCCCCCCTCTAGGAAATATGCAAACTTGCACTTCAGTAAGGAAGTGCAATAACTCCAGTGCCACCTTTAAGCAGCTCCTCAAAGTCATAATCGCTTTCCAACAAGCTTTTAAATATGACTAAGGGATTTGTGCCAGATCAGAAGCCCACACACTACACTGATGAGGGGCTGTTACCCGAAATGCAGCATCTGTAGTTTGGGGTTCTGATCTGGCACAAATCCCTAGTCATATTAAAAAGACTGTTGGAAAGCGATTATGACTTTGATGAGCTGCTTAAAGGTGGCACTGGAGTTATTCCACTTACTTAATGAAGTGCAAATTTGCATAAAAAAGTATGAAATTTTGCAAATAGTCCTAGTTTAAACAAACTATTTCTGCTACCACTATATATCTGTGTCACCATGGTAACAGACTACAAGCCCTGTGTAGTCTAATTCGGCAGTTGCCTCACCATACATATCTCTTCTACTTCATGCTAATTAGCCATTCCATTTTGGAATAGGCAGGGCAGCATCTAGGGGGGGCTGGAGGGGCATTTGCCACGGGCGCAGCAGGTCGGGTCTCCCCCCGCATTGTTGTCTACCTTCATTGGCTGCTTCAGCTCATCCTCCGGCTGCTTCATCTCATCCTCCGGCTGCTTCATCTCATCCCCCGGCTGCCTCATCTCATCCCCCGGCTGCCTCATCTCATCCCCCGGCTGCCTCATTTCATCCCCTGGCTGCTTCATCTCATCCCCCGGCTGCTTCATCTCATCCCCCGGCTGCTTCATCTCATCCTCCGGCTGCTTCATCTCATCCTCCGGCTGCTTCATCAAATCCTCCGGCTGCTTCATCAAATCCTCCGGCTGCTTCATCAAATCCTCCGGCTGCTTCATCTCATCCTCCGGCTGCTTCATCTCATCCTCCGGCTGCTTCATCCCATCCCCCGGCTGCCTCATCTCATCCCCCGGCTGCTTCATCTCATCCCCTGCCTGCTTCAGCTCACCCCTTGGCGACATCATCTCCTCCTGGGCTACATCATCTCACCCTGGCTGCTCCATCCCAGCCCAGCTGCTTCACTTCACCCCAGCTGCATCACCCCATCCACGACTGCACCACCTAATCCCCGGCTGCTCCACCTGCGCCAACTCGTCCTGGCCGCAACTGCATCATCTCTTCACCGAACTGCACCTCACCCCTGAACTGCACTTCCTCCCCCGGACTGCACCTCACCACCTGGCCGCACCTCGAACGCGGCTAACCACCCATCATCTTGAACTCGCCCTCACCTCACCAGATCTCCGGCTACCTCTGACCCCATCCACCTCCTCCACCCTCTTCCCCCACCATGTTCCCGCTCCTCCTCACCTTCACTCCCATCTTCCTCCACTTCCTACTGCCCCCACCCATCCCCCCACTGTGCAAAGGAATTCTGCTCTCACCCTCCATCCTTCCTACCCACCTCACCCTATCCTCCGAACTATTCCCCCACTTTCAACCCGCCATCTCTAGATGTACACGCCCACCACGCAAACTCTCCTGCTCCCACCTCCTAACCCTCTCCCTGCTCCTCCTACTCTCTGGTGACATCTCCCCCAATCCTGGCCCACCCCATCTCACCACCTCACTCCCCTCCATCCCACTCCGACGACCCACCACCAACCCTCGTAACCCCCTTAACCTCTGACCCATTCCCCCCACCCCCGCCTCCCCTGTCCCCTTACCCGGCGCACTCTGGAACGCCCGCTTGGTCCGTAACAAACTCACTCTCATCCACGACCTCTTCATCTCCAAAAAACTCTCCTTCCTCGGACTCACAGAGACTTGGCTTACCCCCTCTAACACAACCTCCCCAGCTGCCCTCTCCTACGGTGGATTCACGCTCTCCCACACTCCTCGCCCCACCAACACCCGTGGCGGAGGTGTTGGCCTACTTCTGGCCAATGACTGCTTCTCCCCTCTTACTCCACCCCCCCTCTCCCCTCCTTCGAGACACATGCTGTTCGCATCTACTCCCCCTGCAACCTCCAACTGGCCGTTGTCTACCGCCCCCCTGGTTCCCCCTCCACCTTCTTTGACCACTTCACCACCTGGCTTCTCCACCTCCTCTCCTCCGACATCCCCACCATCGTCATGGGTGACTTCAATATCCCCATCGACACCACCAAAGCCGCTGCCTCCAGACTCCTATCCCTCACCTCCTCCTTCGGCCTCTCCCAATGGATCTCCTCCGCCACACACACTGGTGGCCACACACTTGACCTAGTCTTCACCCGACTCTGCTCCTTCACCGACCTCACATACTCGACCCTCACCCACTCGGACCACAACCTTCGGACATTCTTCTCCCTCTCCCCCACTACCACGCTCCCCCCTCTCCGGACACTCCCCCACCCCTGCAGAAACCTTAAGCTCATAGACTTCAATTCACTCTCAGAATCCCTCCTCCCCCTCTCTGACTTGGCCTCTTCTTAAGACGCTGACTCTGCCGCCTCCCTCTGCAACTCAACTCTCACCACAGCCCTCGACCAGGCCGCCCCACTCACATTTCGCACAACACGAGTACAACGACAACCCTGGCTCACGACCCTCACCAAAAAACTCAGACAGACGACTAGGGCAGCCGAGCGGAAATGGAAGAAATCCCACTCCGCAGAGCACTTCGCCCTATACAAACGTTCCCTCAATACCTTCAAGACTGCCCTTGACTCCGCAAAGCAAGCCTACTTTTCCTCCCTAATTACCGCTCTGTCTCACAACCCCAAACAACTCTTTAAAACCTTCAACTCTTTACTTCGTCCTCCTGCACCTCCTCCCTCACCCCTCATCTCCGCCGACGACTTCGCCTCCTTCTTCAAAGACAAAATTGACAAACTCAGACAAAGCTTCGATCCTCACTCCACCTGCCCCATCCCACCTCCATCACCCAAATGCAGTTTCACCCCCATGACAGAGGACCACCTCTCCTCCCCCCTAGCACGATCACACCTCACCACATGCCCTTGATCCACTTCCCTCCCATCTCATCCCTAACCTCACCACAGTCCTCACCCCTGCTCTAACACACCTCTTCAACATTTCACTCAAATCTGGTACATTCCCCTCACCCTTCAAACACTCCCTAATCACACCCATCCTAAAAAAACCATCGCTAGACCCTACAACAGTCTCCAACTATCGCCCCATATCTCTCCTCCCGTTTGCCTCAAAACTTCTTGAACAACACGTCTATTCCGAACTGTCTTCCCACCTATCTTCCTGTACTCTCTTTGATCGCCTACAATCCGGCTTCCGACCTCACCACTCCACCGAAACAGCCCTAACCAAAGTAACTAACGATCTTCCGATCGCCAAGAGCAAACGACACCATTCCGTCCTCATCCTTCTTGACCTCTCTGCTGCCTTCGACACTGTTGGCCACTCCCTCTTACTCCAAATTCTTGAGTCTCTTGGCATTACTGACCTCGCCCTCTCCTGGATCTCCTCCTACCTAACGGACAGGACATTCAGCGTCACCCACTCCCACACCTCCTCCTCACCCCACCCCCTCTCTGTAGGTGTCCCCAAAGGCTCGGTCCTGGGACCACTACTCTTCTCCATTTACACCCTCGGCCTAGGCAACCTCATCGAGTCACACGGTCTCCAATACCACCTCTACGCCGACGACACCCAACTCTACCTGTCTGGCCCTGACATTTCCTCTCTTTTATCCAAAATTCCTCCCTGCCTATCCACCATCGCATCCTTCTTTTCTTCCCGCTTCCTAAAACTAAACATGGACAAGACTGAATTCCTCGTCTTTCCCCCGGACAACCCCGTCCCGCTTGCTGACCTATCCATCACCGTCGATAACTGCACACTCTCACCCCTCCCCCACACCAAGTGCCTCGGGGTAATCCTCGACTCCTCCCTCTCCTTCAAGCCCCACATCCAAGCCCTCACCACTGCCTGTCGACTCCAACTAAAAAACATTGCCCGTATCCGCTCCTTCCTTGACCACAACACGGCCAAGACACTCGTCCACGCCCTCATCATCTCCCGCCTGGACTACTGCAACCTCCTGTTAACCGGCCTCCCTGCCTCCTCCCTCGAACCTCTCTGCGCCATCCTCAACTCTGCGGCCCGACTCATCCACCTATCTCACCGTTACTCCCCCGCCTCCCCTCTCCGCCGAGACCTCCACTGGCTCCCCATCCCCCTGCGATCTCGTTTCAAAACCTTAACCCTGACATACAAGGCCATACACAACCTGTCCCCTCCCTAAATCTCCGACCTAGTCTCCTGCTACCTTCCCGCACGCACCTTGCGTTCCTCTCAGGAACTCCTTCTCTCAACCCCCCGCATCTCCACCTCCCACAACCGCACACAAGACTTCTCTCATGCCTCTGCCAGACTCTGGAACTTCCTCCCCCACCACATCAGACACTCCACTACCCTGGGAACCTTCAAGAAAAACCTGAAGACCCACCTCTTCCTACAAGCCTACAACACACATTGAGACCCAATCCACTGCACCATCTCACCTCTCCCCTCCTACTGTCTCCCTCCCCACCCCCTCTAGACTGTGAGCCCTCGCGGACAGGATCCCCGGCCCTATTGTACCAGCATGATTTTTTGTGGATTTGTCGTCTGTGGTCATCTCTGACCACCTGTCTTTGTCTACCCTCTAAATCGTAAAGCGCTATGTATCCCAATAGCGCTATATCAATACCTAATAATAATAATAATACCTGCAGAGCAGCACACTACATCCATGGCTGCTCTGTGCTTACAGGACCTGTGATGATGTCACATGGAGGGGAGAAGTCAGGGTCAAATCATCAGCTCATTGGTATATGCAGGACTCTGCTATGATGGTTGTCATGGGGCTGGATGAAGTGAAAGTTATGTGTGGGGTCTGGATGCATTTACAGTGTGGATGTAGCAGAGCTGTGTGTGCACGAGATGTACGGAGCAGAGCCGTGTGTGTACGAGGTGTACGGAGCAGAGCTGTGTGTGTACGGAGCGTACGGAGCAGAGCTGTGTGTGCACGGAGTGGAGCCATGTGTGTACAAGATGTACGGAGCAGAGCCGTGTGTGTACGAGGTGTACGGAGCAGAGCTGTGTGTGTACGAGGTGTACGGAGCAGAGCTGTGTGTGTACAAGTTGAATGGAGCAGAGCTGTGTGTGTACAAGGTGTACGGAGCAGAGCTGTGTGTGTACGAGGTGTACGGAGCAGAGCCGTGTGTGCGCGGAGCAGAGCCGTGTGTGTATGAGGTATACGGAGCAGAACTGTGTCTGTATGAGATGTACAGAGCTGCGTGCATATGAGGTGTGTGGTGTACCAATGGTAGCCCCCGCGGATGCCACTCCCACTCCTATAGTCCTGGCTGCCTCTGACAGCAGCATTCTTCTCCAGTGTCCCGGCCGCCGCTGTCTGCCCTCTGCAGCTCAGCACGGCAGGGCACGATGATGTCATCACTGAGCGCCGCTGTACTAAGACGTGCAGAGTGGCAGAGCAGATGTTGAGGAGACTGGAGCAACGAGAATAGAGGTGAGGAGAGAGAGAGATCCGGACGGCCAGATGCTGCGCTTGGCTGTGGTGCCACCTATATGGCAGTGCAGCTCTGTTGAGCTGCATGCATTATTTGTGTGTTTCAGGATGCTTACATATACACCAAGCATCCTCAATCGCACATAAATGCAACATGTTGCGTTTGCAGGGTACTTTTAAAAAATGCAAGGAAACGCAAACACATCTTAGCCCACTCCTAATTACGTGTAATATACTCACTGTCAGAAGCAGTTATTTGGCGCGGATCAGGTCGGATCCAACTTGGTCCTATTTGACCCTCTGTGCCCAAAATCGCAGCAGTCTGCGATTTTGGGCACAGTTAAAAATCGGACAGAATCGGACCCGACAAAAATCGGATGCCACTAAGGGCAAATCTGATCCGATCCGTGTCCATACGATAACATGGGGCCAAAATCGGATCTGTGACTGTCCGTTTTACAACAGACAGCCACGGATCCCAGAAAAATGCTGTGTGAAAGCACCCTTACACAGACACAGGAATCTGAATGTAGTCACATGCTCTTTCTGTGGGACCTCGTTTTTTTGTTTTAACATTATTAACAGCATACAAACTTAGCAACTAAACACTCAAAGACAGGAATGGAGTTGTTGCACTAAACATATTTCAACACTCCCAAACGTCTTGGGTAAATTTTGTAAAAAAAAAAGACAGCTGCACTCTGAATACTAAGGTTGCCTTCACACCACGGCAAGGGATGAACCTGACAGCACCGGACCGGATCAGCATACAGAACCAGAGGGCAAATATGCCCTTGGGTCCGGTGTGCAGCCAGACGTAGCTGCTGTTAATGATGATTCAGGACCGCGGCTCGCAGGGAGCTAGCCGCGGTCCTAAAATAACAGCGGCATGCAGCCGCAGGTGTCCGGTTCCCGGATCCTCCCGGACCGGGGCAATCCAGCCCCATAAGCTCCCATGTTAGGGAGTGCCGGACTGCACCGGATCCGGGAGGATCCGGGAACCGGACACCTGCGGCTTCATGCCGCTGTTATTTTAGGGCCGCGGCTAGCTCCCTGCGAGCCGCGGTCCTGAATCATTGTTAGCAGCAGCTGCGCCATGGTGTGAAGCCAGCCTAAGTTATGCAATAATGAATATACAGAAATATGGATTAGCATTGTACCTTTGGAGATATATATAAAAAATTAGACACTTATCATATAAAGATGGCCATCTATATATGTTAAGTGTCTCAATTTTTACATATACTGTATATCTCCTTAGCTATAATGCTGATCCATATTCCTGTGTATTCAGTATTGAAGAACATGAGTGAAAAATAAAGCACAATGGGAAGGAGATTTCTAGAAATCCCATACACTTTACAGGATCCGTTAGACCCAGCATTTTTGTGAGCAGTGAAAATATGAATGTCCAAAATTAATTGTGGAAAACTAAACAGGTATTTTTTTCACAGTTTTGCCACAAAACATTTGCAATTGTTAAAGAAAAACAAAATAGTTCTGACTAACGACAGTAATGCATCTCTATCATATGTAGGAAATAAGTGAAGAATCTATGGCACGTTCCCCTTCATTGTCAGCACACAAGTGCCACTATGCCTGGTACAAGTCAGTCCCATACATGTGATGGTGGAGCGGCACAAACAGAAGAGCTACTTTGTCTAGGCAAACAATGCCAAGATGTTATAAGGTCTTTCGGTTCCTTGCTTTCAGCGGCTTCTCAGTGCTACTGAGCAGTGTATTCTCAAGGGTTCGCTTACATCTGCAAATTAAAATCGCACTGATTTTCATCCAGAAAAGTGAAGTAAAAATCCGTTTGTTAGGCTAGGGCCACATTGGGTGTTTGTTAGGAGAGATCTGGCATAGAGCAGCATTATTGCAGCATTACCGTAGTGTAAAGCTGTTGTGAAGCATGCCGGCGCTATGGCATGTGGCCGACATGACTCACATGGGCCCTGAACCATTCACACAGGGTTAAGTGGTAGTTAATGGCAGAGGGAGCCCTAGGGGCAAGGGCAGTGAGCGAGACACCTGTGCACCCAAATCTGAACTAAAGTGGAGGGGCAGGGCGAGAACCAAGGACCCAGCCCTGAATGGTTGCGAGACACCAAGCTTCAACCACAGAACTGGTGGCCACGAGATCTTGAGGAGCTGTGGCCAACTCCCACCACATCCGCCGAGAAGGCAACCGTACTATGGCCAGGGGACACAGCAGGGTCGCACAACGAAGGCCCGTGGCTGCTGGATTGGGGCTCTGTGCGTGGAGGTGCGTGCAGGAAGGAGGACAACAGACAGCGCTGAGGAACAGAGGCCCGAGAGGGAAGGAACACGAAAGGGATGTACTGGACAAGCCATCCTGGTTGCCAAGGACTACCTGGACTACCACTGTACTTGAGATGTAACCTGTGTTGCATGCAAAGAAGAGCTCAGTAAACCGGGTTTGGAACTCAGCATTGTGTGAGACTGTTTATTTCCCCCCTGAGGAGCGGTAGACTGCAACACTGTGCAGGCAGCAGGAGTCTGCCAGTGAGATGCACCAATCTCGCCCTGCGGCCAGCTCAGCCCTGCTGTCTCTCTACAAACCCTAATCACCCCCTACTCAGGATGCCCTGGGGAACCCGCTCCACCTGTGTTGATCAACACCATCCTCGCTGCCATTCCACCGTCCCCAGAGGTCCCGGCCTGCAGCAGCAGCTTCTAACAGCCGCATACCATGGGTGGCGTCACGACAATCACCCCCACAAATTCCCTTATCCCAAAGACTCTTACCCTTAAACTTCCCCTGCTTTTGTATTGACTGCCCATCCGGGTGGCCATGGACTGGGTCACGCCACCATGACAGCTCTCCCCCCCCAAGACGCTCGAGGACGTTGTGAGAGAGATGCCCGGCTCCGAGTACTCCATGGCCCCCACTGGGGCAAGTCATATCTATAAAAAACAGATAGCGTACATAGGGTGCCATCCAATATTTGTGACCATATGTAGCATCCTGCAATTTTTTTCCTCTGCATAATAATAGCTGAGGACAAACTTGCAGATCAACACTGCTTCATTGATAACATTGGTGCAAGAGCAGTGTGATTTTATATTGGATTGCCTTCGGCGGATTTAAACACATATGAAAGCAAACCCTTTTATACATTTCTGGGTAAAACTGACCAATGACATAAAGATTTGAACAAGCTCTGTAGAAATGAGACATATTGTATGTGGACAGAAACTGTACCAGCCACATTGCAAAACATTTTTTTTTATTTAGGGAATAAGGGGGATCATTAGTAACCTGGTTGGAACAGAGCTTCACATGCCTATTCTCAGACCACAGTTTTCATAAACACAATGACAACAGTTCATTTCTAGGCCACTTTTGTCTTTCTTTTTCGCCATATTAATCAAAATGGGCGCACAATGCTTAACCAATGCAAATTCTAAGTATCCTATTGTGCCTTTTTAGAGTTAAAAGTCCTAGGATCCTTTCAATAAGCTTTAAGGTAATATGGCTTCCATATAGCTGGCAATTTGATGTGAGCGCGCACATTTCGGGCACTTTTTTGCACATCGCCGTCGCCCTGTCACACATAGAGATCTCGCCTGCGTTCTACGGCGATCCTGCGTTCCCGAAATTGCCTGCAGAAGACCGGAAGCAATTTCCCTTTTCCACATCGCTGCATCACACGCCACCATCTCATCAGCGATGTGGGTATAGAATGTGAGTACGGCGAGGAGTCAGGCGTGCCAGAGTCTTTTTCACCGCGCCCCTACAACTCCGATTGGCCAACACAACTGCGTTACCACCAAGACACCAATCGCCGCAGACGGGGTGCGGAAAACAGCATGCACAGGTACGCCTACGGGATTGATTCCAGAATGTCTGAGCTCGCTTTCTACATCGCTATCGCCCTGTCACACGCCACGAAGCGCTGAGATCACCTGGTAGATATTGCCTGATTCCACTGCAGTGCAGGGCGATCAGGCGACGCTCCACCGGCGATTTCTCGCCTTAAAATCGCCCTGTCTCACGCCACTATGCACAAGCAATGTCGCTTCCACATCGCCAAAATACACGAATTTACGGCGATATGGAAGCCATATTGCTGCATGTGACGGTACCTTTAGGGTTTGGTCTAACTGGTGATGATTGTAGGATGTGAGAGAATGGGAGCACATATGCAGAGACAAGGAGCTTAATTTCTTCATCTTCTCTGTTGTCTGTCTCTGCATATATCTGACTGCACTCAGTGCAATCTGATGATTTCCATGCACCCATAGACTTCAATGGGTGTGCGCCATCCAACATACGCTGCCAATCGCAGTATAAAAAAAAAGTATTTTCTCTTTCCAAATCAGTATGGGAAAAAAGACGCTAGTCGGCGCTGCCCCATGGTATAATGCTAGGGCCACACTTACCATGTCCCCCACGTTAAATGGATCCAGTTACTGCAGAGCCCAGCCTGCAGTAACAGCCAGCGTTAACATTGGGGGCTGCCTGCGTTCTCGTTAACCCTGGCCGTTACTGCAGGCTGGGCTCTGCAGTAACTGGATCCGTTTGACATGGGGAACATTGTAAGTGTGGCACTAGCCTAACATTGGAGCGAGCGCTATCCGATAAAACACCAGAGAGCACTCGGTCGATGTACACACCAGTGTGAGTGAGCCCTTAAAATATCTCCTGTCAGTGTACAACTGCGCAGAAAAGAACTAATTACATACATTTTCTTCTTCATTCAAGTATAATTGTGTAAAAATGTCACCTGTAGAAAAGTTGAAGATGAAATAGGCTAAAACATGTGCGAAAAAATGCCAATCCAAGAAAAAAAAACTAGTTTAGAGGAAACAAGTTAAGGGTGGTTTCACACTAGTTATTTTCTGTCCTCTTTAGAATCCGGCAGAAATTTGCATGCTACCGGATCCTGTTTGTTCTCCATTGACTTAGGCCGGCTTCACACTGCGGCGTGATCCGGTCCGGGGCTGTCTAGGATGACACTGACAGCCGCGGACCGGATCAGCACACAGGACTGGGGGGCTAATATGCCCTCCCTTCCGGTGTGCAGCGCACGCAGCTGCAGCCGCTGACAGGTCAGGACCGCGGTCCTGACTTATCGGCAGCGGGAACTGCGTGCGCTGCACACCGGACCGGAGGGCATATTAGCCCCCCAGTCCTGTGTGCTGATCCGGTCCGCGGCTGTCTGGGTCATCCTAGACAGCCCCGGACCGGATCACGCCGCAGTGTGAAGCCGGCCATACAATGGGGAATTTGGCACATGCGGATGTGGCAGAAACAGTTTTTTGGTCAACCTCTAATAGCACGAAATGTTGCAAATCATCCAGAATAAATTAAAATGAAAGTAAATGGGCGTTGGATCTGGAAAAACGGGATTCAGTTTTGCCTACTGAGCATGCGGATTAGAAGATAGATAGATAGATAGATAGATAGATAGATAGATAGATAGATAGATAGATAGATCGATCTCATCAGTCTCCCGCTACTTGCTTCCTGGGACACTCATTAAGCTTCATGAATATTCACTGCACTATCCGGCAACGGCCAATCACAGACGCTCACTCTCTGTGAGAGCGTCTGTGATTGGGCTGTTGCACTCATACTGCACTCCCACAATCTGTAGAGGTGTCTGTGCTTGGTTGCCACACACATTAGTGTATGGCAACTCATCTGCCCGCATAGTGTGTAAAATAAATAAATGACGCAAAATAAAAATGTGTAGGGTTTCACTGTATATTTCATTCTCAGCACAGATAAAGTGGACAGATGCAAGCTGCCACCCTCAGCTGACTAGTTTTACCTTTCCTAGCAAAAAAAAATGCATGGGCTTTGCCCTATTTTTAATTGTCAGCCAAGGTAAAACTAGGTAGCTGGGTTCTGGTATTCTCAGTGTGGTGGGGGCCCATAGTTATTGGGTCCCCCATACTGTGAAGTAGCAGCCTGCAGCCAACCCAGAATTTGGTGCATTCAGTAGAATTGCCAAATCCTGGCACTTTCACTGGATCTTCTAGTTGCCCTGGTACTGGTAGCAAACTGGGAAATAAGAGGATAATGTCAGCTGAATATTGCCAGCTGGCACTAAGCCTGGGATTCATAATGTTGGGCTAATGTTAGATGTGGCCATTATGAAGCTTTAGTAAATAGTAAATAATACACAACATATAGAGAGAATTCCTTTATTAGAAATAAAACAAAGAAACAAATCCTTTATTAGAAATAAAACATACTGCCAAACCTCATTTACCCATTTAGTAAAAACACCAACAACATACCCTCTGACTATAATCCACCACAAGGTTCTCAGCTCTGCTGCATCGGAGGCCGCCGTGAAGAAGAAGCATGCTTTCATCATGGCCTCCGAGTGCAGAATGACAGAACCGACAGCTGCGACTGTGTGAGCAGTGAGGTCACTCGAGGACACAGCTCAGGTACCATGGTAATTGCTATGGTTACCAAAACTGTTTGATGGATCTGGCAATAAACAGATGCAAGTGGATGCAACTGCATCGGTATTATACCGGATCCGTTGGCAGCCACAAGCCTGCGATACATTGGCAGGCACAAGCATGTGATATAATGGCAGGCACAAACCTGTGGTACATTGCCAGGCACAAGCCTGTGATACATTGGCAGGCACAAGCGTGTGATACGGTTGTGGAGCCCCCACGGGACGGGGGTACTCGGTACCGGACCGGTCGGTGCCGGGGAAGTCACGGGTGGCTTGGTCCGGACCGTGTCCCTGGGCCCGCACAATAAGATGGGGAATATTTACAGGGGATTTGTCACGGGTGACGCCACCCACTTGTTGCGGCCAGTGATGGGGGGCCGCCGCTGCTGCAGAACCTCCGGGGGTGATGTGATGGCATCGGAGATGGTGTAGTTCCAGTGGGAAGAACTGTATCCCCCGGGGCAGTATGGGTTAAAGTCTATTGGGGTTATAGATGGTGGAGACGGGGTTAAAGGACACACACTCACGTTTGGTAGACACTGGTGCACTTCTCCTTCTCTCCTGAGGTTGCAGAGCTGACAGGCTTGTAGCAGGGGGAAGCTCTCTGTGCTGAATCTGGAGCAAAGGTCGCAATCAATACACAGACTCACAGTTTTGCTGTTTTCCAAAGCTTTACTGCTGATGTTATTGCAGATTATAGTCCACGGAGTCTGTAATGGGGCTGAGCTCTCTTCCCACCCTGTCCGGGGTCGTCAGCGTCCTTATGCTGCACTGTGTGTCCTGGCTGCTGCTATTAGCTGAGCTGCTGGGATTCCTCACGTCTCTCTCTCTGTATTCTGCTGGTACTACTTGGCTAGGCAACTTGAGTCCTCTGTGCTGTGCTGACCCCTCCGTGTTGCTTTGCTCTGGTACTAGGGGCATCTAGAGATCCCACTGTTCCTGGATTCACTGTGCTGTGGGTGCCAGACACAGTACCGGATCCGGTGTCCGTTTCTGTGCGTTCTTCTGGGGCAAGTGAAGGTATCACTCCAGCTCCCAGAGTGTTCCTCAGTCTGTCCTTCTCCTGTTCCTCTGACCCTCACTAGGTCTGCACTGAGCTAACTCTGCTCTCTGTGTGCTCTTCACAGCCCTGCTCCGAGCTGAACTGAGCTCTCCCTCATGGGCAAGAGTATATAAGGAAGCAGGTTGTGCTCCCCCTCTTGGCCCAAAGGTGCTAGTGTTTGTCGGTGTGTAGTGGGGAGAGAACCCATGTGGTGTTATTGTGGCACATTAACCCATGGGGTGCCACATTCCCCCTTAGTTAAATACAGTACTCCGGGACTGTGGAAAAACAAGTAAACAACAATTAAACACAATTAATATTGACATAAACTTAAAATGAAAAAGTACAAAAATCACTAAAATGTGAAAAAGAGTTTGAAAAGTCAAAAAGCAGTCTTTCCGGGAGTTTAGTCTATTGCCTCCGGCTGATGAATATATACAAGAGAGTTCTTACCACTACCAGTCCGTGGTATATATGGTCCATAAGGAAATAAAAGGAAGTTCAAAGTTCATACAGGATAGTCTCTGTAGGTACTGGGCTTTTTAACGTTGCAATACCTATATACATTTGTCCACGGGCGTTTCTGCTTAGGAGGTCTGAATTTGCTAACACCTCCCCCAGGCACTTTCTTTCCCTAACTTAATGTACATGGGGGTCAATCCAGTTCCTCCACCCTCTTGGACACAGTCTACCAGGTTCAATTTACGTTTACTTTATATTTAAACAAACATATTTACATTACATATTTGATTACATCTTAATCTTTGTACCTAGCTGGTAACTGACCTTGGGTACTACGCTCTGATCTGCGCAATGTTGGTGGAGTTAGTCTGAAAGTGTGAGTAGACGTGTACCTATTTGGGGTGCTTGGTATTATGGCAGATGGAGGTCTGACTGCAGGACTGGCAAGTTCACTGGGACCAGGAATTTGTTCTTCCTCTTCGGATTCTACTTCCAGTTCTTCAAGTCTTGGGTCTTCTTCAGGTAACGCAGGTTCTGGTAACATAGGTTCTGGTTTTGGGTCCACCATTGAAGGGAATGCAATCATTGGTACGACAACTGCTTCATGATAATTTGGCCATGTTTTAGGAAAATCTCCTAGTACCGTGTGGAATACTTCTTCTTTTTCTTTCTCTTGAATAGGTTGGACCTGTACGGGTTCTATGATTTCAGGTGTCTTCAGTGTTTCAGGACACAATTTTAGCTGATCACGAGATACGACTGCTGAAGTTCTTCCTTCATCTTTGCTTATCAAACAGGTTTTAACATTGTCTAGGTTAGATGGTAAGACTTTGTATGGGACGGTTTCCCACTGATTATCCAGTTTGTTTGTACGTCTCTTTCTCTTGAGAACTTGATCACCTTCTTGTAATGGCATTGCTTGAGCATGTTTGTTAAAGGTCTTCTCTTGTCTTGCTCTTGCTTGCTGTAAGTTTCTTTCTACACATTCTTGCACTTGTTGATACTGCTTCTGACGTTTGGTATCCCAATCCGTTTCTTCTACTTCTGTATCTGGTTTTTCAATTCCCATGTCTAGATCAATTGGTAATTTACCGGGTCTTGCACGCATAAGGTACGCTGGAGTGCAGTTTGTAGAACTCACGGGTACATGGTTGTATAAGTCTACCAAATCAGGTAATTTATCTGGCCACTGGTTTCTTTCTGACTCTGGTAAAGTCTTTAACAGTTCCATTACGATATGATTCATCTTCTCGCATAAACCATTTGTTTGGGGATGATACCTTGTTGTGTGAATCTTCTTACAACCGTACATTTTGCAGAATTCCTTGAATAGTTCTGATTCAAAAGCTGGACCTTGGTCTGCAAGGACTTGTTCTGGGTAACCATGTGGTCTACAGAAATGCGTCTGGAATGCTTTTGCTGCCGTCTTCGCTGTCAAGTCTTTGACTGGTACCACCACTAAGAAGTGTGAGTAATGGTCCACGATGGTTAAGGCATAGACATAGCCTGACCGGCTTGGTGACAACTTGACGTGATCTAACGCGACTAGCTCAAGTGGCTGCTTGGTTACTATTGGCTGAAGCGGAGCTTTCTGTGGATCTTTCCTTCTGAGGTTGCATGCGGCACATCTTCTGCACCATAGTTCAATGGATCTTCTCATGCCAACCCAATAGAATCTGTCTCTCAGGATTGCTTCTAACTTCTTCCATCCGAAATGACCTGCGTTGTCATAATAAGCTTCTAAGACCATTTGAGTGGCTCGCCTGGGCACGATAATCTGCCAGACCAGTTCATGCGTTTTAGGATTGGTATGCGTTCTACAGAGCTTCCCTTGATGCAGGAACAACTTGCCTCTATCCTTCCATAGCTGTATAGCTTCAGCTGGGGCATTCTGATCAGGGTGTGCGCACTGTTGCGTAAGCAGGTCTTTCACTAGCTTCACGGCCGGATCGTTATCTTGGGTTTCGGCCCATTCGTAGTGTCTTAACGGGTTAAGATTTACTTCTTGCTTTCTTTGGTAGGCGCCGGGCTGATAATCTTGTACCTTTCAACGATGAAAGGCCGGTAGTTCAATCTCTTCCAACTCTTCCGGTTCCTCTTCCACGTCTTTCAGGTGCGGCATTCGGGATAAGGCATCTGCATTCCCATTCCTGCGGCCTGCCCGATATTTGATGACAAAGTTATAGTTAGATAGCCGGGCTATCCATCGTTGCTCCAGAGCACCTAGTTTCGCTGTATCCAGGTGAGTCAACGGGTTGTTATCCGTGTAGATGGTGAATTCTGCACCCGCCAGATAATGTTTAAAGCGTTCCGTCACAGCCCAAACTACTGCCAGTAGTTCTAACTTGAAGGAGCTGTAATTCTCGGGATTTCTTTCTGTAGGCCGGAGCTTCCTGCTTGCAAAGGCAATAACTCTTTCTTTGCCTCCTTGCATCTGTGACAATACTGCTCTCAAAATATAAAAAGGGGGGGGGACAAGAGGCGCAATAGTGCCCTATCACTAGTGACACTAGTACTCCCTGAGGAAGGCGCCGGGTGTGGCGTTGAAACGCGTAGGAGGAATAAATCAGGATGAAAAGTTGTCTGGCTCCTTGGTGAGTTTTGAACCCAGAGCAGCGCGGACCGTGGCACACCATCACTCCCATCATCTCTTTTGGAACAAATACTGCTCCCAGTCCCACGTTGCTGGCATCCGTGTAAAGAATGAACGGTTGATGGTAATCAGGGTATGCCAGGATCTCTTCTCCCCTCAGTGCACTTTTCAGCTTATTGAAGGAATCTTCTCTTTCCTGATCCCACCGTGTCAGGAGATTACAGTTTGAAGTTTTCTTTGATCGTCCCACCAGAATGTCTTGCAGAGGAGCTGCTAGCTTCGTGAATCCTCGGATAAATCTTCTATAATAGCCTACCAGGCCCAGGAATTGCCTCACTTCTTTCACGTTCGTAGGTCTTGGCCAATCCCTTATCACTGTGACTTTATCAGGATCCGGTGCTACTCCCTCTGAACTCACGACATGTCCCAGGTACTGTACCTTTGGTTTGAGAAGGTGACACTTGGATGGCTTGATTTTCATGCCATATTTCGATAAAGCTTCGAACACTTCTGCCAGGTCTTGTAGATGTTGCTCATACGTCTTCGAGTAGACTATGACATCATCTAGGTACAGGAGGACAGTTTCAAAGTTCTTGTGTCCGAGGCAGCTCTCCATCAGACGTTGGAAGGTCCCGGGTGCGTTGCAAAGTCTGAACGGCATACAATTGAACTCACAGAGGCCCATCGGCGTAGTAAACGCTGTCTTCTCCTTGTCGGCCTCGGCCACAGGAACCTGCCAGTACCCACTAGTCAGATCAAGGGTGGAAAAGTAGTTAGCAGATTTTAATGCAGCTAATGACTCCTCAATCCTAGGTAATGGGTATGCGTCCTTATGTGTGATGCGATTAATCTGCCGGTAATCTACGCACATTCTCATGGTCCCATCCTTCTTTTTAACTAACACTAGAGGTGCTGCCCAGGGGCTACAACTGTCTCTTATTACCCCTGCAGATTTCATTTCTCTGAGCATGTCTTTGGTGATTTGGTAGTGAGCTGGTGGTAAGGGTCTATACCTCTCTTTATAGGTTGATGGTTACCTGTGGGTATAGTGTGCTCTACCCCTTTAATCTGCCCAAAGTCTAACGGGTGTTTACTGAATATTTGTTCATATTCCTTCACTACCCGGTATACTCCATGCTTGTGACGGGGAGGTGTAGAACTGGTACCTACATGCAACTTTTGGCACCAATCCTCCAGCTTCTCTCCTGAGCCATTGTCATCCGCCTGACATGACGGGTTCAAGGGCTCGGCGGCTGTGATGTTATTGTTATCAACCGTGTACAACTTAGCCATGGTAGCATACTTAGGTAATGTGACCTCATCTTCTCCGCAGTTTAATAGGCGTAATGGCACTCTTCCCCTGTGTACGTCAACTACTCCCCTAGCAGTGAGTATGGTGGGTCTGCTGTCTGAGTACACGGGTTCTACCAGGGCCTGATAGTCTTGCCCTTTAATGCCTATTGCGGCTCTACACCATACCAACATTTCAGTTTTGGGAGGAATTACAATGGGTATTGGGTCACTTACTCGTACACTGCCGATCTCACCTCCGGAGATTTCTACCTGCTGCTTCAACATCAGGGCTTTGATCTCTTTGTGCAAAAGCCTCTGTTGTCCAGTTCCGGCAGTCTCAGCGATTTGCTGCAAAACACTTAACACTTTGGAAAAACATTTCTCAATTACATTCATTCCTATCAGCATCACTGGTTCACGTTCTCGCCGGTTAACATCAATGATTATAATACCCTGGTTCTGCAATTCTACCTTCCCAACCTGAATATTCATCTCTCTAAATCCAACCTTTGGTATTACCTGTCCATTACTAGCAAATACATCAAAATTAAAGTCATCTGGCGCACTAGTAATGTCTGAATCAGCCCAGTACCTTTTATATAGAACATGTGGGATGGATGTTATTTGGGATCCGGTATTCAGCAAGGCACTAAAGGGGATGCCATCCAACACAATAGGGTTCACCGGCTTTCCTCCCACGAATTTGTCATACCAGGCGGAGGGGCCTTGAGCGTTCATTCCTGGGGAGCGGCCCGCCTGCCCAGGGAATCGTCGTTTAAAGGACACTCACGAGCAAGATGGCCTGGTTTCTGGCAACGTCGGCAAATGGGCTGTCCATCTGGTTGATAGCGATCGCTGGGTCGTCCTCTTGCTGCTGGGTATCTTCTGGGCCTCATCCACGGAACATCCTCTCTGCTGGTCGCCAACTCGATCCTGGGTGCAGGTTTTGACTCACTTCCTTGATGACCTTGGCCATGGAGATCACAGTGTTTGTCAGGTCATCTAGCTTTTGGTTGAGGGCTGCATTTGAGATATATGCCCCAGCCTCAGCAGCAGTCGCTGACATGGCAGATGTCGCTGGCGCTGCCGGCTGCTGAGGTGCTGCTGCAGTGTCAGGCACAGGTGTTAATTCTCGTGGCTCTTCCAGTGCTGCAGACGGATAGCTCGATCTTTCAGCTCAGTAAATGTCATGTCGGGGTTCTGCAGCAGTATCATGCTTAACTGTCCTCGATGTTAAGGGGAATGGAGGCCCTCTATGAATTGGTCAAATAGCATTTTATCAGCCCCCGGGGCTAAAGCAGGTTCTGCCAGCTTAAGGGCTTTGAGTGCTTCCTGCAGGTTCAAGGCAAAGTCTCTGGCACTCTGTTTAGGTTTCTGGTGGCATGCAAAGAACCTCATCTTAGCCCGGGTATCAACAGCAGATTCAAACGTTGCCTTCAGTCTGGCTGCTAGATGTTCTACAGTGTCCTTATCTGTGTCCAGCCAGGACGCAACCTCACGCCGTGCATTGCCTGTTAACTGTCCAATTATCATTCCTACACGCTGGGCTTCAGTGAGGGGGTACATCACATAATACTCCTTTATCTTTTGCATAAAGTCAGTCAGTGTATTGGGCTCACCGGAGTATTGGGGCAGCCACATTGCCCCAGGAGTATACGGCATCAGGAATGGCATTATGGATGCTGTTCCTTGCGCCGCTGCACCGCCGGGTACTATCGCTGGGTCCGGCGCTGCAGCTCCACCGGCTGCTCCGTCGCCGCTTTGTGCACCGGGCTGCGACATCTTGGGCCCCCTTAGTTAATATGTGCCCTCCGTCTTACGCTTACGTCCGGATGTCTATGGGAGGTTCCGGGGTGCAACAGGGATCTTCTTCCCCGCCGGATGTCGTCAGCACCAAGGTAGGAGGCTGGGTTCGCGCCAATGCAAGGTACCACCCTCTGTCTTTCCTGCGCGCCGCGCGCTCCAAAATTGCGGATTCTCAAATATACAGTTCAGATGGCGCACAGGGTCCAATTCTTTTGGAACGGGTAGATCCTGTTCGTGACGCCAGGTTGTGGAGCCCCCACGGGACGGGGGTACTCGGTACCAGACCGGTCGGTGCCGGGGAAGTCACGGGTGGCTTGGTCCGGACCGTGTCCTTGGGCCCGCACAATAAGATGGGGAATATTTACAGGGGATTTGTCACGGGTGACGCCACCCACTTGTTGCGGCCAGTGATGGGGGGCCGCCGCTGCTGCAGAACCTCCGGGGGTGATGTGATGGCAGCGGAGATGGTGTAGTTCCAGTGGGAAGAACTGTATCCCCCGGGGTAGTAAGGGTTAAAGTCTATTGGGGTTATAGATGGTGGAGACGGGGTTAAAGGACACACACTCACGTTTGGTAGACACTGGTGCACTTCTCCTTCTCTCCTGAGGTTGCAGAGCTGACAGGCTTGTAGAAGGGGGAAGCTCTCTGTGCTGAATCTGGAGCAAAGGTTGCAATCAATACACAGACTCACAGTTTTGCTGTTTTCCAAAGCTTTACTGCTGATGTTATTGCAGATTATAGTCCACGGAGTCTGTAATGGGGCTGAGCTCTCTTCCCACCCTGTCCGGGGTCGTCAGCGTCCTTATGCTGCACTGTGTGTGTGTCCTGGCTGCTGCTATTAGCTGAGCTGCTGGGATTCCTCACGTCTCTCTCTGTATTCTGCTGGTACCACTTGGCTAGGCAACTTGAGTCCTCTGTGCTGTGCTGACCCCTCCGTGTTGCTTTGCTCTGGTACTAGGGGCATCTAGAGATCCCACTGTTCCTGGATTCACTGTGCTGTGGGTGCCAGACACAGTACCGGATCCGGTGTCCGTTTCTGTGCGTTCTTCTGGGGCAAGTGAAGGTATCACTCCAGCTCCCAGACGTGTTCCTCAGTCTGTCCTTCTCCTGTTCCTCTGACCCTCACTAGGTCTGTACTCAGCTAACTCTGCTCTCTGTGTGCTCTTCACAGCCCTGCTCCGAGCTGAACTGAGCTCTCCCTCATGGGCAAGAGTATATAAGGAAGCAGGTTGTGCTCCCCCTCTTGGCCCAAAGGTGCTAGTGTTTGTCAGTGTGTAGTGGGGAGAGAACCCATGTGGTGTTATTGTGGCACATTAACCCATGGGGTGCCACACATTAGCAGGCACAAGCCTGTGATACATTGGCAGGTACAAGCATGTGATATATTGGCAGGCACAAACCTGTGGTACATTGGCAGGCACAAGCTGTGGTACATTAGCAGGCACAAGCTGTGGTACATTGGCAGGCACAAGCTGTGGTACATTGGCAGGCATAAGCTGTTGTACATTGGCAGGCACAAGCTGTGGTACATTGGCAGGCACAAGCTGTGGTACATTGGCAGGCACAAGGTGTGGTACACTGGCAGCACAAGCTGTGGTACATTGGCAGGCACAAGCTGTGGTACATTGGCAGGCACAAGCTGTGGTACATTTGTGATACATTGGCAGGCACAAGCTGTGGTACATTGGCAGGCACAAGCTGTGGTACATTGGCAGGCACAAGCTGTGGTACACTGGCAGCACAAGCTGTGGTACATTGGCAGGCACAAGCTGTGGTACATTGGCAGGCACAAGCTGTGGTACATTTGTGATACATTGGCAGGCACAAGCTGTGGTACATTGACATGCACAAGCTGTGGTACACTGGCAGCACAAGCTGTGGTACACTGGCAGCACAAGCTGTGGTACACTGGCAGCACAAGCTGTGGTACACTGGCAGCACAAGCTGTGATACATTGGCAGGCACAAGCTGTGGTACATTGACATGCACAAGCTGTGGTACACTGGCAGCACAAGCCTGTGGTACATTGACAGGCACAAGCTGTGGTACATTGACAGGCACAAGCTGTGGTACACTGGCAGCACAAGCTGTGGTACACTGGCAGCACAAGCCTTCCCTGATAGCACAGCTCTGTTAGGTCACAATCTGGGTTTCTGCTATCAGGGCTGTTTTTCACATCTCAGCAGCACATGCAGAATTCATTTCACTTCTGTAAAACCTGCTGGGAAAGTGCAGTGTGGATCCCCCGGGATCACTGCAGTGTGAGGCCGCTCTGCTGAAGACGCTGCTGAACTTTGTAACAAGTCAGATAACGAGGAAGAAAGTGAGTTCCGCTTCCTTGAGCTTCAGAGCGGCAGTCACAGTGCAGCCCTGAGCGGTGCCATCATCTGCACGGAGCGGCTCCATCCATCCTCCCTCCCTCCCCTCTGCCCTCGGACTGCCGGGCCCCCGGTGTTCGGTTGGATGGATCCTTCCCGGAGATTCACCAGAAGCCTCCTGAAGCCGGGGACCGCGGCGGAGATCAGGCAGAGCGCCTCCAAGGCGGTGATCAGGGAGCAGCGCAGGGTGAGTGCGGACAAGGGCATCAGGGCACAGGGCATCCAGTGCTGATCAGGGCACCTAGTGCTGAACAGGGTATCTAGTGCTGATCAGGGCACCTAGTGCAGCCAGGGGCACCTAGTGCTGATCAGGGCACCTAGTGCGGCCAGGGGCACCCAGTGCTGATCAGGGCATCTAGTGCTGATCAGGGCACCTAATGCATCCAGGGGCACCTGGTGCTGCTCAGGGCACCTAATGCAGCCAGGGGCACCCAGTGCTGATCAGGGCATCTAGTGCTGATCAGGGCACCTAGTGCGGCCAGGGGCACCCAGTGCTGATCAGGGCATCTAGTGCAGCCAGGGGCACCTGGTGCTGCTCAGGGCACCTAATGCAGCCAGGGGCACCCAGTGCTGATCAGGGCACCTAATGCAGCCAGGGGCACCCAGTGCTGATCAGGGCACCTAATGCAGCCAGGGGCACCTGGTGCTGCTCAGGGCACCTAATGCAGCCAGGGGCACCCAGTGCTGATCAGGGCACCTAATGCAGCCAGGGGCACCCAGTGCTGATCAGGGCACCTAATGCAGCCAGGGGCACCTGGTGCTGATCAGGGCACCTAATGCAGCCAGGGGCACCCAGTGCTGATCAGGGCACCTAATGCAGCCAGGGGCACCTGGTGCTGCTCAGGGCACCTAATGCAGCCAGGGGCACCCAGTGCTGATCAGGGCACCTAATGCAGCCAGGGGCACCCAGTGCTGATCAGGGCACCTAATGCAGCCAGGGGCACCTGGTGCTGATCAGGGCACCTAATGCAGCCAGGGGCACCCAGTGCTGATCAGGGCACCTAATGCAGCCAGGGGCACCTGGTGCTGCTCAGGGCACCTAATGCAGCCAGGGGCACCCAGTGCTGATCAGGGCACCTAATGCAGCCAGGGGCACCCAGTGCTGATCAGGGCACCTAATGCAGCCAGGGGCACCTGGTGCTGATCAGGGCACCTAATGCAGCCAGGGGCACCCAGTGCTGATCAGGGCACCTAGTGCGGGCATCTCTGCATCATCTGGGCTGGTCTTCATGGCATCCTTTACTGACACTTTGCAGTTTGTTTGTTGCAAAAAGTGAAAAAGAATCTGCAGATTTTGTTGTGTAAAGTTCTGTCACTGACCCTTTTTCTAAGGCAGCACAATTCAGATGAATGGAAGCAATTAGCATTTAAAGGCAACCTGTCAGCTCCTTTATGTCTCCTGTCCCTGCAGCTTCCTAGTACTACTCTAATCACCCCTGTCTGACCTAGTACTGCACTGTAATAGTGGAGAAAATTCATTTAGTAACTTACATTTTCGGATGGTAATTATGTGGTGTCTAGTCTGACGGGGTGTCTAGACTCTCTGTGTGCATGTCCCCCTTCGTTCCATGGTTATCACTCATCGGTGGGGGTATTAGCCTAATTTATAAGTGCGGTCCCACGATGCTTTGTGCCCAGAACCCATTTGGGCCAGGCTGGAGTGACGTGAATTTGATGTGGGGCAACACTAGGTATGTAAATCAGGTGTTAGATCAGTGGCCCAAAGCCATTTAACCCCTTCAATACCATACCTCAGTGCCCACTTTGATGCCCATTTTTGTGCCATTCTTCTCATTTTTGTATCAGTTTTTAAGTGTATTCACAACAAGGCACCTGACTGCATAGTATTATATACTTAGAATGTTTTCTTTTTATTGAAAAACCTGTAAAAGTCAGAAAATTAAAAATAGCCGAATAAGAAACCAACTTCAGCCCGAATAAGAAAGTGGACAAATAAGAAACCAACTTCAGCCCGAATAAGAAACTGGACAAATAAGAAATCAACTTCAGCCTCATCGCGGGCCCGGCATCTACATTGTATGTGCTCCTTCTAGCTATGTTGCTCCAGCTGCTTCATTTCTGGTCCTGTGCATTGTGGGGGAGTACTAGGTGTACTAGCCAGCTTAGGCTAGGGCCACACTTGGGAGGTTGCATCAGCTACATCCGTTACTGGATCCAGTTTTGTTCCTTGTCCATTTTGAGGCATTTTTAGCCCTTGCATAGCATGCGTTTCCCATAGACCCCATAGGGTTTCCCATAGGATTGCACTTTTGCACACTTTTTTGCACACGTATTTTGCATTGGAGTCTATGGGTGCATTAATGGATGCATTTTTACACATTTCCACATGTCAAAAACGGATCCAGTAACTGGATTGCAGACACAAGTGTGGCCCTGGCCTTAGGAATGCACAGTGTGCATGCTCTGGAGCTGGACAAGTACACGCATTACTTTTTTTTTTTTTTATGTATAAAAGGGCAATAACAATACAGCATAATACAGTTATAAAGCCAAAAATATATAGCATCTGAATTCAAACAATGTGACACCACCATACAACTGAAGATATAGGGTCTGTTTCTCTTATTACATAACACAACAGCGTTGTAACCCAAGGAATGGGTCCTACATTAGTCAGCATAGGCAGGAGTAAGCCCAGCTATTGCACTATTTGATTTACGTTATAAGACCGATTCACTTCTGCCCCAATTTTAGGCGGTCCTATCCAATCATGGTGGACCTTAACCTCTTCACTTGTTGTCCAAATATCTTTATTGAAATTTCAAGGGAGGGGGGAGGGGAGGGAATTAGATACATAAATAAAGAGGGAGGGGGAGGGGGGAGGGGAAGGGTAATAAACGTAACAAGTAAACAAACCAACAAATAACATGAACGGTACAAGTCGTAAGTACATATGCAAATTCAAATACAGCGCTCGTACAAAAAGAGAGAAAATTGGAAAGGTACAAATGAATATCCGAATACTGAATAGTCCAAACACACTCTGTGCATTTTGTCGCAAATCGTAATGCAAGCTTGAAAGCATTGTGGGGAAGAAACAGTCAAATCATCAATTTTTACGTCAGCGGCCTATTGCAGGAGGGATGGGGAAAAAATTGTCAACCATGTCTCCCAACGCCCTATGAATTTTGGGAACCTGTTTGCGCGTATAGCGAAGTTGTACTCGAAAGTACAGTGAGTCGACACTCTTTCAATCAGGTCATCCACTGTGGGGGGTTCTGGTTTGTTCCACCTCGAGGCTATCAGGACTCTAGCAGTCAAAATAATGTGGGATGTTAAGAAGCGTATGTGGTGAGGGAGGTCCTCTGTGCCAATCAGTAGTAATATTAATTCTGGGGTGAAGTTTATTTGAATCCCAGTGACGTGTGTAATTAGAGATTTGACATCTCTCCAATAATTGGTCAGGACAGGACAGTGCCAGAAAATATGTGAGAGGGTTCCCAGGTTTCCACAGCCTCTCCAGCAAGATGGGTCGTGATTGGGGTTCATATGATATAGTTTGATAGGGGTATAGTACCATCGTGAGAGGACCTTATAGTAAGACTCGTGGAGGGTGGCACAAGATGAGCTGGAATACACTGTCTTAATAGTTTTAGCCATTTTCCCCAGGTCCACGTGGATACCCAACTCCTCCTCCCAAGCTCCAAAGAATGAGAGGTTTATTAATTCGACTTCTTCGTTGAAGATTCTATAGAGAGAGCTCGTTTCCCAAAGGGAGGCTTTCCGCGGGGAGTTTATAAGTTCGTCAATTACTTGCGGAGCTGTGAGTTTGAGATTGTGAGTGCTGAGGTAATTGGCTATGACTCTCCAGTTAGTTCGGTCATCCCTAGTGAGGGGGAATTTGTCTTGGAGGATGTGGAAGGGGATGATAGAGTTTCCTGAAAGCAGATCATTAACATAAAGAATCTCCTTATCCCTCCAGAGAGAGAGGTCCAGGTTCGGCATCAGAATTTCAAGAGTTTCTAGAGGGATTTTGTTGAGAATGGAAGAAGTATAGTATTTGGCTGCCTTTTTGACAAGATCTCTCCAGGCTAGAATAGTTGCTCTAGTAATTGGGTGAGTAGGAGGAGGTTTGGAGGGATTTACGAAATAAGCCATGATTAGAGCTTTTTGATTATTGTTATTGATCGTTCCTTCTAAAGAGATCCAGGGCGAATCGTTCGGGCCTATAAGCCATTTTTGTGAGAGTTTGGCGATGGATGCCAAGTAGTAGTTGTGCAAGTTGGGAACTCCTAGGCCTGCTACTCTCTTGTGCCTCTCGAGGGATAGTCTGGCCACTCTTGGGCGCTTATTGAGCCAAATGAACGCACGGAGTTGTGATTGGAGTTTAATGAACCATCTCTTCGGGATGAACAAAGGGATGGATCTAATTATGTACAAGAATTTCGGGAGCAGTGTCATTTTGAAAGCTTCAATCCTGCTCAGCCAGGACAGTTCAACTTTTGAAAGACGTAAGTAGGCCTGATGGAACGAGTTAAATAGGTTTGTTAGGTTCGTCTGTACCGTGGCTGAACAGGGTTTGGTCAAAGTAATCCCTAAATAAGAAATCTCCTTTTCCGTCCATGTATAGTTAAACTCTTCTTTGAGGTACTTGAGTAGTGTTTCCTCTATATTAAAGTCCAGGATCTGGGATTTTGTTTCGTTTATTTTGTAGAAGGAGAGCTGGGAGAATCTCTCAATGTCCCTTGACAGGTGCCTGAGAGATTTGAGGGGATTGGTAATTGAAAGGAGGATGTCATCTGCAAACAGAGATATTTTGTGTTGGCGTTGATTTAACGGGATTCCTCTAATATTGTCATTGTCTCTGATGCTAGATGCAAGTGGCTCAATGAATAGGGCAAAGAGGATAGGGGAGAGTGGGCACCCCTGCCTCGTGCCATTTGTCAAGGGGAATTTTTGAGACAGGAAATTGTTAGAGTATACTCTTGCTGTGGGATTGGCATACATTGATGATATGAAACGCAGGATATTGCCTTGGAACCCAAACCTTCACAGGGTGCGAAATAAGAAGTTCCACTGGACCCTATCAAAGGCCTTCTCGGCATCTAAGGCCAAGAAGGCTGAGGGTTGTTTTGAATTCTCTATAGAGGTGATTAGATCCAGGGCTCTCCTAGTGGCGTCAGCCGTATTACGGCCTGGGATGAACCCTGCCTGATCAGGGTGGATTAATTTGGTGATGTAATTTTTGATTCTATTAGCTGCTATTTTAGCTAAGAATTTCGTGTCCGAATTCAGGAGGGAGATCGGCCTATAGTTCTTGGTATCTGCCGGGTCTCCCTTTCCTTTGGGTATCACCGTAATAACAGCTTCGAGCATTTCAGGTGGTAGGTGTCCGTGGGTAGCAGAGTAATTGGCCAATCTGGTAACATACGGGGACAATAAATCTGTGAAGATTTTGTAGAGCTCATTTTGGAATCCGTCAGGACCGGGTGATTTGCCCACTTTCGATTGTCCTATGACTTCTGAAATCTCAGATGTCGTGAACGGTAAGTTGAGGTCCAATAAGTCACGATCTGTAAGTGAGGGCAGGTCAAGGTTGGTTAGGTAGTCAGTGATATCTTGATCCGAGGGTTCCAAAGTGGAGGGGTTATTTTTCAAATTGTAGAGGGAGGTGTAGAAGTGAGCAAAGGTATCGGCTATATCCTTCGGGTGTTTAAGAGTTTGGCCAAGTGGGTTCCTAATCTCTTTAATTCTGGATTTCAGCTTCTGGTGTTTAATTTTTGCTGCTAGGAGTTTGGAGGGTCTATCATCAGAAAAGTAATGGTTGGTTTTGAGAATTTGGGAGATCCTGTCATATTCGGAGGATAAGAGGGATTTTAATTCTGACCTGAGTTTCAAAATGTCCAAGGAGAGATCGGGACTAGGACTAGATGTTTGCTTTTGTTCCAGATTGTGTATCTGGTTCACCGAGGTTTGTGTTTTTTCTCTGTTTTTCCTGTTATGCTGTGCGTTCAGTTGTATCATTTTGCCTCTAAGAACAGCTTTGAAAGCGGACCAGAGTATAGGGGTTGAAACATCCTCCGTATCATTTACCTTGAAGTAGTCTACTATGGTTTTTTCGATTTCCTTTTTATATGCTGGGTGAGTGTATAGTAGACTGTTGTTTCTCCAAAGTCTTTGAGAGGTTACTATCGGGCCAATCTTGAGTTCGAAAGTAACAGGTGAATGGTCGGACCAAGTTCTAGTACCAATTGAGACCTTGAGAAACTTGGAAAGGGTGAAAATGTTGGTGAGGATAAGGTCAATTCTAGAGTAAGATTGGTGGCGTTTGGAAAAATATGTGAATTCTAAAGACGTGGAATTGAGACATCGAAAGGTGTCGTATAGATCGTTCTTAATCAGCCATGGATCCAGTGACTCCAAATGCTGTCTGGATTTGGTAGAGGAGTCAAGTGATCCATTGGGAACTATGTTGAAGTCCCCGAAGATCACCTGCTCTCCCTTTTGGTTAGTGTTGACAATCCTCATAAGCTTGTTTAGGAATGTTACTTGCCCTTTGTTTGGGGCGTAGACATTGACTAGGGTAAAAATATGGTCATTTAGTTTGCATATTAGAATCAAATATCTGCCGTTCGGGTCCTCAAATGTGGAGATTTCCTCGAAGGAGATAGTGTTCTTGATCATTAGAGCTACTCCCCTCTTCACTTGTCAGTAGGGCCAAAGGCCATAAGCTACAACCAGACCACTCCAAGGACTGGTGCAATTTTATTAAAAGGAACAAGAGAGAAAAGAGTTAGAAGAAAGTAAAGAGAATATAAAGAATAGTAAATTATAACAGAAAGAACAGGTAGATGGAAGGTCAGGGAAGACTAAAAGGGGTCAGGGAAGGGGATGGGGGAAGGGGGGAAAGGGAGCGTGGTTTGTCTCCCTATCTCTCTGATCGGTCACTCAACGATAATAATGGGTACTCCTGAGAGGCCTTAAAGTCAGATCATTGGTACCAGGTGCCAAAGAACTCCATATAGGTGTTCCTGAGAGATGCGGTCATGTCCTCCATCTGCATCAGGTCATTAACTTTATTCACCCACATGGCGATGCTCGGTGGGGAGGGGGATCTCCAGCATTGTGGAACGCAAGCCTTAGCCGCCATCACCAGAAAGCGTAAAAGGGAGGTCCTGTAAGTCGAGATCGGGCAAGTAGGGAGCTGAAGAAGGAATAGTTCAGGGCCCAAGACCTGCTCGGAAGTACACCCATTACTTATCATCAATGCACTTGGCCGGAAATGAAGCGGCCGGCGCGTCATACCTAGAAGGAGCCTATATAATTTAGACGCCAGGACCGCACTTGTAAATTAGGTTATAACGCCCATCGGGGCATGATTACCATGGAACGAGGTATGACCTGGACCCGGAGAGAACGCCCCATCAGACTAGACACCACATAATTACCATCCGAAAATGTAAGTTACTAAATGATTTTTCTCCACTATTACAGCACAGTACTAGGTCAGACAGGGATGATTAGAATAGTACTAGGAAGCTGCAGGGACAGGTGACATAATGGAGCTGACAGGTTCCCTTTAAAGCAATTTCCACAAAAAAAATCTGCAGTGGGAATTAACCTTTATGCCAGATTTCAGACATTCAAGGTTTGAGTACAGACCTAAATTCACCAGCCTCAGACATGCTGATAAGTCCGGCTACTTGGACAGTGAATGTTGGACGTGTGAAATTGGCCTTATTTATTATTTATCGGATTTCAGCTCGATCTTGAGCCATGTTGATTTGATGGATGAACGCTCTGTAGGAAGATCGATCTTGTACAGAGCCTAGATAGGTACATCAGGGTCTTCTCCAAGCCTAGATAGGTCCACTAGGGTCTTCTCCATCATTTGTTATCTTGACATTATCAAGCCATTGGGTTGCTAGTCTTCCTCTTTGCCTTGTACCTTCTATTCTTCATACCATAATGTCCTTCTCTAGTGATTTTTTTCTTTGTATGATGTGTCCAAAGTAGGCAAGTCATATCTTGGTGATCTTTGCTTTAAGTGATATGTCTGGCTTGATTTGATCCAGAATTGATTTGTGTGTTCTTCTGGCCATCCATGGTATTGATAACATTCTTCTCCAGAACCATATTTCGAAGGCGTTCATTCTCCTTCTGTCTTGTTTCTTTATTGTCCAAGTTTCCCATCCCTTCGCCTTAATTTGTTTTAATACCTACTTTTTTATTGCCATTTTGAAATAGTATCTAACAGTAGAAGTTACATAATGTGAGTCCAAGATTTGCTGTACAATCATAAGAGATGTAGGGCCCTTTCACATCTATGCATTTGTGCCTTTGCCTGCGTTTGCCTGGCCTGCATTAGCACAAATGCAAGCGTAGGTGCATTTTCAGGCAAATGCAGGCAAGCACATAAGCTCATAGATGCACAGCTCTTGCGCTTGTCTGCGTTCCCGCCGCCATTAACCTTCTATGGCGAGTGCAGGACACAAAATGCGGGAGCACAGGTCTGCAGAGGGGCTGAGTGTGAGCGCATGCGTCACTCAGGACGCACCGGAAACGCGTAATGCAAGAGCTGTGCATCTAGGCACTTATGTGCTTGCCTGCGTTTGCCTGAAAATCCACCTGCGCTTGCATTTGCGCTAGCGTAGGCCAGGCAAACGCAGGCAAAGGCACAAATGCATAGATGTGAAAGGGCCCAAAGTCTTTACATTTCATCCAACAGTGGTTTTCAGATCATTCTCCTTAGTTGCCATGAATATGTGGCCTGGCAAGGGCGTTCTATGGAGAGAGCGATGGCTACCAAACCCCACTGACACCACAAATTCAAGAAGGCTACATGCTCTCGACTCTCTAACAATATGACCACATTTTTTAAGTTTTTGGAATACATCCGCTCTGAGAAATCAACTTTGCCATTTATTAGGAGATTTTCCATTGTAGTTTTCTCCTGAAGAGATGTTGAAAAACGCCTGGGGTGAAAAAAAGAGTTCATGTTGCTTCTATGAAGCAGATCCTTATGGAATACACTATAAAATTGTTACCATCCAATAGAAAAACTACAAAAAATGACATTTTCTGAAGCGATTTCCACTTTGAAAATGCATTGTACTTTTGGAGCTGACAAATACTGTGTGAACAGAGTCTAAAATCTCTTAAGGTACCTTTACACACCGCTACCGAAGGTTAGAAACCACCAGGTGTCGGAGACAATTGTAACTTGTACCTTCAAAACACCGCGAGGTAGCGGCGTGTAATTCAGGTTGTTGCCACCGGTCACTTTGGATACATGTTTCCCAGCCGTGCTCAAAAACAAGTACGGTAGGTATAAACCCTATGGTAGCGGCGTGTAATCGAGGAACAGGAAGGTATTTTCGTCACCTAGTGAACTCCCTGGGGCGTGACACAGCCTACGGGATACCGCGCCCCATCAGCGATCATTGGTGGAAGCTTCTGCGTTACGATTGGTTGTCCCTGCATAGGGCGGCATATTTAAGGAGATGACCAGTCACACTACACAATTGCAATAGCATCATGTATTAGCCAGCCTTCCTGCGCTGGCTGGTCAATCATGATGTTATTGCTTTGTCCAATCACCGTACGAGCATCTCGTAATCCACAACTCTGGCACGCCTATGTGTTGTCCCTGCTGCCCCAGGTCCACCCATATTCCCTTGTAGTAGCGGCGTGTAAATCAAGGAAGGTGCTCTACAGAAGGTAACCTGCAGCACCCGTCGGTGCTTCCAGGGATTGAAAAAACCTACTGTGGAGCACCTTGTAGCGGCGAGTAAATGCAGTATCAGGTACCGTTAGGAACCGTTGAAATGTGCACGTGCGACACCCGGTGGTTTCTAACCTTCGGTAGCGGCGTGTAAAGGTACCTTTATATATAAAATGGATAACTTTTATCCTTTTATTGCCTGATTGCTGCTTCATTCATTCTCTAGGGGCTGACACAAAATCCAACAGCAGTCAGTTACCCCTTAGGGAATGAATGGGCCACAGGTTGCACTTTCTGCTCCTTTCTATAAATGTTCCCCGTGGTGTGGATCAGTGCAGGTTGCAGTGGTCAGATCCCCAGTTCTAGGATCTATAGATCACTTATAATTCAATAAAATCATACATGCTGCTCTGTTCTGACCCCCACCTCATGGAACCTAAATCTCTGCATGTCAGCTTCATGCTGCTGGTGAGAAGAGGAGGTGTGTCAGAGACGTGGATGCTGGGAGCTTCAGGATCATCCTACATTCAACGCCCTCTCACATTTCAGTAAAGGGAGGGGGCAAGGCCACCGGCCCCATGCTCACAAATACAATCCAGCCCCTGATATATCATCCAATGTGACAGGGAGGTCCAGGCTTCAAATAGCAATCATGTCACCAAACAGATACAAATACATGCTGTGATCCTCTGCTATATGATGATGCATAATGTGTACTGTTATTGTGAGGATACAAGCAGAGGCAAATACATTGATCAATTCAGCTGTGTATGGTCTCCCCTTAAGCTATCACTTATGCTGTAGAGAGGTGTTAAAGGGAACTCCGGGGAGAGAAAACTTTTTAGTACAGTTCCTGCCCTCCTCCATGATGAAGCTGAGCTGTGCGCTGCATTTCTAGGATCTATAAATTTCTTATAATTCAATAAAATCATACCTGCTCCTCTGCTCTGGCTTCATGAAAGTGTATTGGGGGTGTGGATGCTGTGAGCTGCAGGATCATCCTACATTCCAATGAAAAGTGATGATGATGATCCATTGAAATTTGGAGAGATAAAAAGATACCATGTTCCTACGGGGAAGGGGAGACCATACACAGCTGAATCGATCAATGTATTTGCCTCTGCTTGTATCCTCACAATAACAGTACACATTATGCATCATCATATAGCAGAGGATCACAGCATGTATTTGTATCTGTTTGGTGACATGATTGCTATTTGAAGCCTGGACCTCCCTGTCACATTGGATGATATATCAGGGGCTGGATTGTATTTGTGAGCATGGGGCCGGTGACCACGCCCCCTTCCTATACTGAAATGTGAGAGGGCGTTGAATGTAGGATGATCCTGAAGCTCCCAGCTTCCACGCCTCTGACACACCTCTTCTTCTCACCAGCAGCATGAAGCTGACATGCAGATATTTAGGTTCCATGAGGTGGGGGCAGAAGAGAGTAGCATGCATGATTTTATTGAATTAAAAGTGATTTATAGATCCTAGAACTGCAGTGTACTGCTCTGCTTCATCATGTAGCAGGGCAGGAATTGTACTAAAAAGTTTTCTCTCACTCTCCCTTTAGCTTGTTTTCACTGGACAACCCATTTAGAAGTTATATCTGGGGTCCACACCCAGCACTCCCGTATCCAGCTGCTATGTGCTCTGGTAGACTTGTGACTCCTCATATTGCGCTCTAGGCATTTCTCAGTGCCAGCAGCGAGACCGAACGAGCAGTCATGTGACTGCAAGTCTGCCGTATGCATGGCCATATTCTGACTAGACATGCAAGTTATGAAGACAGGGAGAAGTGTGACATCACAATGTCACGTGAGCCCCGAGCCGCAGTTACAGGCAGAACGGGAGTGATTACAGTGTTTATTATTTTAACAGGATAAAACAAGTCAATTGAGAAGGGGTTGTCCTAGTATTTTGATGTCTAGTTGGAATGTGGCCGGGATTATGCATATCACATACATGTGGTCACATGAACGCTCAGGCCTGCTTCCACATAGAGTTGAGTATTGTCATGAGCCTGGAAAACCCCTTTACTCAATTCAGGACTCCATATGGAATATAAACAATGGATACTCACCTCCAGTACCCGGTCACATTATTGTGTGACACGCCAGTGGCAGCCAATGATCACCTGCTGCTTAGCTGCCTACTATACTGTTCCATCATAACAGATATCCTCACTGATGGAATATTGATGAGGTGCAGATGACTAGTGATCACTCATTAGCTGCAGCCAACATGTCACACATCAATGTCACGTCATTCTCCAGGAACAGCGGTGCCGCATAGCTGGATTGGCTCCGCTGCGGGTTATGGTCCTAAATTTATTACATTTGGTTGTCCAATAGTGGAGAACCCCTTTTTTTGTCTTTGTCTATGTATTATTGGAAAATAAAGATACGTTTGAGTTCATGCAATGTGAAATGCAAAGAGGTTATTCTCCGGATATGCTCGTTCATGGTTACACACAGTAATATTGTGAGCACAAAAGGGAAATAGGGTTTTCTTATCATGCAGCTCCACAAGGTAATAATGTCTGTCCTGGCAGCTGATATTATACTATAAGTTACAGAATTCTCAGCATTACTTGTATCTTCATATTCACTATGATGATAATGTGGAGAGAGGACAAAATACATGGGGCCAACTTGCCCAATTTATAGGACGCACTATTAAATGTCTTTACTTGAAGCCATCCGAAAAAGAGATATGTGTCAGTACAGCCAGTTCACCTTGAATAGAAGTTTTGGGGTTACTTAGTATATTGAATTCATGTGATGAATATCATATTAGTATATCTACCCAAAGCAGATATCAACAGGGTTGTCCTATAAAGACTAAAAAATTCACGATTTTTGTTCTTGCTTTATTTCCGCTTCTCCCTTTTGTTTTATTAAATACTAGCTGGGTGCCCGATGCAGATGCATCGGGATTCTAGCAGAGCGAGTCTCTGACTCGCAATGGCCGCTTCGCGACCAATGCTTCGCGCTGCTAAGGCGACTCGCCATGCCCGCTGCGCGGGCATAGCGAGTCGCCTTAGAACTGCTCGCAATGGCCGCTGCGCGGCCAATGCTTCGGTCGTATCCACATGACGACATTGACTCGCAGCGTGAGCGGACTCAAAAGGGGCAAAAATCCCATTCGTGATTATATAATAGATGCCTTATGGTTACAGAAATATGGGATCCTGACTATACATGGCGAAAAGATCATTTCAGGAGGTCACCAATAGAAAAGGGTTGTCTCATCTTAACAGCCCTTTTACTGGTAGGAGTCACTGGGATGTTCATCTAATGCTGGAGATCTGCCCCATAACCCCTATCAGGTGTAAGACAGAAAAATGTGGAATTATAAGGCCGACATATAAATAACCATCCATGTAACACATTGACGGCCTGAGTCCGCCAGAGTGGGAACCTCTTAGACCCCATTCAAAAATAATTTTTTCTTGTATGTGAAAAAAATAGAACAATTTTCGTCGGTGCTTGGTCAGGATGTCGATTTTTGTCATCAGCGTTTCATCTGTTTTTCTCATTTGCACTGGTTTCTCAAGTGTCTTTTAGTAAACTGGCAGTCTAAAAAAAGAGAGATAAAATCCTGTGTTCCCAGTGTATTACCCCTCTATAAAGTGTAAGACCATATGTAGAATATGGGATCCAGTTTTGTCATTTAATTCAGTATACCATCGCGCGACCAGCTCTCCCCTCTCCTAGTGTATCCTCACCCATCCCCTGTAAATTGTGAGCCCTTGTGGGCAGGGTACTCTCCTAGTGTATCCTCACCCATCCCCTGTAAATTGTGAGCCCTCGTGGGCAGGGTCCCCTCTCCTCACCTAGTGTATTCTTACCCATCCCCTGTAAATTGTGAGCCCTCGTGGGCAGGGTCCTCTCCCCTCTCCTAGTGTATCCTCACCCATCCCCTGTAAATTGTGAGCCCTCGTGGGCAGGGTCCCCTCTCCTCACCTAGTGTATTCTTACCCATCCCTTGTAGACTGTGAGCCCTCGTGGGCAGGGTCCTCTCTACTCTCCTAGTGTATCTTCACCCATCCCTTGTAGACTGTGAGCCCTCACGGGCAGGGTCCCCTTTCCTTCCGTGCTTGTGTGTGCCATGTATTGCTCATGTTTATTGTACTTTTCTATGTATGCCCTTTTCACATGTAAAGCACCATATCCCATGGCACTATAAAAATGAATAATAATAATTTAATGTCATATAAGCCTCCTAACACTGCCATGTCAGGATGTCACTCTCCACAAGGAGAAATATTACCCTTTGGACCCCAAAAGCATCTCATACAGCCAAATCAGATCTTATGCTTTGCACTAAGGAGAGACAACACCCCAAAACACTATATCCTAATTCCTATGCCAAGGTTCAATACTAATTTATATCATGGCTAAATCCAGTAGGTAACACTAGAGTTTAAGTCCTCTTCCTTTCTGAAAAAGCAGTTTGCATACCAGATCTTAGAAAAACATGTGTGTTTACCTCTTAGTAATAGTGTCCCCCATCTTCACCCCTTCATTTAGTAATGTCCCCCATTCTGGTCCCCATCTTGTAATAATATTCCCCAATCCTGAAGCTATTTGTATAATAATGTCCCCAGTCATGGGCCCCTTCCTATAATAAGGTCCCCCATGCTGGGCCCCTTAATTTAATTATGTCCCCCATCCTGGGCTCCATCTTATAATAATCATGTCCCCCATCCTGGACTACTTCCAGTAATAATTTCCCAGATCTTGGGCTCCTACAAGGAATAATGTACCAAGTACTGGGTCCTTTCCTGCTATATTGTCCCCCATCATGGACTCTTTCCAGTAATAATGTCCTCTGTTCTTCTGCAACATATTTTTAAAAAATAAATAAATGATTCTTCGTACCTTCTTCCACTTCTATGACGTGCGGCATCCTTTTCTATTGCCAGCGCTGAAGCTAGCAGCTACCTTTGGCACATTTGGGTAAGCCATCGTCAGCTGCTATTCTCTAATTGGCCAGTGATGTGTATTGCAGAGCTGCACCGCTCTACATTTCAGCTGAATATGTCTAATCAATGCAGTAGGCACTGGTGATGGCGACCTCCCCTCCAGGACGGGTGCGGTTGTGGCCGCATGCGCTGCAACTACAATTGTTACATCCCCGCTTACAGAAGGACCTTTAAGGAACAGGTTTCCTTGATGAAACAAATCATTATCCCTTGGTGATTAGTGAGGCTCTGACCCCTGGGACCCCCCTTACGCCAGCAATCCCAAGAACGTCTTTCTCCAACAGTCCCATAAACAATGACAGGAGCAGAGGTTGGGCATGTCAGAATGAGGACGACTCCTAGGGAATGACTGGTTTGTGGTTTTTGTGGGATTTAACCTTTTAGTGATCAGTTGAGTATATGATCTTATACCAAGTTGTAAAGTGTATTAGGGGCACACGACATAGAGTATGACAAAGCCATTACAGGATCTGTTGAGCTCTGTAGATACAAACTGAATGGATAGGGCCACATTGTCTCTATCGAGGTCTATCTGGTTTCCGTTTGGTGGCCACTGTTTGACCACAACAAAAAATTGTACATGAGCCATTTGTTTGTTCTATTCAAAAATTGCAATACATTAAAAAATAAAAAATTCATGGATGTAAAATGTCACAAGCACATGTATAAATAGCTTGTAATTTAGCCTCTTAACCTTCCCTAGAAGTAGTGTAATCAATGACCTTGGGAATAGCATCAGTATGTGAAGGACAGATTCCCATGTCACATAGCCGTTCCCCTGTGTACACTGCAGGAAACAGATTTTCTATGTAGAAATAAAAATATGTAAAAAATGTTTTCCTGGGTCTCATAAACCAGACATATATAAATACACACTCACATATGTACTCATTAATAAATGTATGATGTGCTCCCTGGCTGAACAAGAACAAGCCAATCTACAGATGGTTACTATCCCTCGGCATTGTATGTGAATATCATGCAGAATGTTGCACTTTTTCCTCTGTGTATGTAACATGTTGCTCTATTTCTCCTATTAACAATGAAAGACTGTGCAATGGAGCTTCTGTATTTTCTACATAGAATTAGTAGTGTCTCTGATCACATGTATTAACATATCACAGAAATAATTCTGAATATCTACTATATAAAAGCACTATCCAGTCTTTCTGGCTGTGTGTATGTAAGTTTGTCCTGAAAACAGCAGGAAATTGTGTAAATTACAGTTAAACACAAAAATGACAGTTAAACTGGAATGTGAAGAACCCCATAACTTTGGTTGATCAGTCAAGTTTCGTTGATCAGTCAAAGAAAACAGCACCACCTGTAGGACATGTGTGATGGGGGGGCCACACACCGTCAGGGACACTGGCAGCAGCGCAAACATTCATTATTTCCTGTGCCCGAGTCCGCTCTATCATACCCTTGGGGCAGACCCAGCCTGCTGCTGCACTTCCTTCCATTTGCGTTCCACTCTGGAATGCAGACTGGTGGCACAGCTCCTCAGTGTACAGGGGAAAAGAGATGTCACACTGGGGTGAGTGAGAAAGTGTACAACAGGGGGACAGAGAGCACACTGTGGGAGAGACAGCACAAGGATAGAAACACAGGGGGAAGATAGAGCGCAAAGGGGGGAGAGACAGCACAAGGGGGAAAGACAGCACAAGGGGAGAAAGAGCACACAGTGGGAGAGACAGCAGAAGGGGAGGGAGAGCACACAGGGGAAAAAGAGAGCACAATGGGGAGAAAGACAGCACAAGGGGAGTGAGAGCACACAGTGGGAGAGACAGCACAAGGGGGGAAAGGCAGCACAAGGGTATAGAGAGCACACAAAGGGGAGAGACAGCACAAGAGGTGAGAGTGCACTTGGGAGAAAGACAGCACAAGGGGAGAGAGAAAGCACAGAAGGGAGAGGCAGCAGAAGGGGAGGGAGAGCACACAGGGGAAAAAGAGAGCACAATGGGGAGAAAGACAGCACAAGGGGAGTGAGAGCGCACAGGGGGATGACGAGCAGCAGCAGCTCCAGCCAAGTTACAGCCACTCCGTGGAGCAGCGCGCTCCCCCCACCCTCCTCTGTGGAGCTGAAGTTAGTAGCAGGAGTAGTTGGACTAATATATAATCGCACCTGTTCTAGAATCGCCCGATGCGATAGAATTGTGCCCACGTGTAGTAAATATAAGTTAAAAAAATGATGGTCACATACACCTTGGATACCAGCTAATCCTGCAGGGCAAATTATCTTTATGGAATCTAAGGATGAGGCCTGTGAGAATTCAAGACACCGGATCCTTCTTTTTCTTACTATTATTGGAGGAATGTCTGACACTTCTACATGTATCTTATGTGCCACCATAGTGTAACCTTGTGCATGGGACCTGACCTGAGGACCACCGTCTCCACAGAGCCAAGGGTATTGATCTGCATAGAAGATACTGGTGATCCGGTGGACACATTGTACATTCATGTTTCTCTTTCTACGTTTGGTGGGCTGCCCCTGTATTTAGCCTTGGGCAGACCATCTTTGTGACATCTGCTTGAAATTCTTGGTCATCTTAATTTGGAGGCCTGCCATTTCCTAAACAGGAGATGAAAAAGCAGGAGATTAAGTAAGACTTGATATGTTACATACAGATGACAGTAACCCGTGTATGACGGTTTAGAGGAAGAGCTTGATGGTGAGACTTAAAGGGGTTGTCCGGGTTCGTCACATAATCTGAGTGCATATCCAGGCTGCCTAATGCTGACAATGTGTAATGTACTTTGTGTCAGCTTTCTGCAGGGTTTCCTAGATAACACTTGTTTTGTGTCTGAACAGAACGACCAGGGGGGGTGTTCTGGCATGATAATGAACACTGGTCGTTTCCACCTACTCTACCCCATCCCCTCCCCCATAGCAACATCCCCGCCCTCCCCATCTCCATGACTCAGCCTCTCCACAGGAAGAAAATGATCCTCGGCTGCAGCCATTGCTGTGAGCAGAGCTGCCCGGATTAGCTGCTCCTCCCCCGGCCACACACAGTGATGTATGGAAAGTCTGCAGAGAGAAGGGACAATGTGCTGCACTCAGGGGGGGCCGCTCCGGGACTACAATGAATAGCTCCGGGCTCTTATCAGTGATTCTTCCCTCACTGTCCCAGGCTGTCATCAGGAGAATGTACAGTGTGCAGACACCAGTGATGTATGGACAGTCTGCAGAGAAGGGACAATCGTGCTGTATTCAGGGCCGCTCCGTGATTACAGTGACTAGCTCCCTCATATCAGTGATTCCCTTCCCTCACTGTCCGGGCTGTGATCAGGAGAATGTACAGTGTGCAGACACCAGTGATGTATGGAAAGTCTGCAGAGAAGGGACAATCGTGCTGTATTCAGGGCCGCTCCGTGATTACAGTGACTAGCTCCCTCATATCAGTGATTCCCTTCCCTCACTGTCCGGGCTGTGATCAGGAGAATGTACAGTGTGAGCCCAGTGATGGGGGGCTGCAGCTTCTGTGACACACTGTAACAAACCCCTGCTGTGTGAATGAGACAGCTGTGTCACTGATGTCTGTACACAGCAGGAGATATGGTACAGTGTACAGGGTGAAGGATGGTCAGCACTGTGTCTCCAATGACACAAATACTGATTGAAGCAGCCTGTCCACTCAGTAACTGCAGCAGTGTGAAGTGTTGGAGGTATATGTATGGAGATATTGATGATACTAAGGATTTTGATATTGTTGAGGAGTCCTTCCTTCCGTCGCCCCATCAGTCCGCCCGTCCTTCCTTCTTTCCTTCCATCCATCCTTCCTTCCGTTCATCCTTCCATCCTTCTTTCAGTCCGTCTTTCGTCCTTTCTTTCCGTCCATCTGACCGTCCTTCCTTCTTTCCATCCATCCGTCCTTCCCTCCTTCCTTTTTTCCGTCCGTCCCTCTTTCCATCCTTCCATCTGTCCTTCTTTCCGTCGTCCTTTCTTTCCATCTGTCCTTCCTTCTTTCCGTCCATCTATCCGTCTGTCCTTTCCGTACCTCCTTTTTTCCGTCCTTCCTTCTTTCCATCTGTCCTTCCTTCTTTCCGTCCTTCCTTCCGTCCATCTATCCGTCCGTCCTTCTTTCTGTCCCTCCTTCTTTCCGCCCATCCGTCCTTCCTTCTTTCCGTCCTTCCTTCCATCCGTCCGTCGCCCCATCAGTCTATCTGTCCTTCCTTTCATCCTTCTTTCCATCCTTCCTTCTGTCCATCCATCCCTCCTTCCTTCCGTTGGTCCTTGCGTCCTTCTTTCTGTCCATCCTTCCTTCTTTCCATCCTTCCTTATTTCCGACCGTCCTTCCTTCTTTCCGACCGTCCGTGCCGTTCTTCCTTCTTTCTGTCCTTCCTTCTTTCCGTCTGTCCATCAGTCTTCCTACTTTCCGTCCGTCCGTCCTTCTTTCTGTCCGTCCTTCTTTCCATCCGTCCGTCCTTCTTTCCGTCCGTCCGTCTTCTTCCGTCCGTCGTCCTTCTTTCCGTCCTTCATTCCGTCCATCCTTCATTCCGTCACCTTCATTCCGTCCGTCCGTCCTTCTTTCCGTCCATCCATCCTTCATCGTCCTTCTCTTCCGTCCGTCCTTCTTTCCGTCCGTCCTTCTTTCCGTCCGTCCTTCTTTCCGTCCGTCCTTCTCTTCCGTCCATCCCGTCCGTCCTATCCGTCCGTCCTTCATTCCGTCCGTCCATTCCGTCCGTCCTTCTTTCCGTCCGTCCTTCATTCCGTCCGTCCTTCTTCCGTCCTCCCGTCCGTCCTTCTTTCCGTCCGTCCATTCCGTCCATTCCCTCCGTCCTCATCCAGTCCGTCCGTCCTTCATTCCGTCGTTCCGTCCTTCATTCCGTCCGTCCATCTCGTCCGTCCTTCTTTCCGTCCGTCCTTCTTTCCGTCCGTCCTTCTTTCCGTCCATCCGTCCGTTCTTCCCGTCCGTCCTTCTTCCGTCCGTCCTTCATTCCGTCCGTCCTTCATTCGTCCTCCGTCCTCCTTCATTCCGTCCGTCCTTCATTCCGTCCGTCCTTCTTCCGTCCGTCCTTCTTCCGTCCGTCCTTCTTTCCGTCCGTCCTTCTTCCGTCCGTCCTTCTTTCCGTCCGTCCTTCATTCCGTCCATCCGTCCGTCCTTCATTCCGTCCGTCCGTCCTTCATTCCGTCCTCCTTCATTCCGTCCTCCTTCATTCCTTCCGTCCGTCCGTCCTTCATTCCTTCCGTCCGTCCTTCATTCTTTCCGTCCGTCCTTCATTCTTTCCGTCCATCCGTCCTTCATTCTTCCGTCCATCCGTCCGTCCTTCTTCTTTCCGTCCATCCGTCCGTCCTTCATTCTTTCCGTCCATCCGTCCGTCCTTCATTCTTTCCGTCCATCCGTCCGTCCTTCATTCTTTCCGTCCATCCTCCCTCCTTCCTTCTTTCCGTCCATCCTTCAGTCTTTCCATCCGTCCATCCGTTCTTCCCTCAAGCCTGTATTTTCCCTTCACCCTGGTGATTTCCTGTTTTCCTTCCTCTTCTTCCATAACTTTTCTATTTTTCCGTCAATCAGACATATGAAGCTTCTTGTTGTTTTTTGCAGGACGAGTTGAACTTTTGAATGACGACATTTATTTAAAATTGCAAAAATACGTGCAATTATACATTTGTCTTTTGGGTTTTTTATTCACCATGTTCACTATTGGTACACTGAGGTGTTCGTTTGATGTCTGGGTCAGTACTATATGGTAACACTGAGGTGTCGGTATGATGTCTGGGTCAGTACTATATGGTAACACTGAGGTTTCGGTTATGATGTCTGGGGTCAGTACTATATGGTAACACTGACGTTCGTTAGTCTGGTCATCTATGTCTGGGGTCAGTTATTCTTCATATGGTAACACTGAGGTTTCGGTATGATGTCTGGGGTCAGTACTATATGGTAACACTGAGGTTTCGGTATGATGTCTGTGTCAGTACTATATGGTAACACTGAGGTGTCGGTATGATGTCTGGGTGTCAGTACTATATGGTAACACTGAGGTGTCGGTATGATGTCTGGGTCAGTACTATATTATGAGTTGAATCAACTTATGGTTTTCGGTATGATGTCTGGGGTCAGTACTATATGGTAACACTGAGGTGTCGGTATGATGTCTGGGGTCAGTACTATATGGTAACACTGAGGTGTCGGTATGATGTCTGGGGTCAGTACTATATGGTAACACTGAGTGTTGGTATGATGTCTGGGGTCAGTACTATATGGTAACACTGAGGTGTCGGTATGATGCTGGGTCAGTACTATATGGTAACACTGACGTGTCGGTATGATGTCTGGGGTCAGTACTATAGGGTAACACTGAGGTGTCGGTATGATGTCTGGGGTCAGTACTATATGGTAACACTGAGTGTCGGTATGATGTCTGGGGTCAGTACTATATGGTAACACTGACGGTGTCGGTATGATGTCCTGGGGTCAGTACTATATGGTAACACTGAGGTGTCGGTATGATGTCTGGGGTCAGTACTATATGGTAACACTGAGTGTCGGTATGATGTCTCGGTCAGTACTATATGGTAACACTGAGTGTCGCTATGATGTCTGGGTCAGTAACTATATGGTAACACTGACGTGTCGGTATGATGTCTGAGGTCAGTACTATATGGTAACACTGATGTGTCGTTATGTCTGGGTCAGTACTATATGGTAACACTGACGTGTCGGTATGATGCCTCGGGTCAGTACTATATGGTAACACTGACGTGTCGGTATGATGTCTGGGGTCAGTACTATATGGTAACACTGACGTGTCGGTATGATGTCTGGGTCAGTACTATATGGTAACACTGAGTGTCGGTATGATGTCTGGGTCAGTACTATATGGTAACACTGAGGTGTCGGTATGATGTCTGGGGTCAGTACTATATGGTAACACTGACGTGTCGGTATGATGTCTGGGGTCAGTACTATATGGTAACACTGACGGTGTCGGTATGATGTCTGGGGTCAGTACTATATGGTAACACTGAGGTGTAGGTATGATGTCTGGGGTCAGTACTATATGGTAACACTGAGGTGTCGGTATGATGCCTTAGGTCAGTACTATATGGTAACACTGAGGTGTCGGTATGATGTCTGGGGTCAGTACTATATGGTAACACTGAGGTGTCGGTATGATGTCTGGGGTCAGTACTATATGGTAACACTGAGGTGTCGGTATGATGTCTGGGGTCAGTACTATATGGCAACACTGAGGTGTCTGTATGATGTCTGGGGTCAGTACTATATGGTATCAATGACGTGTTGGTATGAATAATTGAAGAATTAAAGAAACAAAAAAAGAATTGCGCTCTTGCCCAATTTTCCACGATCCGCAGTTACAGTCAAACATTTATTCTGACAATCAAAATCTATATCCATTTTTATTTTAAAGAGAACCGTCACCCCATTTTTGTGTATTAAAATAAAAGCTCCCTTTTTTATCAGGGACTATCCTGCATTCTAAGGCTGGGTTCACATTAGCGTTCCCCTCCGCAGCGTTCTGCGTAGGGGATCCGCAATGTGTCCGCAGCGGCCGTCAGCTCCTATCTTTATAATGGGAGCGCACGGTGCTGCGCTTAACAGCGCATGACCGTGTGCACCCATTCACTCCTATATGTGATCTGTGAGCAGGCGGACGCCTGCGTACAAATCACACAGTCTATTCCGCACCAGAGACGCGACATGTTGCATTCCTGGTGCGGACGAGACTGTGTGATTTGTGCGCAGGCGTCCGCCTGCGCACAGATCACATATAGGAGTGAATGGGTGCACACGGTCATGCGCTGTTAAGCGCAGCACCGTGCGCTCCCATTATAAAGATAGGAGCTGACGGCCGCTGCGGACACATTGCGGATCCCCTACGCAGAACGCTGCGGAGGGGAACGCTAATGTGAACCCAGCCTTAGAATGCAGGATAGTCCCTGATAAAAAAGGGAGCTTTTATTTTAATACACAAAAATGGGGTGACGGTTCTCTTTAAAATAAAAATGGATATAGATTTTGATTGTCAGAATAAATGTTTGACTGTAACTGCGGATCGTGGAAAATTGGGCAAGAGCGCAATTCTTTTTTTGTTTCTTTAATTCTTCAATTATTCATACCAACACGTCATTGATACCATATAGTACTGACCCCAGACATCATACAGACACCTCAGTGTTACCATATAGTACTGACCCCAGACATCATACCGACACGTCAGTGTTACCATATAGTACTGACCCCAGACATCATACCAACACCTCAGTGTTACCATATAGTACTGACCCCAGACATCATACCGACACATCAGTGTTACCATATAGTACTGACCACCAGACATCATACTGACACACTCAGTGTTGCCATATAGTACTGACCCCAGACATCATACCGACACCTCAGTGTTACCATATAGTACTGACCCCAGACATCATACCGACACCTCAGTGTTACCATATAGTACTGACACCAGACATCATACCGACACCTCAGTGTTACCATATAGTACTGACCCCAGACATCATACCGACACCTCAGTGTTACCATATAGTACTGACCCCAGACATCATACCGACACCTCAGTGTTAACCATATAGTACTGACACCCAGACATCATACCGACACCTCAGTGTTACCATATAGTACTGACCCCAGACATCATACCGACACCTCAGTGTTACCATATAGTACTGACACCAGACATCATACCGACACCTCAGTGTTACCATATAGTACTGACCCCAGACATCATACCGACACCTCAGTGTTACCATATAGTGAACATGGTGAATAAAAAACCCAAAAAACAAATGTATAATTGCACTATTTTTTTGCAATTTTTAAATAAATGTCGTCATTCAAAAGTTCAACTCGTCCTGCAAAAAACAACAAGAAGCTTCATATGTCTGTATTGACGGAAAAATAGAAAAGTTATGGAAGAAGAGGAAGGAAAACAGGAAATCACCCAGGGGTGAAGGGAAAATACAGGCTTGAGGGGAAGAACGGATGGACGGATGGAAAGACTGAAGGATGGACGGAAAGAAGGAAGGAGGGATGGATGGACGGAAAGAATGAAGGACGGACGGATGGACGGAAAGAATGAAGGACGGACGGATGGACGGAAAGAATGAAGGACGGACGGATGGACGGAAGAAAGAAGGACGGACGGATGGACGGACGGATGGACGGAAAGATGAGACGGACGGAAAGAATGAGAGGACGGAAGGATGAGGAGGACGGAAGGAATGAAGGACGGACGGAAGGAATGAAGGAGGACGGAAGGAATGAAGGACGGACGGAATGAAGGACGGACGGGGAGGACGGAAAGAAGGACGGACGGAATGAAGGACGGACGGGGAGACGGACGGAAAGAAGGACGGACGGAAAGAAGGAGGACGGAAAGAAGGACGGACGGAAAGAAGGACGGACGGAAAGAAGGACGGACGGATGGACGGACGGAAAGAAGGACGGACGGATGGACGGAAAGAATGAAGGACGGACGGATGGACGGAAAGAATGAAGGACGGACGGATGGACGGAAAGAATGAAGGACGGACGGATGGACGGAAAGAATGAAGGACGGACGATGGACGGAAAGAATGAAGGACGGACGGAATGGACGGAAAGAATGAAGGACGGACGGATGGACGGAAAGAATGAAGGACGGACGGACGGAAAGAATGAAGAACGGACGGAAGGAATGAAGGACGGACGGATGGACGGAAGGAATGAAGGACGGACGGATGGACGGAAGGAATGAAGGACGGAAGGAATGAAGGACGGACGGAATGAAGGACGGAATGGACGGAAAGAAGGACGGACGGAAAGAAGGACGGACGGAATGAAGGACGGATGCGGAAGAGGACGGACGGAAAGAGGGACGGACGGAAAGAGAGAGGAGAGGGACGGACGGAAAGAGGGACGGACGGAAAGAGGGACGGACGGACGGAATGAAGGACGGACGGGAAAGAAGGACGGACGAGAATGGACGAGGAGAAATAGGACGGACGGAATGAAGGACGGACGGAATGAAGGACGGACGGGATGAAGGACGGACGGGATGGACGGAAAGAAGGACGGACGGAAAGAAGGACGGACGGAAAGAAGGACGGACAGAAAGAAGGACGGACGGAATGAAGGACGGACGGACGGAATGAAGGACGGACGGGATGGACGGAATGAAGGACGGACGGAATGAAGGCACGGGAGGACGGATGATGGACGGAGGAATGAAGGACGGACGGAATGAAGGACGGACGGAATGAAGGACGGACGGAATGAAGGACGGACGGGATGGACGGAAAGAAGGACGGACGGAAAGAAGGACGGACGGAAAGAAGGACGGACGGAAAGAAGGACGGACGGAAGAAGGGAAGGACGGAAGAAGGAGGATGGATGGAAGACGGAAAGAAGGACGGACGGACGGAATGAAGGATGGACGGAATGAAGGATGGACGGAATGAAGGACGGAAAGAAGGACGGACGGACGGAAAGAAGGACGGACGGACGGAAAGAAGGACGGACGGATGGAAAGAAGGACGGACAGAAAGAAGGACGGACGGACGGAAAGTAGGAACGACTGATGGACAGACGGAAAGAAGGAAGGACAGAAAGAAGGAAGAACGGCACGGACGGTCGGAAAGAAGGAAGGACGGTCGGAAATAAGGAAGGATGGAAAGAAGGAAGGATGGACAGAAAGAAGGACGCAAGGACCAACGGAAGGAAGGAGGGATGGATGGACAGAAGGAAGGATGGAAAGAAGGATGAAAGGAAGGACAGATAGACTGATGGGGCGACGGACGGATGGAAGGAAGGACGGAAAGAAGGAAGGACGGATGGGCGGAAAGAAGGAGGGACAGAAAGAAGGACGGACGGATAGATGGACGGAAGGAAGGACGGAAAGAAGGAAGGACAGATGGAAAGAAGGAAGGACGGAAAAAAGGAGGTACGGAAAGGACAGACGGATAGATGGACGGAAAGAAGGAAGGACAGATGGAAAGAAAGGACGACGGAAAGAAGGACAGATGGAAGGATGGAAAGAAGGACGGACGGAAAAAAGGAAGGAGGGAAGGACGGATGGATGGAAAGAAGGAAGGACGGTCAGATGGACGGAAAGAAAGGACGAAAGACGGACTGAAAGAAGGATGGAAGGATGAACGGAAGGAAGGATGGATGGAAGGAAAGAAGGAAGGACGGGCGGACTGATGGGGCGACGGAAGGAAGGACTCCTCAACAATATCAAAATCCTTAGTATCATCAATATCTCCATACATATACCCCTAACACTTCACACTGCTGCAGTTACTGAGTGGACAGGCTGCTTCAATCAGTATTTGTGTCATTGGAGACACAGTGCTGACCATCCTTCACCCTGTACACTGTACCATATCTCCTGCTGTGTACAGACATCAGTGACACAGCTGTCTCATTCACACAGCAGGGGTTTGTTACAGTGTGTCACAGAAGCTGCAGCCCCCCATCACTGGGCTCACACTGTACATTCTCCTGATCACAGCCCGGACAGTGAGGGAAGGGAATCACTGATATGAGGGAGCTAGTCACTGTAATCACGGAGCGGCCCTGAATACAGCACGATTGTCCCTTCTCTGCAGACTTTCCATACATCACTGGTGTCTGCACACTGTACATTCTCCTGATCACAGCCCGGACAGTGAGGGAAGGGAATCACTGATATGAGGGAGCTAGTCACTGTAATCACGGAGCGGCCCTGAATACAGCACGATTGTCCCTTCTCTGCAGACTGTCCATACATCACTGGTGTCTGCACACTGTACATTCTCCTGATGACAGCCTGGGACAGTGAGGGAAGAATCACTGATAAGAGCCCGGAGCTATTCATTGTAGTCCCGGAGCGGCCCCCCCTGAGTGCAGCACATTGTCCCTTCTCTCTGCAGACTTTCCATACATCACTGTGTGTGGCCGGGGGAGGAGCAGCTAATCCGGGCAGCTCTGCTCACAGCAATGGCTGCAGCCGAGGATCATTTTCTTCCTGTGGAGAGGCTGAGTCATGGAGATGGGGAGGGCGGGGATGTTGCTATGGGGGAGGGGATGGGGTAGAGTAGGTGGAAACGACCAGTGTTCATTATCATGCCAGAACACCCCCCTGGTCGTTCTGTTCAGACACAAAACAAGTGTTATCTAGGAAACCCTGCAGAAAGCTGACACAAAGTACATTACAGATTGTCAGCATTAGGCAGCCTGGATATGCACTCAGATTATGTGACGAACCCGGACAACCCCTTTAAAGAGCTTGTATAGAAGACCTTCAGGAGAACAGCATGAATATTTCCTTATATTTCATAATAATATTAATAATATTTTGTATAACTATAGTGCTAACATAATCTGCAGTGCTTTACAATATGGTTTAGTTCCAATACTGCGATTTGCATAGATGTAAGTACACTCAGTAAGTGGAGTTATTAGAGTCTGATGAGCCCCGATGCAAAATTTTGATCGGGGTCCCCCCAGCCTTCCCCCCTCATTGGTCAGATGTATGAGCCCCGTGTAACATTCTAAATCCCATAAAGACTCACTAATCGACAGTGGCTCAAGTGGTTAGCACTGCAGCCCTTGCAGTGCTGGGGTTTTGAGGTCCTGGGTTCAATTCCCACCTAGGACACATCTGCAAGGAGTTTGTATGTTCTCCCCGTGTTTGTTGGATTTCCTCTGGGCACTCCAGTTTCCTCCCACATTGCAAAGACATACTGATAGGATATTTAGATTGTGAGCTCCAAGAGAGAGACAGCATTACTCATGTATGTAAAGTGCTATGGAATTAATAGTGCTATATAAATGAATAAATTATTATTATTATTTAGTATTAATAGTTCTCCTCCTGGAATATATGAGACAGCAGATAGACTGTCTAACAGAGGAAGAGGAAGGGGGGATTAAAAAAAGAAATAAAACATTTTATTTTTGTCCAGGGCTGACCAGGCCGCTCCCCCTGCCGAGACCCGTCGCAATGGCAACCCCTGCGACCGTGGTAGTTACGCCACTGCACTCAGTATATCCTTTTTAGGCAGTTAGTTAAAGTGTAAATGTCATTTCATTGTAAAAAAAACTAAAATACTGCACTGGTTGTTAATGATGGTCACATAGCAGCCATTTTTTGTGCCATATGACTTATTTTCTCAAATTTTTCTGTGTTCTTTTAAAAACTGCATTTTCTGTCTGTGTGGGACAGATCTGACTGATAATGAACATATGTTTGCTTCACACACAGTCTTGTGGGGATACCTTGTGGAAGATTTATGAACAGTTTTCAACTAGAATTTTCTTATGAAGTATATTTGAAAGTTTATTAACCCCTGCATGAAAATTCTAAGTGCAGTGAAATTGCATAAAAAAGTGCAATTACACGTTTGTTTTTTTGGGTATTTTAGTCGCCATGTTCACTATATGGTAACTGCGACATGATAGGGTGATGCCTCGGGTCGGTACAAGTTCGTAGACACCCAACATGTGTACCTTTACTGGTATCTAGGTGGTGAAAAAAAATTCTGAAGTTTAAAAAAAACAAAACAACTGACTTTTTGCGTCATGTTCTGCGACCTGTAGCGTCCTCATTTTTTAGGATCTTGGGCTGTGTGATGGCTTATTTTTTGCATCTTAAGCTGACGTTTCTAATGATACCATTTTTGGGTGCATCCACTGTTTTGGTCGCCCGTTATTGCATTTTATAGCAATGTTGTGGCGACCAAAAAAACATAATTTTGGCGTTTGGATTTTTGTTTCCGTTACAGAGTTTACGGCTCTCATTAACGGATTTAATATGTTTATAGATCGGGCGATTCTAAATTTTTTTTTTTTTTTTACAGGTTTTTAAAAACCACAACCCGGAAGTGCTCCGTGACAGCATCCGGGGTATAACCAGGACCCCGGCCTGTCACGTGTGCACCGGAGATCCCACGATAGTATCCGGGGCAGGCATGGAACAGCGTATTCCCCACCGCGGCGCCTTTGGATCCCGCTGTCAGAGATTGACAGCGGGATCCAAAGGGTTAACAGCGCCGATCGGATCCCGGATCCGATCGGTGCTGTTAGCCTGTCATATATCAGCTGATCACAACAGCTGAGATGTCAGCGTGAGCTCCACGACAGAGCTCACATCAAACACCGGGACACTGCCCATGACTTTGTACTACGTCATGGGTCGTGAAGGGGTTAAAATCGTTTGCTCTACTGCCTCTACATCATTATTAAATAAAAATGTGAACAGTGGTTATGTTTGAAAGCACCCCTCCTGTGTTTTTTTTTAATTTCACTATTGGAGTGGAGCTTAAAACTCTAGTCCCTCTTTGGTCCCACTAGTTCTGACTGGCTAGAAGTCATAAGTTACATCACAAGTTCCCAATTCATCTCTATGGCTATGGTCACCTTTGCGTTATGACCCTAGCCTGACGCAAGGACTAAATATTTAGAAATTTCAGTCGCAGCGCATAGCGTTAACGTTATGTGCTGCCAGGCAATGGAGCCCTATAGAAACGCAATGTTTACCTTGCCAACCACAAACACACAAAGCTCCCGGATGTGCGCTTTACAACAGCGCACAGGAAAACACTGCAGACCGCGCTTCCTGTGCGATCAGCTAAAGCGCATCCTGCGACTTTGTGTGTGGCTGGTTGGCAAGTGAAACATTGAGTTTCTATATGGCTCCATTGCCTACAGCGCATAGCATTAACGCTATGCGCTGCGGCTGAAATTTCTAAGTGTCTAGCTAGGGTCATAAGGCAAGTGTGACCCTGGCCTAACATTGATTTTTTTTCAGTAGGCCTAAGCTATCTTCTATTTTGTTAGTCTTCTATGTGACTTCACGCATTATAGATTTCAACCTCAATACACATTCTCAATATCCCACTTGATACATTAATCCTCGACTCCTGAAAACACTGAGGAACTAGAAACCTGTTCAATCTGTTGATTTTCCGTCAGGTTTCAGCAGGACAGGTGAGGATTTCAGTACTTTTCCAGAGTTTCCAACTTTCTCTTCGGAGAGCCTTCTGGATGTTCTGGGAGAATTTGCAAGTGTATACTGTTCATATACATGTATATATGATGTCACATAGCAGCAAACGCTGTCAGAGCCTTGTGTTGTGGTGATTGTCAAGTTAAGGGTTGCTGCATTGTGGTATGTAATGTGGTGTCAAATTAACGTTTGCTACATCTGTTATTAATTGCTTCAGGGCAGTTATGTTTTAATTAGAGAAAACAAGACCATCTTCTACATGATTGTATGCATCACGTTATGTTTGAAGCTCTTTACATTGCTTGCCGTGCCTTCTAGCTTCGCATAAAAACACATTTGTGGATGAGCAGTAATGTAAAAACATATGTTATCCAGATGTATATGAAATGACTTTTATCCACACATGGTCCTGATCCTTGTATTTATCAAGTCATCCTGTCTTCTCCCTAACATGTGAAGTGATTGTAAGGAAAGAGAATTTGTCTTGGAGGAAAATCTTCATATAACGTGGAAGTCTGTGAACACAAGATCACGAGCTCCGACTGCTGGTGATGGAGTGAGTTTAAAGGGATCCTGTCACCCCCAAAACACCTCTAAACCTATTAAAAGCTGTCCCTAGAGCATATTAACACTTTCCCTACACTACTTTTACCTCCTAAATGCACATAGTCAAAGTGAATAAAAACGTTATTATAGTACCTCATTAGTGATGATAATGAGTGACTATGGTATTTATAGTCACTCAGCCAGGCTGCCCCTCTTCATCATATCACGCCTGAATAGGGGTGATCTACATCAGAGATTCAAATTGCCGCCTCCCTGCGCGCCTCCCCTGTCTCCCATAGCGTCCGGGCTGCAGTGTGGCTGGGTGACGCGATCCGCGTCATTCCCGGCGCCGGGTGACGTATTTACACCCGCGCCGCGCTGTCAGCTTCAAAATGCACACTGCGTATGCGCAGTGCGGGACTTGAAGCTGACAGCGCGGCGCGGGTGTAAATACGTCACCCGGCGTCGGGAATGACGCGGATCGCGTCATACAGCCCCACACTGAAGCCCGGCTGGAATAGGAGAGCGGGGAGGCGCGCAGGGATGCGCGAATTTGAATCTCTGATGTAGATCACCCCTATTCAGGCGTGATATGATGAAGAGGGGCAGCCTGGATGAGTGAATATGAATACCATAGTCACTCATTATCATCAGTAATGAGGTACTATAATAACGTTTTTATTCACTTTGACTATGTGCATTTAGGAGGTAAAAGGAGTGTAGGGAAAGTGTTAATATGCTCTAGGGACAGCTTTTAATAGGTTTAGAGGTGTTTTGGGGGTGACAGGATCCCTTTAAGGAAAAAGCAATCCATGGGTCAAAATTGTAGCTAAAAATACAATTCTTATCATACTTTGTTGTCTCGTAGCTGCAATATATGAGAACCTTATCCATTCTTCACAGTCTGCACAATTAAAGGGACACTGTCAGGTCATTTTTCAGTATAATACTAATATTACCCTTGAATAGGGCCTGGGCAGACTTTTACCGTTTGTAGTTTCCATGCTGTAAGCATTTTCAGACCCGGCAGGGAAGGGAGCTTGTCCATTAGTCATGTTCATTACTTTTACAGAGGAATAGTCCAGATGCTGTATAAGTGTTATTTAAATATCCATGCCTATCCAAGCTGGTGTTCTGTCCCTCCCCTATGCTCTGTGCGTGGAGGGCGGAGGTGTTTTGTCCACCAATGTGTACACTGTGTAAGAGATTTCTATTATAAGAACATTGGTTTTCCTGCAGACATGTAATGTGTGTATCTGCTGAGCAAATGATCAAATGTTCTTATTATCACATAGAAGTATAGCAGACTGCACATTTTCCTTAAATACAGTCAATGAAGATCTCTAAGAGCACACACCTCCTCCCCCTCCTTTCTCTGTCTACAACTAGTCACACAATACAGATCAGAGAGGAGGATTCCTTGTGGAGGGGGCAGCAGAGAGATCACTGTGATTGACAGATGGAATTAATCTTTTATTTTGAAGTTTACAGAGGATAGGAGGGAAGTATAAATAACAGAAATACATGAAAAGAGAGAGCTTAGAGAAAGGAATTAAAAAATGATACCAGTTACATATGGATTTTTGACCTGACCTATAAATAATGAACCCCTTCAAAGCACAATTAAAGTCAACTCCCTAATGATATAGTATACGGTGTTCCTCTGGACCGGCTTCTTCCTTGTAGGTCCCAGCTACATGAATGTTAGTATTAGGCTAAGTTCGCACAAACATATAAAATAATTGTCCAATTTTCATCAAAGAAAAATGGACATTTTTGCTTTTGTATGACAACCATTCTTATGCCTCAGCAGTTATTAACATTTGAAACCTACAAATGTCATAAAGACTGAAGCACTATTTTCAAATGGTAAAGAATACAATTTACAATACAACTTATTGGGCCAAAATGATTACAGTCTTTATTAATATAAAACAATTAAAAGCATACAAAATGTATAAATTACAAAACTTGTATGGTTTGTTTTATATTAACAAAGACTGTAATCATTTTCACCCAATATTTCGTATGAACCTTAGTTTTGTTGTAATATAAGGACCTGCAATTCAAGGCCTAAAATATTTTATGGGTTAATAGTGGTAATAATACAGCTTATGGGTACACTAGACTACCGCAAATAATAAGGAAATCACTAAATGAAAATAGGGATGCCAAAAACTAGATAAAAAATATTCCAAGGAATATGCAGGCATGTGCAGCTACATAGTATAGGGTAAAGAGCAATGGATATTCTACTAAGACTATGTGCCCACTGTGCGTTTTTCTGCTTTTTTGATGTGTTTCTGCACCAAAAACACAGCACCCACCGTTTTGTAATGAAAGTCAATGAGATTTTATAAAAGCGGTGCCCACATGTGCGTTTCCTGGGTGCTGCGTTTTTGGTGCAGAAATCGCATGCGTGCTTTTATTTGTCTGCAATTTTTGGGTTGCGTTTTCCCCATAGACTCCATTGTAGCTGACTCCATTCTAGCCCACCCCCCCCCCCCAAAAAAGCATCACAAACTCATGGGTGACAGTGACGCACAGTGCGTTAGTGGTGCTTTTTTTTTAAAGCGATTTCTACTTCATAAACACTGTAATACTCAACCTCACCAGCAATCCCATGTTGATCCCCATTGTTTCTTCCTCTGTGCACACCGGCTGAAGGACCTGCGAGTATTTTCCTATCAGAGCCATGGCCTGCACATGGTGCAAGGTCCTTGCAGGACAATAAAGCAATCTCCTGCCGGTATATGGAGGACAAAACACCAGGGACCCCAGGGAAGGGTGAGAAATTGTCTGTCTGTCTGTGTTTGTCTCTCTGTGTGTGTCTGTCTGTGTTTGTGTATCCCCTTAATTGTGCTGTGTTTGTATGTGCACAATTGCAGCACAAACACAGTAGGTTTGTCCTGCTTTTCCTGCGTTGGTGCCCGCACAAAAATTCAGCACAAAACAGAAGTGCAGTGGGCACTTAGCCTAAGGCCGGTTTCACAACACAGTGTGATCAGATCCGGGGCTGTCCGGTGTGAACCTGACAGGGTCGGACCCGATTTTGCACTAATGCATGCCTATGGTGCCGGACAGGGCTAGATGGCAGCTATTTGCCATCTGGTTTTGTCCCTGTCTGGCAGCATCAGGCTGCATTCGGTTTTTGTCCCGGACACAAAAACACAGCTTGCAGCGTTTTTGTGTCCGGGGCAAAAAGTTTAGCAAAACCGGATCCTGACGGATTCTCCCAGATCCGGCGCAAACCGGCGCACCCTAACATGGGAGTCTATGGGGCGCCGGATTGTGCCAGACCTGACAGATGGAGGGTTGTGAAGCTCAGCGCCTGTTTCACTGAACTTTAGCACCTGGAGCTGTCCCAAGCTGAGATTTGAGGATCGCGGCTAGCTCCCGCAAGCCGCGATCCTGACATTTCAGCAGGGATAGCTCCTGAACCCTGCGATCTGCTGATTCTGACAGAAAACAGGACCAGAGGGCATATTTGCCCTCCGATTCTGTTCTATCCGGGGCTATCAGGTTCTGTCCCGTTTTTCCTGCAAAACTCCGGATAGAACCTGATACACCGCAGCTGTGGTGTGAAATCGGCCTAAGGTGAATAAAATTAACAGGATCACAGGAAAGCCAGAGTAAAAGTAATAATGATGACATGTCCAAAAAGGCAAATAGCAAGTAAGGCCCCATTCACACACTGCTTTTTTTGCTGCGTATTTTTAAGCACAAGCTCATCACAAACCAGGATCGGGTGATCAAACATATAAGTGGAGCACTTGTTTCTATTAGACCTTTCCTCTGAGTATGCCACTCAAAGTTTTGATTGTTCCACTTCTGGCTTTTTTTGAGCTTGGTTGTAAAAATGCGCAGCCAAAAAAGCAGTGTGAGAATGGGGCCTAAAGCCCCTGTTACACGGGTCGAGATTGCCGGCGATGACAAAGGCGATGTGGGGGCGTGGCCTATCAGCGGCGTCATCGCCCTTACGTTGCCTCATGTAAAAGGGTGATGTCGCCGGTGCCGGGAGGTCGCCTGGTTTCAAAGCAGTGCTCTGAAACCAGGCAACCATCATGGGGCGATGTGCATACATCACCCCATGTAACCGGGCGCCAGCGACCTGTCAGGCGATGGTAGCCATAGGCTCCCATTGTCTGGCATCGCCGCTGGGGTTTCCTGACACGCCGGCGGCGATGCCGCCTGACAGATCGCCGGTGCGGGGCTGGAGGTGTCGCCCTGTCTAAACAGGGGATGGCGACACTGGCAGGGCGCCAAAAACGTGCGCACACCCGCCAGTCGCCGCCGACATCAACAGCCCCGTCGCCTGGTGTGACGGGGCCTTAACAGTAAATTCAGAACGGGAAAAAAGGAATCTCCAGCGATGAAATACAGGCATAAGGTAATTAGGAAAAATGCACATTTAAAGGGGTATTTGATTCAACCAGAGCTAGGGTGGGTGAGGGACTCGGACACCGGGGCTACTGTGTGGGGAGTCACGGATGGTCGGGACCCCGGTGCCGTGCCCTGGCGATCAATTATACCAGATGTTGATGGTAAACGGTGGGGGTTAAAGGGGTTATTTACAGGGGAACGTGACGCCACCTGGAGAGTCCGGTAAGATGGTACCGGCGCTGCCTGCCGGCCACTGAGGTGATGGATGAGGCAGCTAAGTGTGGTGCAGCTCCCCACAGGTGGAGCTTTACCTCAGGGCAGCTTTTGTGGTGAGACGGTGAGGGAGGACAGTGATGGTAATGGTGGTGCAGTTCTTACCCCTTCTGCTGATCATGTTGATGATGTTGTTGAGCCCTCTAGGCTGCGGCAGGAACAATAACAGAAACAGTTCCAGTTTAACTCTGCTTTACTTGGTACCGACTGATGACATAACAAGACACTGTACAGTTTGGTTTTAGGGTGTTGCTGCCAACTCAGAATTTCTCTTATGGAGTCTTTAGATGTCCTCTCTTAGTCTTTCAGGGTCTATTACTTTCTTTCTCTCTCTAGATCTTTCAGTCTTTACCACCTTTGAAGAGCTCCCCCGCCAGTCCTACGGTCTGTGTCTAGAAGATGAGGTCTGTCCACTACCCGGTCTGGACAGGGCAACCCGAACCGGGATACAGAAGGCTCCCTTCTAGCAGTAAATGTCTGTCCCTTTTAGTCTCTTCTAGTGTCCTGAACCGATTTTCAGTCCTGAGGGGAGAGGTACCTTTGTGGCGCTGTCAGCAACCCGTTTCTGTTGGGCCTACAGCTCGTCGGCTTTTCAGTCAGGGTTGAACTCCTGGCTGCCTCGGTTGTCCGTGTCACCGGTGTCTCCTCAACATGACCAGCTGGCTCCTACCAGTCCTGGCCTGTTGCCATCTGTCCTGGGTCCCCACATAAAGATGGGGTACCCTCCACTCAGCTGGGCTACCAGGCCTGACCACTCTGTCTGCCTTCCCAGCACCGACTGAGGTAAATTGTCAACTGTCACTCTGCCTCTATCTTAAGCTCCGTCCCCACCCTGTGGAACCTACTATGTTACCAGTTCCCCCTACTCTAAGTGGTGCGGTCCTAAGTGAGTGTAAAAACAGACTCCATAAGATTTAATCCTAAACCAGCAACTTACAAAATAATATTACACAGAAATAATAAATGCAATACTACTCTGTGGCGCCTAGCCGTAGGGGCGCCACATAGTCCACTAGGAAAACCACTTCTGATTCCACATGTCTCCCACAGGTAAAATAAAAGAGCCTATACTCAACTCTCGTGTTGGCATCATTACAGTGGTGTCGGTAATCGAGTTCCTGGGGCTCATGAGATATTGTGGTATCATGCAAGCCCTGCGCCCAATTACTGCCAGCAGTGACTTGATACCAAGCTTGCGTGACATCACAATGTCACGTGAGCCCCAGGAACGTGATTACCGACACCACTAGAATGACACCAGCATGGTAGGTGCCCTTTTATTTATCTGAGGGAGATATGTGGAATCACAGGGGGTGGTCCTAGGAGAAAAATGCTGATTGTATGCATTTTAGCAACATGCCTTATTTATGGTCACACAATGAACAAGGCATATTGCCAAACGCGTAGGTACGTCCATGTTCCATGTGGTACATTATGCTGTTATACAGATTTTAATGGTACCATTAATTGTGAAGTTTTTATTACTTACTTGAATCCTGCTTTTCATCGATGAAGATTCTGTTTACTGAGTGTCCTCCAGCCCGCACCAGGGCAGCTCCGTGCACTGATTGTGATTCCATCCAGAGCAGTGATCTGACCTCTGTGATCTGACCTCTCTCTCCTTACAAGTACTGCCAGAACACCGTATCTATCAGGATAACAGGTGAGAAGACCTACCGTATTTAAGTCAATGGGAATATTTAAAATGCTCCAAAAAATAAAGGGAAAACTTAAACAACACAATGTAACTCCAAGTCAATCACACTTCTGTGAAATCAACCTGTCCAGTTATGAAGCAACACTGATTGTGAATCAATTGCTGTTGTGCAAATAGAACAGAGGACAGGTAGATATGATAGGCAATTAGCAAGTCACCCCCTATAAGGGTATGTGCCCACAGAACGTTTTTCCAGCAGTCCTGAACGCAGCAATACCGGTCCTGGTTTCAAGGATCCTAGAGTCCTTGCCAGGAGATTTGCTGCGTTCAGGTCCTGCAGATTCATTGCGTTTTTCGTGCGTTTTTACTGCGTTTTTGATGCTGTGTTTGTGGCGCCCCGCAACGAGTGCGTCACAGGAGGGTATTGCAGCCATAAATGCAGCCGCAATATTCTCTGACACAGCAGTGACCCAGTTAACTTTGAGATCCAACCCTGCATGCATCACCTAGAACAGAGGGCCAATCCAGGGTCCTGGTGGGCAGAGTGCTAGGGAAGTGTGTAGGGAGAACAGACACTTAGTCTGAGGAGAAGAGTCTAGATCAGAGTCTAGAACAGAGAACTTGAACTTGGAGTAGGAGCGGGGGCTCCGCACCCCGTGCAGCCCCCGGGCCGTCACCGGTCGGGTGTCAGCACCTGAGGCCTCAACAACCGGGATCGGGCATCACTAACCACGGGTTCCAAAATACCCCGTGCCCCAAAACTACACAGCCGGTTCACTGGTACCGAAGCTGGCAGCAGTTCACCTCTGCTACGCGAACCAGAAGCGTGGAGGAGCAGCTTCAAAGGAGCACCACACCACCAGCCAACTTCCAGTCGTCTAACCAGCGGTGTACCCACTGAGGGACCCAAGGCTCCCCAAAACATCCACAACGTACATCTTGGATAGGGCATTGAAGCAGCCTCCCCGTACCCAATCTGGTATTCCTGGGCGACAATGGCAAAGCACTTAGCTAGAATGGAGGAACACTTGCGGATCTCTGAGGGACACTATCACTGCTGAGTCCACCCGGTCCACTACCCGTAAACTGTATACCATGTACTGCCTGCTGGTTACAGTAAAGACCCGTTGCAGAGACTTTCTGTGTCCGTGCTTCCTTATGAACTATCCGTCCGCACTACAAGGTAACCGCAGCTGCCGCACAACATCTTAAGCAGCTCCAGCCTCCGGGGATCACCGCTCAGCCTGTGGGGAGCGTTCCATCTTGCTGCTGTCCATCCCCCGGAGGTTCCGCAGCGTCGGTAACGATTACCGAAACTACTCATAGGTGGCGTCACGAATAAATTAAACCCCTTTAATCTGTTCCTACAAGACGTCTTCAACTGTTGATCTGCACTCAACCGGGCCCCACTACCGGCAGGCGCGGCCCACCCGTGACAAGGAGGAAGGAACTTCAGCCTGTCTAAACCGGAGTATCGGCCACGGTGAGTCATGTTTTTCCAGCGGTTTTGCCATTGTCTGCAGCAAAACCGGAGGAAAAATTAAACGTCAATTCTCTCCCATCCGCACCAAAACCGCAGGGATTTGACAGTTTTTGACACTTGCAAAACCAATTTGTGTGCACAGCGTTTCTGTGAAATACATTGGTTTTGGTGGTAATCCAAACTGCAGGAACAAATTAGCATACATTACCATAAAACTAATGGTAAACTGCATGCAGGAATCGCAGCAAAAACTCTGTAAAAACATCCTGCGGGCACATATCCTTAAGGAGCAGTTCTGCAGCTGGTGACCACAGACCATTTCTCTGTTCTCATCTTTTTTGGCTGTTATTTTGGTCACTTTTGCATGTTGTTATTGCTCTCACCCCTAGAAATAGCATGAGGCTGTTTCTGCAACCCACAGAAGTTGCTCGGGTAGTGCAGCTCATCCAGGATGGGACATCAATGCGAGCTTTGGCAGGTAGGGTAGCTGTGTCTGTCAGCACAGTGTCCAGAGCATGGAACAGATACCAGGAGACAGGCCAGTATACCAGGAGATGTGGAGGAGGCCATAGGAAGACAACAACCCAGCAGCAGGACCGCTACCTCCTCGTTTGAGCAAGGAGGAGCAGTGCCAGAGCCCTGCAAAATGATCTCCAGTAGATTACTAATATACATGTATCTGCTCAAACTATCAGACATGAGAGAGTTAAAGACTGGAGTGCGATTTTCGAAAAGGAGAGATAAATTTAATATTCTTTAGAACTTGTGAGTTATTTCAGCGCGTTTCGAAGATCAACTCCTTCATCAGCATAAAATCACTTGGAACGCGATATTAACCTGATAAAGAAGTTAATCTCCAAAATTTATTGAAATAAATTACAAGTTCTGAAGAATATTAATTTTATGTCTACTTTTCGAAGATAGCAGCATGGTCTTTAACCCTGTCATGACTGAAAACTCATATCATTAATATTGAAACTGCAGCAACTATCCATTTACTTGAAGTTTTGTAGTGGTTGTATTCTACACAACCTTGCTAGGTAAAAGGCTCACTGTCTTCATTCATTTTATCTGTGTAATGTCAGATTAAACCCTATTGCGCTTGTTGTCCACACTTTCTATCGTCCACAAGTGGTTGTTGTATTCACTGCCCAAAGCCATGCAGTTCGATTGCCATTTGCCAGAGAACATCAAGATTGACAAATTTGATATGGGTACCCTGTGCTCTTCATGGATAAGAGCAGGTTCAGCAGTGACAGATGAGTCTGGAGACTGCATGGAGAACGTTCTGCTGCCTGCAACATTATCCAGCATGACCAGTTTGGCAGTGGGTCAGTAATGGTGTGGGGAGGGATTTTTTGGAAGGCCTTACAGCCCTCTATGTGCTAGGTGAGAAGTACCCCGACTACCATTAGGTACTGGGATGAGATCCTCAAACCCATTGTGAGACCATATGCAGGTGCAGTTGGCCCTACATTCTTTCTGATCCATTACAATGCTAGATCTCATGTTTCTGGAGTGTGTCAGCAGTAACTGCATGATGAAGGTATTGATGCTATGGACTGGCCTGCTTGTTCCCCAGACCTGAATTCAATCGAGCACATGTGGAACATCATGTCTCATTCCATTCACCAGTGCTAGGTTGCACCACACATGGTGGGTTTACACGCCGCGATATCGGCGTCCAACTCCGACCAAAAGTCACGTGGTTCGGGAGTTGGACCCGATATCGTTAGCGCGTTGTACGGTTTGAACGTTCAACGCGATGCTGGAACGATGCCAAAACGATATCGGGGTTGAATGAGCGTGCTATTCAACTGCCCGATATCGCATGGCCGTTGTAGCAGCATCGTACCGTGTAACAGCACAACTACGATGTGTACTCGCACCTCACCCATTAACTCCCATGTTAAATGGTCGTTACTGGGTTGGTGGGCGTACACATCGTAGTGACGTTGTTTCCCGATATCGCAGCATGTAAACCGCCGTTGCGATATCGGGAAAAGTGTAAAAAAATGCGCGCTCCCGCGCCGTTGTATAGCGATATCGCCCCGATATCGCGGCGTGTAAACCCACCATCACTGTCCAGGAGTTGGCTGATGCTTTAATCCAGGTGTGTGGGAGGAGATCTCTCAGGAGAACATCCTCTGCCTCATCAGGAGCATGCCCAGGCATTGTAGGGAGCTCATAAAGGCATGTGGAGGCCACACACACCACTGAGCCTCATTTCTCTGTCTTGAGGATCTCCACCGAAGCTTCATCAGCCTGTATTTTGATTTTTCACTTTGATTTTGAGTATCATTCCAAATCCAGACCTCAATTCATTTTGATTTACTTTGAATCTTTTTGTTTTATGGTTCTCAACGCATTCCACCATATAATGAATAAAGATTTGCAACTGGAATATTTTATTCGTTGAGATCCAGGATGTGGTATTTTAGAGTTCCCTTTATTTTTTTTGCAAGCAGGAAGACTGCAACTATTACAAATGTATTGAGATGGATTGTATCTCTGCGCTGGCTCCTTTATATAAATAATACCGCTAAGAGCCATGACTTGGATGGGACATTTAGAACGTTTAGAATTATGACAAACAGTGGGAATTACTATAGAGATGGCAAATCCATCATTCGCTAAAGACATGATCATTAATCTCTGTTTTTATGTTACAGTAACCTTACGTGCTTCAATGGCCATGTTGTTCAATCTGGTTTATGCATTACGATGACAGATTTAGTGACAGTAAAGGGATTCTTTATCACATTTAAGTCGCAAAGTGACAGCTAAGTCTGATTTGCTGATCCTGGAACTAAGTAGAAAGACATAATTATAAAAAGTGCTCTATACTGCTCCACGATGTCATATACAATATGGGGCGTCACCTCATCCCAGTATGTCGTTCAGGTTCTTTCTTTACATTTACTGTCTTGATTTATCAGTTTCTGGCTGGTTATGATGAGATTTACATAAAGACTTTGGAGGAGTTAAAGTAGCTAAATTCTCTTTTCTTGTATCACGTTGTGCCACATGACTGATTTGATACCCCGATGCCAATATTATAAGAACAGCCATTTTAATAGACGGAAAATATAAAATGTAGTTGATTTGTTTCCAGTTTTTTAAAACACAATATTTTATTGCACTGCTCTCACATGAAGTGTAAATGGAGCTGTCCATGTTATAGCTTGCTATTTCTTAAGGCCACGTCACACCTGTCGACATCGCCGCCGATTACATAGGTGACGTAGGGGCGTGGCCTATCAGCGGCGACATCGCCCCTGCGTCGCCTAATGTAAAGGGGCGATGTCGGCACCTCTGAGTGATCGCCTGGTTTCACATCAGTGATCCGGGGCGTTGTGTCCACATCGCCCCATGTAAACGGCCGCCGGCGACCTGACATTGTACTGCATCGCCGCTGGGGTTTTGAGACACCCCAGCGGCGATGCTGCCTGTTAGATCGCCGGCACATCGCTGGAGGTGTCGCCCCATTTAAATGGGGGATGGCGACGCTGGCGGGGCACCAAAAACGTGCACGCTCCCGCCAGTCGCCGCCGACATCTCCAGCACTGTCGACAGGTGTGACGGTACCCTTAGTATTTATGTCTCTTCTAATACGCCAAGAGCATCACTTTTCTATCCTATCTTTTACTGGTTATAAAGGAAAACTCAATTTCTTTCATTTAACACAGAACATAAGGCCATACACCATCAAAAATCATAATCTTCGAATGATTTTTTTTCTCTTTATGTAGTTTTTCCAAGAAGTGTTACAATCAGCAGAGTTCTGCAATCAGCCTGATATGAGAAGCAGAAGCAAGAGCTCATATCATAAATAGTTGGTCAATCAATAGTGCTAGACAATCAGGTTTCCCAAGCCAGAATTAGACCCTTAAGGCTTTAAGCCTAGGTCTCACGTAACGATATCGGTAACGATATCGTCCTATTTGTGACGTAGGAACGATATCCTTACCGATATCGTTGCGTGTGACTGATAGCAACGATCAGGCCCCTGCTGTGAGGTCGCTGATCGTTGCACAGGGCTCCTGACCATTTTTTGGTCGTTGGTCCCCCCGCTGGTCACCACACATCGGTGTGTGTGACCGGCGGGGGCAGCGATCAGCGACCTGTCAGGATCCCCCGCCATGTCACAGCGCTGCACAGCAGCGCTGTAACATGGCATCCAGGGTGACAAGCGGGCTTAGAGACCCGCTTGTTTACCATGGTTACCGGCACCCGCCCGCTTCCGAGTTGCGGGGAGCGAGCGGGTGCCGACCTCTCCTATCCTGTACCCTCACTATTCTCATCTCTCCCTGCTATTTCCCTGTTCCCTACTCTATCCCCTATCCTAAATCCTAATCCTATCCCTCTCCTTGTTCTAAATAAAGAAATCCCCCCCCGAGGCTCACCGGCATCAGAGGCTCCCATACTGGCATCTCTGTAATGGAGATCTCAGGGGTAAAGGACCTGTGATGAGGTCACAGTCATGTGACCCGCCTATACTGTATACTGTATGTCCCTGAGGAAGGCGCCGGGTGTGGCGCTGAAACGCGTAGGAAAGAGGAGGAAATAAAAGGATGGAATGTCCCTGAGGAAGGCGCCGGGTGTGGCGCTGAAACGCGTAGGAAAGAGGAGGAAATAAAAGGATGAATGTCCCTGAGGAAGGCGCCGGGTGTGGCGCTGAAACGCGTAGGAAAGAGGAGGAAATAAAAGGATGGAGAATGTCCCTGAGGAAGGCGCCGGGTGTGGCGCTGAAACGCGTAGGAAAGAGGAGGAAATAAAAGGATGGAATAACTGCTGTCTCTTTGGTGAGTTTATTCATGCCACAGCAGCGCGGACCGTGACACACCAGCACTCCCATCATTGTCTTGGATTTAAACCACTATCCAGTGGTCGGTGGAGGTCCTGCAGCAGCTGGAACACTGATTCCAAAACGCCTTCAAACCAGTTGTGGGGATCACAACTGGACCAGGTGAGCAGCTTCACAGCACCACCTCCTTACACAAGTGTCATTAGTGATAAGGCACTATTGCGCCTCTTGTCCCCCTCCCTATTTTCTTTTTACTTCCTTCTACGACATACTGACTTGACTAGACTAAGGGACGCAGAAATTGAACCCATTACCTTTTCCAATCATGCCCTGGTTTCAGTTTTGATCTCGCTCACCTCCCCCATTCCGCGACAATGGCAATGGAAACTGAATGCTTCCTTGCTAGATGATCCCATAGTGTTCAGAGACACAACTAAAACAATACAAGATTACTTTGACCTTAACACTTCTACCGATCTCTCACCAGTGACGATATGAGAAGCCCATGAATGCATAGTAAGAGGTGCCCTAATATAGCGGAGACCAGAGACTTACTGTTGCGATTGAGAGTTTTAGAAATTCAACATAAGCAACTTGCTTCAGTGGATCTGAGGAGAGATTTACTCTACGCCAGTACTGCTTAAAAAAGCAAAAGGTATCCACTCCAGATGCCGTCGTCATTACTACGAGCATGGCAACAAAGCAGGCAAATCCTTAGCTAGAGCATCGCATATACAGAGAGCAGCCACATATGTTCCAGAAATTGTATCTTCAACAGGGTCACATCGAACGACACTCCCTCTGGACATAGCTGAGGCATTTCAAAAGTATTATGCCTCCCTATACAGTATAGACAAGATACAGTCTGCAGCTGCCTTGACGTGTTTTAAATCTTGCATACGAGATTATATTAACCCCTTCAGGTCCCAGCCTATTTTGACCCTAAAGACCTTGGCATTTTTGTCAATTCTGACCAGTGTCCCTTTATGAGGTTATAACTCTGGAACGCTTCAACGGATCCTAGCGATTCTGAGATTGTTTTTTCATGGCATATTGGGCTTCATGTGAGTATTAAATTTAGGTTGATAATTTTTGCGTTTATTTGTGAAAAAATACAAAATTTGGCAAAAATTTAGAAAATTTCGCGATTTTGAATTTTTATTCTGCTAAACCAGAGAGTTATTTGACAGAATATAGTTAATAAATAACATTTCGCACATGTCTACTTTACATCAGCACAATTTTGGAAAAAAAATTATTTGGGAGGAAAGTTATAGGGGTTCAAAGTTCATCAGCAATTTTTCATTTTTCCAGCAAAATTTACAAAACCATTTTTTTAGTGACCACATCACATTTGAAGTCCCTTTGAGGGGTGTACATGACAGAAAACACCCAAAAGTGACACTATTCCAAAAACTGCACTCCTCAATCTACTCAAAACTACATTCAAGAAGATTATTAACCCTTCAGGTGCTTCACAGGAACTAAAGCAACGTGGAAGGAAAAAATTGACATTTTAATTTTTCTAACACAAATGTCCATTAAGCCTCAATTATTTCATTTTCACATGGGCAACAGGATAAAATGGATCCTAAAATTTGTTGGGCAATTTTTCCTGAGTACACTGATACCTCATATGTGGTCATAAACCACTGTTTGAGCGCACAGCAGGGCTCAGAAGGGAAGGAGCGCAATTTGACTTTTGGAGCTAATTTTCTATTCAAAAAGTGCAACATCTGAGGAGGCTGACTGGTGGGTGCAGCCCGCCGGCAGATAGATAATAATAGGAGGGGGGGGCAGATGGGAAGGACGGGGGGCCCTGATGAGCCCTGGAGTGGAAGGGGCTGAGGAGGGGGAGGGCACCTGAAAACCCGCCCCTCCAGATCTGATTGGAGAGCTCCAATCAGTTATGGAGGGGTGTCTCGCTCTGATTGGCAGTTTCACTTTCAACTGCCAATCAGAGCTACTTTAGCCACAGGGTGGCTAAGCCAACCCCCCGGACTAAAGTATAGGTCCTTGCAATCCTGCAGCTCTGGTGACTTGTCACTGAGCCTGTCACCGGAGCTACAGGACCGCAAACAAGCCATGATATTATAGAGACGTCATGGGTCGGGAAGTCACTGACGTCCTTGACATCTCTATAACGTCATAGGTCAGGAAGGGGTTAAATCTTCGGGTTTACCTACCTTGCCGGAGTCGACAATACAATCCTTAGAAACCTCGATATCTGATCAAGAGATTGGGGAGGCTATCTCTTCTAAATCTGGCAAAGCATCAGGCACAGATGGGTTTACGGTCCAATATTATAAGAAGCCAAGTGAGAGATTACTCCCTTAAGAGCCTCTGTCAATGCTATGGCGGAAACGGCAACACTTCCGAAAGATACATTACGGGCAACTATTGTTGTAATTCACAGGCCTGGGAGGGATCCATTACAATGCTCCAGTTACCGTCCAATCTCGTTACTGAATGTTGACATTAAATTATTTGCTAAGATTCTTGCAAGCAGACTATCGCCTTTGATAAATGGAGTCGTTCGCCCGGATCAGGGGGTTTTGTAATGGGGCGGGAGGCTAAGGACAACACTAACAAAGTAATACATTTAATATGTAAAACCAAACTCTCTAGCACTCCGTTGATGCTTTTGTCGACGGATGCGGAAAAGGCGTTTGATCGCATAAACTGGTCATTCCTGGAAGAGACCCTGGCCCATATTGGCTTGGGGACAAAGATGCTGTGGTGGGTATTGTCCCTATACTCTGTACCATCGGCCAGGGTTCGGGTGAACGGCGTCCTATCTGAGTCATTTGATATTACAAATGGCACCCGTCAGGGATGTCCACTGTCTCCAATAATTTTTATTCTAACTTTTGAACCATTGCTGAGACGTATTAGGGCGAGTTTGAACATTACTGGTGTGCAGGTGAAATCGTGTATGTATAAAATAGCTGCGAACACCGATGACCTGTTGTTCTTTGTGATGAACCTTAAGATCTCCCTAACCTTCTGAAGGAACTGGGGGTATCTCTCTAATTTAAAATTAATAGATCTAAATCTGAGGCCCTAAATATCACTCTACCTCCCAGGCTTATGCATCGCCTAAGAGATGCCTTTGGTTTTCGCTGGTCATCCCGAACCATACGCTACCTGGGACTACAGATTATGGCAGACGTCCAAGACCTCTATAGGGCTAATTTTCCTACCCTCGCAAGCTTAATTCGTGCTAATTGTGAGAGGTGGACAAAATTGACTTTTACATGGACGCGCAGATGTCAGCTTTTTAAAATGACCATTCTACCTAAGATTTTGTATTATTTACAGGCGCTACCCATTAAACTTCCATCGTCTTTTTTAAGACTATTTCCTAAATTCAGACAAATTTAATTTGGGACAATACAAGAGCCCGACTGGCAAAATTGATATTATATAGATTAAAAAAAGAGTGGGGAGTGGGTCTGCCGGATATTAAACTATATCATTTGGCGAGTCACCTCGCTTGGGTAATAGATTGGTGCAGACATAAAGACAATAAATTCTGGGTCCAGATCAAACAGAGCTTTACTCCATTCCAGCTCCATACACTGCCATGGGTGACTATGGAGACGAGAGAGGCATTGTGTGACCATCCAATTATTTGTGCCACACTTTCTTTCTACCTGTAACCTCAGGCTGGTCCGCTCTACAATGATCCCTACTGACTCGACCTTATTCCCGATTCTTAGTCATCTGAAATGTAAACTAAGTGTTGAAGACCCGGCTTTTGGCCAATAGATTGCGGCAGGTATAGAGTGGAGAGCTGGGGAGATGGGGAGACGTGGCCGCCTCTGGAACAACTAGGTTCCATCTTAACTCCGAGTCCTCTAGGATTGTAGAGATGCCTACAACTTACTCGTCATTTTCAGAGTCTACCTCCCAGAGTAGCATATTTTAGACCTAAAATGATTTTTTAGACCTTGTGTCAGGGCTCTGGTTCTTGCAGACATGCCCTTTCCAGAAACTATGCAGTGTTGGTCTCTCCTCCGGATTTACCAACACCTCAATTTATGTTGCAATGGGAGTCTGACTTAGATATGAATCTAACCCAAGAGCAAAGAATGAAAATATATACATTAGCACACACTACCTCAATTAGCTCACGAAGCCAATTACAAACTGCTTACAAGATGGTATAGAGTCCCCTCGCGACTACACAAAATGTTCCCCTCTATTGACCCGATGTGCTGGAGATGTGGCGAGGCTGAGGGTACCTTGATTCATGTCTTTTTGGCTGCAAGACTCTTGACCCCTTCTGGTCCAAAATGAGAAAAATCATCAGAATTGTCACAGATTAAAGGGGAGACCTAGGCCCTGATCTGTTCATGCTTCATTACTGCGAGAGCCTCATGCACAGATATAAACACTCCTTGCTGAGATTTTTGATTATGGCGGCTCGAGCATGCATTCCAATCTTATGGAAGAAGGCGGCATTCCCTTCAATCTCTATGTGGATCGAGAAGGTAAATGACCTGATGTTTTTGGAGGACTTAACATCTTCAATTTATGACTCGTATACCAGGTTTAGAAATACATGGTATAGCTGGTTGGAGTTTCAACAAACCGATATATATAGAAAGTACCGAGGTGACTAGTAAAATCATAAACATGCATGGACAGTTGGTTGTCCTGGCAGGAATGCTTCCCTTCCCCTCTATCCTTTCTTTTTCTCCTTTCTGTCTTCTTTTCCTCATGTCTTTGTCTGATCTTTCTCAGTCCACTTGTCGACTCCCACTCAATTGTCTTGGTCAAGATAGACAGAGTGTATATCATAGTTATTCCATTCGGACATATGGAAAATTTATTAGCAGATACAGACTATATACAGTATATCCTTGTTACTAATTTGTATAAGTTCACCATGGTGTTTATCCTATTATATACCAGAGTTTGAGTTCGTGTTTTATTACGACAAATGATTGTCTGATTTGTTTTCTATGTTCCGATGCAAAAATATTTCAAAAATAAAGAATTTAAAAATATATATATATTATTACGTATATCATTACACACAGAGTGATCTTTTTAAACTGTTTATTTCTGTAAATGTTGATGATTATGCATTACAGCCAATGAAATCCAAGAGTCATTATCTCAGAAAATTAGAATATTATATAAGACCAACTGAAAATATAATTTTTAACTCATAAATGTTGGCCTAATGAAAAGTATGTACAGTAAATGCATTCAATATTTGGTCGGGGCTCCTTTTGCATGAATTTCTGCCCTTATGCGGCGTGGCATGGAGGTGATCAGCCTGTGGATGCTGAGGTGTTATGGAACCTCAGATTGCTTTGATAGCAGCCTTCAGTTCATCTGCATTGTTGGGTCTGGTGTCTCTCATCCTCTTCAAAATTCCCCATAGATTCTCCATGGGGTTTAGGTCAGGAGAGTTTGCTGGCCAGTCAAGCACAGTGATACTGTAGTTAGTAAACCAGGTATTGGTACTTTTGGCAGTGTGGACAGGTGCCAGGTCTTGCCGGAAAATTAAATTTCCATCTCCGAAAAGCTTGTCAGCAGAGGGAAGGAAGCATGAAGTGCTTTAAAATTTCCTGGTAGATGGCAGCGGTGACTTTGGTCTTGATAAAACACAGTGGACCTTCACCAGCAGATGACATGGCTCCCCAAACCATCACTGATTGTGGAAACTTCACACTAGACCTCAAGCAGTTTGGATTGTGGCTTCTCCACTCTTCCTCCAGACTCTGAGTCCTTGATCTCCAAATGAAATGCAAAATTTACTTTCATCTGAAAACAACACCTTGTACCACTGAGCAGCAGTCCAATTTTTTTCTCCTTGGCCCAGGTAAAGCTGCTTTCACATCAGCGTTTTGCGCTGATCGCGGCAGATGCGGTGAAAAAAAAAACGCAACTGCTGCGATTACCGCATAATGGCCGTGATCGCGGCATACTTGCGGCAAGCCCCATACAGTGTCTATGGGGCTTGCGGTAAGTGTGCAGCAGGTGCGGCAAGTGCGGTTTCAGCACTTGCGGCAGGTGCAGCCGCAAAAAAAACGCGGCATACCGCGTTTTTTTTGCGGCCGCACCTGCCACAAATGCCGAAACCGCAACGCAGTTGCCACACCTGACGCAAGCCCCATAGACATTGCATGGGGCTTGCCGCAGGTGAATTGCAAGTGCGGCCGTTATGCGGTAATCGCGGCAGTTGCATTTTTTTCACCGCATCTGCCGCGATCAGCGCAAAACGCTGATGTGAAAGCAGCCTAAGACGCTTATTGCGTTGTCTATTGGTCATGAGTGGCTTGACACAAGGAATACAACAGTTGTAGCCCATGTCCTGGGTATGTGTGTGTATGATGGCTCTTGGAGCACTGACTCCAGCAGTAGTCCACTCCTTGTGAATCTCTCCCAAATTTCTGAATGGCCTATTCTTAACAATACTTTCAAGGCTGCAGTTAACCTGGTTGCTTGTGCACTTTTGTCTACCACACATTTTCCTTACACTCAGCCTTCCATTAATATTTTGTAATATACAGCACACTGAGAACAGCCAGTTTTTTTAGCAATGATCTTTTTTGGCTTACCTACCTTGTGGAATGTGTCAATGACTGCCTTCTGGACATTTGTCTAATCAGCAGTCATTCCCATGATTGTGTATGCTACTGAACCAGATTAAGGGACCATTTTAAATGCTTAGTAAGCCTTTGCAGGTGTTTTGTGTTAATTATTCTAATTTTATATGATAATGCATTTTGGGATTTCATTGGCTGTAAGCCATAATCATCAACATTAACAGAAATAAATACTTGAGATAGATTACTTTATTTGTAATGACTCTATATAATATATGCTTTTCACTTTATGTATTGAATTACTGAAATAAATTAACTTTTTGATGATATTCTAATTTATTGAGATGCACTTGCATAAAGGTGTCCATTGATTTGCATTTCAATAACTTGAGTGTCCTTATATAAGGTTTGGGTTAGGCTGATCTTCCAGACTGATTCTTAAATCATGGCATACTCTATCTTGTGCTTTATATATAAAACCATTGCTTCCTGGAGAGAATACCTGACTGTAAGCATTGTCGCACAAACTCCATGCACACAGGTCGGTCCTGTGTATCATCTATTAAACTTTTTAGTCATAATGTAATGGTATGAAAAGATCAGTCTAGTAAAACATGGCTTTATCATAATGTGGAAATGAACCAAGAGCTTACAATCTAACACTACATCAGACGGCTGTTTAGCTGCAACACTGGTGTGAACAGGAAATTGAAATAGGTTATCTGCTGGGGAGATGATGCACAGTTTGTGCAAAAGGCCATTAGGTGAGAAAATTCACCCTTTTGTGAACTCTTTTCCCCCTTCAAAAAAATACAGTAGATGGACAGGCATTAGTTTTTCAGCTATGAATATTTCGTTTTTTCTGATCATCATAATGGGAGACCCAGACAATGGGGTTTAGGGCACTGCCCTCCGGAGGCCACACTAGGTACTACAAGTTTGTAGACACCGCCCCCTCCGCTTATAAACCCCTAACGCAGGATATATCCTCAGTTTTAAACTTAGTGTGCTCGGAGGATCACGCGCTTTGCTTGGACTTCACAGCATTCTCACAGCTTACGTGATGGCGTATGAAGACAAGGTAAAAAGGTCCCGGTCGGGGACCTCCGGCAGTCTCCCTGTTCACATTCGGGGAACACACAGGTTGAGGTACCGGAGGGCCTGGAGCCTGGACACATTGTGTCCCCCCGGTACGCTGCCGCACTCCTTCCCATCCTTCCTTGGGGGCTCTGGGAAGTGGGAGATAGGAGCTTTGCACAGCTCCGCTCCGTCCGAGGCCTCCCTAAATGGTGCTTACAGACCGGACTGGAGCCAGCCCAGTCCGAGGCCTCCCTAAATGGTGCTTACAGACCGGACTGGTGCTGAACCCCCGTCCGAGGCCTCCCTTAAGGTGCTTACAGACCGGACCGGCACTGAGGTACCATGGGTGTCTCCGGTGTGCCTGGGGGTAGTGTCTGGCCCTTATGGGTTCTGGCACTCAGACCGCGCGTAACCCTCGGGTCCGCGGTTCTGAGGGTGTACCCTGTGCTGGGGTCACCCTGGCTGACCGCCCTGTGTGTCACAGGGGCTGCGGCTGTGGCCTTCAGACTTTTGTATGCAGCCCTGGGTATAGTATTGATACCTCCTGCGCTGCGGGCTCCGGCACCAGATTTCATGATGGCTGCCTGGAGAAATGTGGAGCAGCCCAGGGGCTGACGTCATCGCTGGGCGTGTGTGTGTGCTTCCCGCGTGTTGTTGGGCCCGCCCACAGCTTGTCCGGCGGCGGCCATCTTCCCCTCACTTCCCGGCTGGGATCTGATTGAGTGCACTGCTGCACTCCCGGGGAGACCGGTCATGACCCTAGCGGAGGCCACACACACACATCGCTCCCTTCCGCCGCATTGACGCGGTCGGTAAGCCACCGGTGTTCCGGTTCTTTCTCTGTTTGGCTTATTTTCCCCTGCTGTGGGTATGTCCTCAGCGAGGAAAAGTGCTGCTAAGGCGGCCAGTACCACCATTGTCTGTGCTACTTGCAACGGGACACTGGTTGGGGGATCCTGCAATAACTGCGGACGCCCAGAGGCCCGGACTGATTCTGCTGAGACAGCGGCTCCGGTGCTGTACCCTGAGGTTCAGGTGATCCCAGGGCCATGGGAAACACAGAATAAGATCAATGAATCTGTGTTATCCAAACTGTCCTCCATGTCGCAATCCCTGGAGGCATTGACGAGGAGACTGGAAAGTCCAGTTGCTCCTTCATACCCCCGGGTGTCACCCGGTTTAACCACGAGACCCCTTAAGCGGGCTCGCCGTGACGAATCACCCGAGATCCAGAACCTCTCTGAGGAGGAGCGTCACTCTGATGGTGACGAGGATGATGGGGGTTCAATACTCGAGTCTATGTCCGAACCACCGGATGGGGTGGAGGATCTGGTGTCCTCCATCAACGAGACGCTACACCTCGTGGCACCCCCTGAAGAGGTGGAACTCCACCCGAAGGAGGTATATCAGTGGTTGCAGCCTGAGGCTCGTTCGTGTGGTTCCTTTATGGACCACACCAATTTTGGAAGGGTGGTTAGAGCACCCAGGGTTCACCCTGGGCGGCGTTATGTCCGCAAATCTAAGGACACTCGCTTCCCCTTTCCCCAGGAGGTGCTTCAGGAGTGGTCGCAGTCCCCAAAGGTGGACGCTTCCATGACCAGGATTGCTGCACGCTCTCTTTTCTCTGCCTCTGATAGCTCCTCATTGAAGGACGCGACGGATAGACAGGTCGAACAACTCGCCAAGTCTGCTTATGAGGCTGTGGGGTCTTCTTTTGCCCCTAATTTTGCCACGGTATGGACCCTACAGGCGATTACCACCTGTTTGGACGGTATCACTGACCTGGCGGGGTCCAATTCAGAGATCCTGGCGATTACCGACAGGGCAAGGGCCTACGCGGATTACGCCAGGACGGCGACCCTAGAGACTGCCACCCGCTCTGCTGTGGCTTCGGCCAATGCTATAGCGACCCGCAGGTTGTTGTGGCTGCGTCTATGGGACTCAGATGCCACGTCAAAGAAGATTCTGCAGAATCTTCCATTCTCAGGTGACAGGCTTTTTGGAACCGAGCTAGACAAGCTGATAAAGGATTCTGCGGAGTCTAAGATCCCGCAGAATAAACCTAAACCGCGGTATACTGTCAAAAGGAACCCTAAACAGTGGTCCTTTCGTTCCAGCTCGCAGCCATCAGCTTCGTCCGCTCGCACAGAGAGAGGGGGCAAACCCTCTAATCAGTGGCGCCCCAAGGGTCGCCAGAAGAAGCCAACGGGGGCGGCGGCTGCCACCCCTAAACCCGCTTCCACTTGACTCACTCTCTCGTCCTGCCGCCCCACAGGTGGGGGGCCGCCTGTCCCATTTTCAGGACAGATGGTTGCTCCACGTTCAAGATCAGTGGGTCCGAGACGTAGTCTCGAGCGGCTACAGGATAGAGCTGACGTCGCAGCCGGCACACCGATTCCATCGGTCTGTTCCATCCCCAGAAAAGGCTCAGGCTTTTCATCTGGTGTTGGAGGGACTCCGCAGAGACGGGGTAGTGGTTCCAGTGCCTACGGGGGAGAGGTTCCGGGGTTTTTACTCCAACCTCTTTATCGTCCCGAAGAAGGACGGCTCTTTTCGCCCGGTTCTGGACCTCAAGTTGTTCAACCGTCACGTGTTGGTTCGGAAGTTCCGTATGGAATCCCTACGCTCCGTGATCGCGGCTGTGTCACAGGGAGACTTCCTAGCGTCCATAGATATCCGAGACGCTTACCTCCACGTGCCCATTGCACCGGCTCATCAACGCTGGTTGCGATTCGCAGTGGGGAACGAACACTTCCAGTTCGTGGCGCTGCCTTTCGGGTTGGCCTCGGCACCGAGGGTGTTCACGAAAGTGATGGCCTCAATGATGGCTCTTCTGCATGCGCAGGGCCACGCCATCATACCCTATCTAGACGACCTGCTGGTCAGGGCGCCATCGGAACACCTTTGTCAGAAAAGCCTGGAGGTGACCATACAGTCTCTGGAACAGTTTGGGTGGCTTCTCAATATCCAGAAATCCACCCTGGTACCGACCCAGTCTCTGACGTATCTGGGTATGGACTTCCACACGGACTCTGCTCTGGTGTCCCTCCCACGAGTCAAACAGCTGGCCATCCAATCAGGAGTACACGATCTTCTCCTATCACCGCACTCATCCCTACGGGTGTTGATGAAGCTGGTGGGACGCATGGTGGCAGCAATAGAGGCGGTGCCTTTCGCACAATTTCGCCTCCGTCCTCTCCAACTGGAAATTCTTCGCACGTGGGACAAGAGGACGCCCTCTCTGAATCGGCTGGTGGTTCTTTCTCAACCGACCAGGGATTCCCTGCAGTGGTGGCTACAGCCATATCACCTGTAACGGGGCCGGTCCTTCCTCAAACCGTCATGGTTAGTGGTGACCACCGACGCCAGTCTCAAGGGCTGGGGTGCGGTGTTCTTACACCACAGAGCTCAAGGCCTCTGGACACAGTCGGAGTCGGCGTTGCAAATCAATGTGCTGGAGATAAAGGCGGTCTATCTAGCACTCCTGGCTTTTCAGACCTTCCTGTCAGGACAGCCCATTCGGGTTCAGTCCGACAATGCGACGGCCGTCGCCTATATAAACCATCAGGGAGGAACCAGGAGTGCGCAGGCCCTAGCCGAAGTCCACCGCATTCTATCATGGGTGGAAGACAACGACTGTCTGATCTCCGCAGTTCACATCCCAGGGGTCGAAAACTGGGAGGCCGACTACCTGAGCCGGCAGGGGATGGACGCCGGAGAATGGTCTCTTCATCCGGACGTCTTCCGGGACATCTGCAGCAGATGGGGTATCCCGGATGTGGATCTGATGGCCTCGCGGCTGAATCATCAGGAGCCGCAATACATGGCGAGATCATGGGACCCTCAGTCTCTCGGGGCGGATGCCCTGGTCCTGCGTTGGTCCAGTTTTCAGCTACCATATGTGTTCCCGCCTCTAGCTCTGATTCCCAAGGTCCTGTGGAAAATCAGGACGGAATGCCGCAAAGCCATTCTAGTGGCTCCGGATTGGCCCAGGAGGTCATGGTATCCGGATCTGTGGCAACTGTCAGGCGGGAACCGGTGGGCTCTTCCAGACCGCGCAGATCTGCTCGCTCAAGGCCCGTTCTTCCACCTCAATTCCAGGGCCCTCAGATTGACTGCATGGCTCTTGAGGCCTGGCTTCTGACATCCAGGGGGTTCTCTCCTACTGTGGTTGACACTATGAATCGGGCTAGAAAACCCGTATCGCGAAAGATATACCACAGAACGTGGAAAATCTTTTTCACATGGTGTGCCTCTAGTGGACGGTCACCGTGGCCTTTGTCAGTTCCAACTCTGTTGGCCTTTTTACAGTCGGGCTTGGAGTTGGGTTTATCCCTCAGCTCCCTGAAGGGCCAGGTATCAGCGCTTTCAGTGCTGTTTGACAGGCGCTTGGCTCTCCTCCCGAAGGTCCGTCAATTTCTGCAGGGGGTGTCTCGGGTGGTCCCGCCATACAGGCGACCACTGGACCCTTGGGACCTTAATATGGTCCTGGCGGCTCTGCAGAAACCACCGTTCGAGCCACTAAGAGCAGTTTCCCTCTCCCGGCTGGCTCAGAAAGTGGTTTTTCTGGTTGCAATTACGTCCCTGAGACGTGTCTCAGAATTGGCGGCACTTTCGTGCAAGTCACCTTTCCTGGTAGTCCACCAGGACAAGGTGGTGTTGCGCCCACGGGCTGAATTCTTGCCAAAGGTGGTTTCCACCTTCCACTTGAATCAAGAGATTGTTCTCCCATCATTTTGTCCCGCTCCTGTTCATCAGGTTGAGCGCGACCTTCACACTCTGGATCTGGTGAGGGCTGTACGCATTTATGTGTCCAGGACTGCCTCCTTCCGGAATTCGGACTCTTTATTCGTCCTTACGGCGGGTCGCTGTAAGGGGTCCGCGGCGTCCAAATCAACCTTGGCCAGATGGATCAAGGCACCCATTCAAGAGGCTTACCGGGCTTCTGGTTTGCCTCTACCGGTGGGTCTGAAGGCGCACTCGACTAGAGCCGTCGGTGCATCCTGGGCTTTGCGACATCGCGCTTCTGCTCTACAGGTGTGTCAGGCGGCCACTTGGTCCAGCCTGCACACTTTCTCTAAGCACTACATGGTGCATGCCCATGCCTCTGCGGATGCAAGTTTGGGCAGGTGGGTCCTCCAGGCGGCGGTTGCCCATCTTTGAGAGGGACCGTGTATTTCAACGTCTTTTGAGGAACTCTTCCCGCCCTGGGGTTTGCTTTAGGACATCCCCATTGTCTGGGTCTCCCATTATGATGATCAGAAAAAAGAGAATTTTGTTTACGTACCGTAAATTCTTTTTTCTTGAATCATCAATGGGAGAACCAGCACCCACCCAGTGTTCCGTTGGATGTTATTCTTCCTTTGGACTGTCCCCTGTTGGGACAGAGTTGTTTTTCGGTTGTGGCACCGTCTGTGTACGGTCTTCCCGATAGTTCGGGTGTGGTTTGCCTCCTCGCAGCTTATGGACCAAACTGAGGATATATCCTGCGGTAGGGGTTTATAAGCGGAGGGGGCGGTGTCTACAAACTTGTAGTACCTAGTGTGGCCTCCGGAGGGCAGTGCCCTAAACCCCATTGTCTGGGTCTCCCATTGATGATTCAAGAAAAAAGAATTTACGGTACGTAAACAAAATTCTCTTTTTTGTGGAAAGCGTAGATTCTACAGTTACGGGAGACACATTTTCGGCATTGTGATCCCAAGAGGATGATGTACATATTTTTTTTTACATAACTGTGAGACCTCCCTATGAGCGGCAAATTAATAATAGTCAGGTAGATGACAATTTATATTTCCTATCTATGGAAAGGTAGAATCATGATAGTGAATATGGCAGTTAAATCTAACTGAGACCTCCAGGGGTGAAGAAGGCCTTAAAGTTGGGGATCCCATAATTTTCGAGAGACCATAGCTACATTCCATAACCAGCCCCATCTGAGGTCCCGTTTTTTTGTCCCCTTTGTAAGGGCCCTTTCACATCAGCGTTTTTCGTAATTCGCGGCAGATGCGGTGAAAAAAACGCATCTGCCGCGTTTGCCGCATAACGGTTCCACTTGCGGCACGGTTGCGGTTTTTTCCATAGGAAGTATAGGGGGACTTGCGGCAGATGCGGCAAGTGCGGTTTTGCACTTGCGGCAGGTGCGGCAGCAAAAAAAACCGCGGTCAGCCGCGGTTTTTTTCGCTGCCGCACCTGCCGCAAGTGCAAAACCGCACTTGCCGCATCTGCCGCAAGTCCCCCTATACTTCCTATGGAAAAAACCGCAACCGTTCCGCAAGTGGAACCGTTATGCGGCAAACGCGGCAGATGCGGTTTTTTCACCGCATCTGCCGCGAATTACGAAAAACGCTGATGTGAAAGGGCCCTAACACCTTTTGTATATTTTGATAAACACTGCATACTACATTTCTGGTAAATAAATAAATTTAATAATTGTGTTCCTCTTGCTCTATAAACCACATCACCAGAGCCATATGCTACTTGTAACAGGTGTCCAATCGCCCTGTATAAACGATTGGTGGTGGCAGGTAGTAGTTTTTCTTGGGTTTTTGTGGAGCTTGGCAGTGACTGTGCAGAGGTGTATATTATCATGTGTTGACTGCTCCACGGTCCACATGAATTGCTCTGCTTTAGCTAAACCAGAGTTTATTTCTTTCAGCTCAGTCGGTTAATGGTGAAGCTGCAGCTGCTGAATCTGAGGTGTATCACTCAGCAGGTGGAGGTGTAGGTTCATCTAGGGCTGCACCCTGGCCTTTAAATAGCCTTCGCTTTCCTCAAGTAGATGCTGTTGATAAAGGTAGTTTATTGAGTCACTGTGCTGTGACTTATGAGCTGTTGTGCTGCAATCTTTCCAGGAGACTCCTTGCCTTGGGAGTAGCTGTGGTTCCTGATCCATGGGTGGAGGTACCTTCACAGAGGTACCTTGGAGAGCAGGATAAGCCAGGGACCCCCAGTATAAGGGCCAGATTAGCTCCCCCTGATTCCCTTCACCCACCTCACCATCTGGTTTCCTGATTCCCTCATCCTTTAAGCTTGACATTATCAGTGGCCCAACTGCCTTTTCCTCTGAGCCATTATGTCTCAGGCGTCCTCTGCTGATGCCTTTTCGCAACTGATGCACACCATCTCTGCTGAGGTCATTGGTCTGCAAACTCAGGTGGTACTGCAGGACGTTGTGGAGTATCTGTCCTCAGCTCACACCCAGGCTGTTCTGAAATGCAAGGTATCTCTTCCAGATAGGTTTGATGGGGCGGGGATACATTCTTGGTGTTCAAAGAGGCCTGCAAGCTTTATTTCTGGCTTCGGCCCTGTTAATCTGGGAATATGGAACAGTTGATGGGAATCATTATCTCTCTTCTTAAGGGGATCCCCAAACCTGGGGAAAACCAGGGCTTTTTCCCTCCCGACAGATTCTACATCCTCGTGGTCGGTGGACAGGTTTTTCGCTGCCTTGGCTCAGGTGTATGGTGAATCAGATAGGGTGACTTGCTGAGTCTAACCTTCGTAAACTAAACCTGGGTGTCAAAAGCAGTGGAGGAGTACTGCTCGAAGTTTCGGAGATTGACGACTGACACCCAGTGGAATGACACTGCCCTCGGGAGTTAGTTCTGCTTGGATCTGTCAGCTAGAGTGCAAGACACCTTGGTTCAGTACATCGCACCTGAGTTATTGGAGGCTGCTGATGTTCCTACCCATCAGGGTAGACAGATGTCTGAGGGAGAGACCGAGACCAACTTTGTCCCCTGTGGCTATTCCTGTTGAGGAGGCTCCACACAATGAACCTATGCAGTTGGGGGTAGTAGGCTCTCGTGTTAAACCTCCTGTAGTTGTGGTTTATCAATTGGGTGAAGCATGCTTCTATTGTGGACAAATTGATCATTTTATTAAGGTATTTCCACATCGCCCCGGGACAAACACGCCGTCTCAGATGCAGCCTACCTTGGGTTGTACGGAAGGAGATGACCAGAGGGTTTATATTTTCTTCTTTTCTAAGTCTCCGTTAACTCTTGTCTGCTAAGGTGTTCGTTGATGGAAAAACTGAGACTGTACCAGTGCTAGTTGACAGCGGAGCAGGAGCCGATTTTATGGATTCTCGCTTTGCGTAGACTCATGGCTTCATTTAAAGAGCATTAGCGAGACCAATTCCAATCTCCGTCATTGACTCATTTCTGCATAGCCTGAAAGTGATTTCTCAAGTTATGCATAATGTGATCTTCAGCATAGGAACTTGTCACCAAGAGTTCCTCTCTTGTCAAGTTTTGGAGAATTTACTCACCCCCATTGTCTTGTGCCTTCCTTGGTTAGAAAACATAACCCGGTAATTGACTGGCGGGCCCATGAGGTGGTTAGCTGAGGTACTGCCTGTGAGGATAAATGCTGGGGTGCTTCTATCTCTACCGCGGTGGTGACACCTGCACTTACATATCCACCAAAGTAGGTTAGGAGTTTGCTGGGGGGTGGGGTGGAGTTTAGACTTTGCTTTGGACTCATGGTGCCTCTAAGCATCGTCCTAGTAAGAGAGGCCAGGGAAGGGCAGTTGTTTCTACTGTGCACCCAAAGAAGGGAGTCCTGTGGTCTAGGGAGATACCTCTGTTGCTTGCCTTCCTAAAACTACCCTCTGACTGTCACCGTATGCATGGAAATAAATGTGCAGTTCCAGACCTGAGAGTGAATGACTTTGTGTGGGTATTATCTAAGCACATCAGGTGGGAGATCTGACGCTGGAGCATTCAGTTCTGAAGTTATTGGTCCATTTCAAATATCGGCCATTTTCCATCCTATGCTATACCATCTTGATCTAGCCCCGGTGCTTAACATTCGGAATGGTTTTCATATTTCTAATCTCAGGAGATGTGCACCTCTTCCGAAGGGGTCTGCTTGAGGGTCCAAAGTCTCCTTATTAAAAGAGCGGTACTGTCATGTGTTGACTGCTCTGCGGTTCACATGAATTGCTCTGCTGTAGCTAAACCGGAGTTTATTTCCTTTGGCTCAGTCAGGGTTAATGGTGAAGCTGCAGTTGCTAAATGTAAGGTGTATGGCTCAGGAGGTGGGGGTGTAGGTTCATCTGGTGGCCACACCCCTGGCCTTTAAATAGCCTTCCCTTTCCTAAGGCTGGTTTCACACTGCAGGATTTTCCCTGATCAGGTTCCATCCAGTTTGTGTGCCAAAACCAGGAGATGAACCAGAATAGGAAATTGCAGAGAAAAACTATAATTGAAATATTGACACCTGTTCTGGGTTTTGGAGACACTCCTGGTTTTGGCTCACAAACTGGATGATCACTGATCAGGGAAAATCCTGCAGTGTGAAACCAGCCTTAAGCAGATGCCTTTGATAGAGTTATGGTACCGTTACACACAGAGATATCTGTGCAGACATTGGTTGAAGTGAAATCATGGACACATTGTTACATTTATATACGGCAAAAAAATGGAACAATGTGTCCATGATTTCACTTCAACCAGTGAGTTGCAAGCAATGTCTGCACAGATATCTCTGTGTGTAATGGTACCTTTAGACTCTTCTTGGTCTCTGAGCTGTGAACACACAAGAACTGTTGTGCTTCAGTCTTTCCAGGAGATTCCTTGCCTTGGGAATAGCTGTGGTTCCTGATCCATGGGTGGAAGTACCTTCACAGAGGTACCTTCGAGAGCAGGATGAGCCAGGGACCCCCAGTATAAGGGTCAGATTAGCTCCCCCTAAATCCCTTCATCCACCTCACCATCTGGTTTCCTGATTCCCTCACCCTTTAAGCGTGACATATATATATATATATTCCACAAAACAATCACTGATCTCAGGGAGACCAGTCAAAGAAAACACTGCGGGCAGCCGGCAAAAATGCTCAAACACAGTGAAATCCTAGGTGCACTGCCCCCTGGGACTCTATTTGCATATATATATTCCATGCATTGGAATCAATTGTTTATATATACCAATAATAATAGTGAAAGCAACTGTTTCCTCATCCATCAATTATCAGTCAATTCTGTATTGTCCTGATGATTGGAGGCAGTGGAGCGCTGTTTGTGACATTGGTGACAGCGGTGGGATATTTGCATTGCATGATTATTTTGGCTGTTTCCTTGACATTGTGTTTGTACATTGTTTGGACAGTACAGGAGTTGACTCAAAGTTGCTTATGACAGAAAGCAACCGAGTAAAATATATAGCAAATAATTTTTTAAAAGAGGACCTATAACTTTGCATTAACACAAACACTAATAAAAGAAAATCCCCTCTGGTGTAAATGCTGTTGTTCTCCTGACTTGTTTTCCTTTTGTTCCTGTGCCTGTTCATTCCTAAAGTTAAAGCCCTCTTTATATGAATGTATATCTAATTTAATTAGCCAAGGGGGTGTGGGCCTTTATTTTCTCTACAGGTGTCTTCTTGATGACCACACCCACAGGTTTAACAAGACTAGATTTACATACCAAGAAAGGGAGTCATATCTCAGGAACAAAGGGTTGCAGAAATAAAAAATATAGAATGGCAAATTAAGGAAAAAAAAGTTCATATTTATGACGTGACAGGTCCTCTTTAAGGGGTACCTATCCTGTCCACAAACTCTTACCCTGCAGATATAGGGTTAATAGTGATTCAATACTGTCCCACCGCCTAACTAAAAGCACAGCTATTGGACAAGATGAACTATATTCGTTCCAGGAGCCAACTTTTGTTCAGTCTTAGGGGTGTACTGGAGAGGCTACAATCACCGCTCACAGCATTGTTAGCGGCAGCTATAATCATGTCCCAGCACTTTGATTGACAGCTCACTCTGCACAGATGTGAAGCAGAGATGTCTGTCAATCAAAATGCTGAGTTGCCACATGCAATGTTTTGAGCAGTGGTGAAGGCACTGCATGCAGGTCCCTATAATTAAAAGCTGGTGGCTCTCAGTAAGAATGTAGTTTATTTTCTGTCTTCAGTAAGGCAACCGAATACTATTGAAACGCTATTTATTAGCAGATCAATTACATATATGATGGTTAATAACGTTTTCACAACCTGAAAGTTTCCATTTCTGTGACTATTATGGTACCTTTACACGCTGCTACCGAAGGTTAGAAACCACCGGGTGTCGCACGTGCACGCGCACGTTTCAACGGTTCCTAACGGTACCTGATACCGCAATTACACACCGCTACAAGGTGCTCCACAGTAGGTTTTTTCGATCCATGGAAGCACCGACGGGTGCCACAGGTTACCCTCTGTGGAGCACCTTCCCTGATTTACATGCCGCTACCACAAGGCAATATGGGAGGACCTGGGTCAGCAGGGACAACATATAGGCGTGCCAGAGTTGTGGATTACGAGACGCTCGTACGGTGATTGGACAAAGCAATAACATCACGATTGGCCAGCCAGCGCAGGGAGGCTGGCTAATACATGACGCTATAGCAAATGTGTAGTGACTGGTCAGCTCGTTAAATATGCCGCCCTGTGCAGGAACAGCCAATGGGTACACAGTACTCCCCACCAATGATAGCTGATGGGGCGTGGTATACATGACGCTGAAGCACGCCCCAGGTAACTCAAATACCGTACCTGTGCCCCGATTACACGCCGCTACCATAGGGTTTATACCTGCTTGTTTTTGAGCAAGGCTGAAAGACAGGTGTCCACAGAGACAGGACGGTGCTACCTGAATTACACGCCGCTACCTCGCGGTGTTTTGAAGGTAAAAGGTACAATTGTCTCCGACACCCGGTGGTTTCTAACCTTCGGTAGCGGCGTGTAAAGGTACCATTACATGTATATTTTACCCTTAAAGTATACATGTCAGTAGTATGGCCTTATATACAGCATTCTACATGAGCGTTCTTTGATCTCTCCCCGCGCCTGCTCAGTACACTACTTTGCTCTACCCTCAGCAGGGTAGAGTGAAATACACGTATACAGTAGCGCAGTGGAGGAGACTGTGTGACGTAGGACGTGTCACCCTCAGGAAGCAAAGAAGAGGACAACATTCACAAGAAGAACAGAGGCACCAGACCAAGACCAGCAAGACCCATCAGACAGGACCACCCCCGGGTGAGTATAATAAAAGCTGATTTTTGCATTATACAGATCGGTCTGGGACTTATACACAGCATTCCAAAATGCTTTATATAAGGCCTTACTGGTGGTGGCTACAGCTTCTATGCAAAAAATTGCTGACAGATTCACTTAAAGTAAGCTGATTGATGGAGTCTGGCTCCCAGGACCTGCAAAATGAAGAGGCTGTGATCTCCTGGTAGGTTTCTGCACATTTCATACATTGTTAACACAGGCACATAAAATACATGAATGATCAGTACCAGCACATCAGCTGAGCCAATCAATATGTGTAATCAATAAAGAGAATGTGCATGAGATCAAATTCAGTATCAGCCACAGGCTAGCTAATGCCCTTTTGTTATACTTCTATACCAGGGCCCTAGTCCAATGTCTTTGTATGCTCAGAGAACCTATGTAATGTTACCAGAATAAGGACCTTCTGATTCCACGTTTCTCCCAGGTACTATAAAAAAGCCTATATTCACCTCCTGTGTCGGCACTGCTCCAGTGGTGTGAAGACTCACAATCCTGGGGCTCAGGTGAGGTTGTGATGTCAAACAAGCTCTGCGTCCAATCAACACTGGCTTCTCTCTCCCCACCTTCAGATGCAGGACTAATCAACAAGAAGTGCGTGGCAGGGTAGAGAAGACGGCGTTCATTGGATGTGGGGCTCACGTGTCATCACATGCTCCGAGAACATGAGTCCTGACACCGCCGGAATGGCACTGGCATGAGAGGGGAGTGCTGGCTTTATTATTTTACGAGGAGAATGCTGTGGCTTGAGTAGGGGCTGTCCTAGTAGTGGAAAACCCCTTAAAGTTTTATCAAGGGTATCACATTGAATAGGAACATAATATAATAATTCTGTATCATCTTTCCTATAATTCTTCTTGTGTTGTGCTAGTACTCTATTATTCTGACTGCAAATGTCTCAATAAAATAACAATTGGGTTTTACCATCAGGAGATGGCCTAATCATTGCACAGAGCTCTAGGGGAAAATGTATCAGAATTACTGTGTTATTTAATGGGGAATCAAGGGATTTCCAAAACAAATGTGGCAGGAAAGTCCAACTATCTTAATGAATTACCCGAGGTTTTTATGTGGATACACAGGTTTTTATGCCTCAATACTTATTGATATTCAGAATTGCAGGACAGTTCATCAATATAAGTGAGCTGAGCTTTTACGTCTCGAGTTGAATGGTGATATTAGGATTTTTTACAGCACATAGACATAGTTATTTGATCTCATCAAAATATTCAGAAGAAATACTGTAATGACATTGATCAGTCTGCTAAATCTCTGTACATACATTTAAACCTGGTTTCGTCCCTACATCCCCAGCTTTCGGTGCACTTTGCTTATTGTGAAACAAGGTCAATAAATGCCGGCTCGCCTCGAGCTATATGTGACGCATGAACCCGTTTTGCTTGACCACAGGATATAAGCTAAATAGATTGGGAGAGACGTAGGCTGCACAGTGATGTGTCTGTATGTGGGCAAAGAAAAAGAAGCCTTCCCATTTCAGGAAATGTAAAGTACACTTACACTTATTGTACTGAATTTATAATAGTGTTATATGGTATAATATTACAAATGTATAGTCTGTTTGTACACACATATCTATGGTATATACAGTTAGGTAGAGTAATATTTAGACAGTGACTGAATCTGCGTGATTTCTCTTATGTATGCCACTACCTATTTAAAATGAAATAACTGAACTGAGATGCCATGAAAGTATACACTGTAAAGTCACCGCTTTTGTGTAATGTAACCTGTGCCCTGCACCTCGTACATGCTGTCATTGGGGTTCCAGTAACCCCTTCATACTACCCAGACTGGCCCCTGCATACCTCAGAAATTAACTTTTAATGTGTTCCCCACTGTATGGTAATTAGCTCTTCATGATCAGGTGAGTTGTGCTCACTTAAGTCCAAGCCGCACATGTGCCTGTAAAACCCGCCTTCACCTTGCATTCACCCGCGGCTTCCTTCAGGTCCAGGGGTGCTGCATCCCACACGCACTGCATCCAAATCATATTCACAGTGTCTGCCCTCAGCCTTCCGGATCCGTGAAAAACTTAGACTCTGGCAGGAGCAGCGCATAGCGTTAACGGCATGTAACAGTATGCACTGCCTGCTCTATGGATATCTACGAAAAACCGATGTTTACTGCAGCCGGCGGTCCCACACACAATGCCCGGATATGCGCTATTGCAGAGCGAACAGGAAACGCGGTTTGCAGCGTTTTCCTGTGCGCTCTGCAAAAGCGTATATCTGGGACTTGTGAGTGGAGCTGTCGACGGCACGAAGCTTCAGGTTGCCATAGGGATACATACACAGGCGGCGCATAGCGTTGCAGGCCGATAACATTATGCACTCAGCCTGAAAATTTCTAAGTTTTCAACGGATCTGGCAGGCTTAGGGCAGAGGCAGGTCTGACCCTAGCATTAGACTGTGAAGAGTATTGCATCTTGCCACCTCTTAACAATAGATTTGGGGGTTTCTTGTCATGGTGATTAAATATACTAATAGCAAAGGATATTTTAACATACCGTATATACTCATGTATAAGCCGACTTTTTCAGCCCAAAAATTGGGCTGAAAAGTCCCCCCCTCAGCTTATACGCGAATCATATACATATAGTGTGGTGGGGGCTGTGTCCGGGCACTGCAGGAGGAGGCGGGGGGAGGCTGCAGAATGAGCGGCACGTCACGTGGTGCCGCTCATTAATTATGCATGGAGAGCAGCGCATAGTACATTGCTGCTCCCCTGCACAGTATAGCCTCCCCCGCTGTCTCCCCGCCCCCCCTATGTATACAGAGGCCCCCCGCAGTGATCCATCTCACCCCCTCGGTCTGCACCCGGGTCCTCCAGCTGCTCCGTCTGCGTGCCCCGCTCTTCCTGCTTGAATGTAATCATGTGACCCGCGGTCACATGATCGCAATCAAACAGGAAGTGCGGGAAGGACGCCGGTATTAGAAGCCGCGGGGCACGCAGACGGAGCAGCTGGAGGACCCGGGTGCCTGCAGACCCAGGGTGAGTTAGATCACTGCTGGGGGGGGGCTCTGTTTCTACATGGGGGGCGGTGAGACAGCAGGGGAGCTGTATACCAGTGCTGGGGCTGTATAGCACTGCCGAGGGGTCTGTATACCACTGCTGGGGCTGTATACCACTACTGGGTCTGTATACCACTGCTGGGGCTGTATACCACTGCTGGGGCTGTATATCACTGCTGGGGCTGTATACCACTGCTGGGGCTGTATACCACTGATGAGGGGCCTATATACCACTCCTGGGGACTGTATATCAGTGATGGCAGCAACTGTATACTAGTTATGACCACTATATACCAGTGATGGCTGCTATATACAGGGATGGTGGGCTATATACCAGTGATAGGGGGCTTTATAACAGGACGGTGGTCTGCTGCACTGGTAGTTTACTGTTTCTATTTAAAATAAAAGTTCAACATTTTATTTGTATCTATTTTTATTTTTAAAATTTTTCAGTACCGGTAGCTGCTGCATTGTCCACCCTCGGCTTATACGCGAGTCAATAGGTTTTCCCAGTTTTGGGGGGCAAAAGTAGGGGGGTCGGCTTATACACGGGTCGGCTTATACACGAGTATATACGGTATTATTTCTATAACATTAATTAAGGTGACACACCGGAGTATACAATTTGAGAAGTGTATTTTACTGTATTACATCTAAATAAGGCCCCTTTCACACTAGCGTTTTGTTCAAATTGCGGCAGATACGGCAGATTTACCGCATCTGCCGCCTAACGGCCGCACGTGCGTCACACTTACGACAAGCTCCATGCATTGTCTATGCGGCTTGCAGCAAGGGCGGTATAGCCGCGGTTTCAGCACTTGCAGCAGTTGCAGCCATGAAAAAACCACGGTCAGCAGCATTTTTTTCGTGACTGCAACTGCTGCAAGTGCCGGAACCGCTGCTATACCGCACTTGCCGCACCTGCCGCAAGCCCCATAGACAATGCATGGGGCCTGCAGTAAGTGTGACGCACGTGCGGCCGTTAGGCAGCAGATGAGGAGAATCTGCCGGATCTGCCGCAATTTGAACAAATGCTAGTGTGAAAGGGGCTTTATACATTTAAAATTTTTTATTCTTTTTCAATACCTGAAAAAAACAAATTAAAATAAAATTTTTGGAAACTTTTGAATTTGAATATTTTGAATTATTGATGGTGACAAATCATTCTATGAGAATTCTGATAATGTCACACAATAGTTGGTAGACTCAGTCTGTGCTATTCGTGCATGTATAGAGCTTTACCCGTCACTGTAATCCTATCTGTTGCTGACAACTTTTCGTTAAAGGGAGTCTAAAAAAGCTCCAGTGACCACTGTGAAAATTCGAGTATACTACTGGTGTTTTTGTAATAAAGGTCATGATATAATGTAATGTGTGATATAAAACAATAGTTGTTATCTGACAACGCATTGTCTTTAGAACCTTAATAAATAAATAGCCACCATAACAATGATTGTGACTGTGTCTAATATTTTCATGGCTCTTTTTTAACTTTCCTGTCTATGATCATCTAACAATTTAAAGGGGTTTTCCATTTTCAGAAAACCCCTAGGAAAATCCCTGTTCCCTGGCAGAAAACAACATACTGTGTTTTGTTCAAGCTCCCGTTAGCCCAGAACTGAGTATTATCCTTTTTAGCACTGACGTCATGTCTACAGCGCTGCTGACAATCCGTGAGCTCAGCGGCTTTGCCCGAGTTGACGGCACAAGCCTCTCTGAGCCGCTGATCTCACTGATTGGCTGAGTCTCAGCACTAGGGGACAGGGGTCTTCCGAAACAGTAATCACAAATGGATATTCATGCCACAGGACATATTTTATGGCACGTATGGTTTTTTTTTGCATTTTTTTAGCTTTTGCCTGTTCAGAGCCAGAGTTAGGCTAGGGTCACACTTGAGCCAGTGAAGTGCTAAAAGCTAGCGTTTTTCACAATTCCAAATTGTGAAAAATGCTAGCGTTAACGCTTCCATAGGCTCCCATGCAAAAAACGCATGGTCAAAATGCAATACTTTTGACACTATGCGTTTTTGCAAAAGCAACTAAAGACGCACGGTAAGCAGCGTTTTGGGGACGGTTTAAAAAACGCATGCTTTTTTTAATACGGGAGCCTATGGGAAACACATGCGTTAACACTAGCACTAAAAAGGCAAAAAATGGCAAGTGAAAAAAACAGCCTCCTTTAACGCATCCTTGCAAAGGACGCTCCCTCCAAATGTGACTCCAGCCTAATTCAGAGGATTATTCTACATCATGGGTGACAAATTACCTTCATTTTCTCCAGACGTCACTTATCAGAAGTAATTGTTTTTTGTATAATGACTTGAAATAACAGGCAGAAAAGCAGGACGTGTACATCTGATATATCATACATAAGTGGCTGTGTCACCGTCTCCAAATTAACCATTAGATGGAGCCCTTCATCACATGCTTGTGTTCAAGGCACATCAGTCCCATTCCCATAAATTCTAAATAGTAGAATCACAATCTTTCTCTACCATTCATGCTTCATCAGGTCATTATTTATGTAGACAAACATGGCCATACATATTATCGATTTCTAACTTATAATAAAAGTCTATAGTTCCAGTGGTTTGCCCTGGAAATGCCCACAAAATAATAACAAATATTGCTTTTTCCCATGAATTAAATGTTACAAGAAATAGATGTTGTTAGGCAACAAACCATAGCACAAGACAATTACATTTAGGCTAAGTGCTGACGATCCAGAGACACTGCGTCCTGGACGCTGCCTCTCTACTGCAGAGACGTGAGTCCTATGCCCACGATCAGGATACTGGGCGTAGTGTATTTTCTCTGTGTTTGCCCACCAAGAACACTCAAGTCTTCGCAAGAATAAACGGACATGCTTCGGTCGGGAAGCCACATCACGTGTTAATTTATGCGGTGGAGACAAGAATCACGGTAGACATGGGATTTCTATAAAGCCATCCACCGTGCTTTAGCTGTACAAGAAAAAACTGAGCCAAAGTATGAGTTAATATACATGTAAAATATAAGAGCCTGTTCACACTGGCCACTAAACAGACAAAACTATTGCTCAAAAATAGTGTGTACCAAGTCCCCTATGTTATTTATATGCAGTTTTTACTTATTTATATGCAGCAGGGTATTTTTTCATATAATTTTTATCTTAGGTTTTTCTGTTTAGTGGCCAGTGTGAACACGCTCTTATAAGATTAACTAAAGCAGTGTGTTAAAAAAAATAAAAACCTCTCCGCCGATTGTCCTGCGATGCGAGGCGTCCACATCTGATGGCTGCAGGACTTTAATCAGCTGATGTGTCACATGACCGTATCAGCTGAGCGGTTTAAATTGGCCGCCAAAACCGATCGACGTTCTGGCGAGTTAAGCCACTCAGCTGATGCTGTCATGTGACACATTAGCTGATTGGGTTGCCACCCCTTCTCGGTCAGCTGATTAAGGTCCTGCAGCTATCGGAGGTGGATGGCTCGCATCACAGGACACTCAGCGGAGAGGTGAACATTTTATTTTTATTTGTAACCATTCCTTTCTTAAATTTCACTTTAGCAGTGTATGTAGATAGACTGCTAAAGTGAAAGTAACAGCGCCGACACCACTTGCCTGGCTCCACTCCCCCCAGCTCTTTCTGTGTCCCGATCACTCAAAATCCCGGATTCGAACACAGAAGTGGCATCCCCAGAGTTACGAATCTGGACCTGTCCGCTCCTGTCCTGAATAAAACAGGATCCCCATGGACAGGAACAAAACGATGTGAGGGGGGCCTCATACAGTGTCTGCATGGGATATATATGGAACATAGATTCAAGAGATTTTTTTGTCTTGGAAGAAAAATAAAATGTAAAATCGTACAGCAGAGCAGGGACTCTTAACTCTTTCTTATCCAGTGAAGTATGCCTTCTCCAGCAGTACTAGGGTTACTCAGGGTTACATAAGATGTTTATTGGTCTCATGCAGAAATAGTCCACTTGGCACGCCTTTGCTGTAGAAAGTTATGACTTAGCAGAGACAGTAAATCTGCTTCTAATTTAAATGTGAAAATGTTTGGCACGTGTGTGTAGTAACGTGGAATTTTGAATGAAACATGTAAATCCGCCAGTATCTAGTCAGCAGTTTACATGGCTGTGGTGTTCTGTGCTACAGCTGCTTTGCCTGGAAAAGTTTTTAGGCATTAAGTCCAATAGGGTCCAATCATTTCCTATTTGTCTTTATGCATAAACCTGACCTGGAAGGGGCTCCTCAGGAAATACAGATTTTGTCGATTGTGAAGATATTTCAATTGTGAGACGTTTCTCTTGGAATGCAGAATGGTGGCCAATACAATCAAGCTGAAAATAAATATCATGTAGTGTGAATATACAGCATATGGTTATCAGCTTGATACTGTGCCACAATGTAAATCAACAGCTGTTGCCAAATTGTGTCCATGCTGTTTACCCAAATATCTGTCTATCCCACAGATGTATATTTGTTTCATTGCTTAAAGCGTAACCGCCGTTTACATTTTTATTTAATAATAATATAGAGCAAGTGATTTTAATAGACTTTTGTAAAATAGTTCATTAGAAAATTCAGTCTGATTACCATTGGTTCTCCTCCCACAAGATGTCCTCAGTGCACTGTGAGTGAAGCCGATTCTGTGCCAGGGCCGTCTTCACAGTGAATACGGACATGTGATCAGATAAAGGAGAGGGGGCGTGGCCTACACTGCTGACGGCAGCTCATGAGGAGACAATGTATCACATTACAGCACAGAGCTGAGCAATGTCAGGATGTTAACACTTTACATATATAATAGGATAGACTTGGCTCAACTGCTTGTCGGTGCCATGTTCACAAAATAGTCACTCAAGATGATCTGGCACTCTCAAAAAAGAGCAAATGAGTCGGTGAAAATTCTTTTATGTGTTCTTTTATTGAAGAAGATGTTGACAAATCAAAGTAAAGGTTCCTGCCGTTTATGGGTTTTCATTTGGGGCCTTATGGACTGGGTCCAAACATGAACATGAAAAACAAAAGAACACAGAATAAGTGGTACATATCCATTAGCGTGATCAAAAGTTCATAAAATAAAAAAGATTCTAGTTAAGGAAAAACAACAAGAGAAGTCTAAATACAGCGACCTATAGAAGGATATTGCTCAGTGATTCATTGTAAAGGATATGGTTCACAAATAACATATAAAGTATTCTAAAGGCAGGCTCAGAAAAGTACAACGACCCAATAAATGACCACCCTCCAGTGAAATATATATAGATGTGCAGATCATTTCTATTTATGAAAAGTGCAAAAGAGATAACAAACATATTGTCACAATAAAGGTGATATATGTGTTTAAAAGAAAAGATTAAGTACCCGTTTATCAGGTCTGAGCACAAGTGGATAATGTGGTGATTAATAATCACCGTGTGTCAAATGTAAATAGCGTAGCCTGAAAGTATAGAATCAGTATTAAGATTGTGTATGTACTTAGATGTATCTAACAAGATATATGTGTATGGACATACTGTCTGGCTTATGGTGAAAAAATATGGCCACAACTTAGGTGCAAGATCAATATACATTGGGCTGCACTATAATAGAAAACATACATAAAATGAGTGCATTATAATCAGAGATAGCCCAGAGCCATAAGGGTACACATTTACAACTGTGGTATATAAGGTGAAACTTGTTCACATAGGAAAAGGTAGCGACCTACTAACAGAATCCTCAGTTAGTGATCAATATAGCATATAGGAAAGTGCTCAATGTTCTATATGGAAAGATATTACCTGCAGGTGCCTCAGGACTGTGTGTGGCATTGTGTTTAGCAGGAGACGGTGTTAAATAGCGTCGGTCTGAGCATACCAGCTTCCTGCTTCCTATCTGTTGGAACGCAGGTTCCAGTATGTGAGCCGCATGCTGGTGCCTGCACAGTGCAGCTGCGGCCAGAGATGCCACTATTGCGCATGTGCGGCACTCCGGCAGTGGAGTTAGAGGTGGAATGAGAATGAAAGTTAATGAATATCGTGTAAGTCGCTCAAACCGCTAAAAGGGTAACAAAGAATACTAGGTGTGCTGAATCGACAAGTGTTTAGGCTACAGTGATGAGAAAAAGAGCAATTGAGATTTAACTCATTGGGTAGGTCTGTAGAGGAAAAGGAAAAGGAAGGTTAGCTATTTAGGGAACACAATGGTTATAAGTAGAAACAGCAGAAATACAGTTATGATATATTATAACAGCATTAGACCTTGTACCTCACTTATGTGATTATTATTGGCAAGCCATATATACAAAAATTGTGTCATAATTATAGCATATGCAACCCGGAAAGGACAGGTGGGAGGACCGGTACCGCTATGTGAGCAAATGTAGGATGTATTCAATAGGTATATTATACCTGAACCTCATACTCACGGTACCTTTACACAAGGCAACTTTTCTAGAAATTTCACTGGCAACTTACTGGTTGCAGTGAAATCATGGAGACATTATTTCGTTTGTACACAGCAACAAGATAGAACAATGTGTCCATGATTTCAATGCAACCAGTAAGTTGCCAGTGAAATTCCTAGAAAAGTTGCGGCGTGTAAAGGTACCCTTATGGATATGTACCACTTACTCTTTCTTCTTTTGTTTTTCATGTTCATGTTTGGACCCAGTCCATAAGGCCCCAGACAACACATAAAGGGTTGAAACGCTGGGCAGAAACCTTTACTTTGCATTGCCAACATCTTCTTCAATAAAAGAACGCATAAAAGACTCATTTGCTCTTTTTTGAGAGTGCCAGATCATATATTTCTTATTTGGTTAATTCTTTACAGGCTTCACTCTTCTGTCTCCACACAGCAATCTCTGTTAACCTCTTGTCTGCTGGCTCCTGACACCGCTCAATACCAGCCTGCTCTCACAGACCGTGCTACCAGCTGCTGGCCACTCCCACACAGACAGAAAATGCAGCCTGGGATCCTTTTAAAGCAGCACTAAATAGTGTTTGTGCTTGTTTTTCTGTGGACTCCCATTCCCAGGCTTCTGGGAGTTTATTATTTGTTGGAACTAATTCTTGAGACTTTCAGTAGCTGCTCTTTAATGAACGTACTCTTGCTGCACTTATCTGTCATGTGTGCTAATTATAGACTTGTTCACCTTTTAAACTTTGGTTTCAGTGTATGTCTGTGCTCCCATTTGCTAATAGATCCATGAATAATCCTACAGTACATTACAGTGTTTTGGTTTTATAAAGCTGACCTGCCTTTGCTGCACCCTGGAGAACATATCCTTTGTCTTACATAACAAACTTACAAAAAAAATCTATCAAATTGCAACTCCGTGACAAGTACAAGGTAAAAAATCTGATATAACCACGTTTGATTTAGACTTGGCATGATGCCAGGAATTTTGAAGTCTTATATTAATGATACTGAAGAAAGAAATATGTTATTTGTCACGTCCTTAACTTAAAAAGCAAGGGTTAAATTGAAAAGCAGATCAGTTGAAGGCTGGCAGACTCATGTCTCAAATGTAGTTTGGCATGGGGCGATCCTGTAAGAAAGCTCACAGGCGCTTGGGATTGCTACAAATGACTATGCGGTAGGTGAGATATGCAGTTTTCATCATCTGTCAAGTTCAATTTCTCTATTGTAAGTATCTGGAGAATTGTGTTTAAGCTGTTCAGTCATGATGTGCCAGCCTCCGCTGTGTTACATGGGCCTTCAGAGAAGTCATTGCCAAATGGCTATACTCAAACGTTTTAATCAAGAAAGCTCCTAGAAACTTTTACCACTGACTGATACATTACATTTAGAAACTGCACGAAATGCAAAAGAAATTAAATATTTATGTGACTCTGTAATACCCTTTATTATTTCCCTGGCGTCTTGCTTGAACCACTTTGGGTTTGTTCTAGAGCCAGGGAAGGTCCTTAGACATATGGAACATTTAATTCTTCACATTATTCATGCTCTGTCTCCTAACAAATAATATGAAACCAAATTTATCTTAAAGTGTTACCATCGTTTTAATTTTTATGTTATAAATCAATAGTACACATGAAAATAAGGGACTTTGTAATATATCGTATCAGACAAATCTGCTTCTTTCACTGCCAGAATTGATCAGTCATTATCAGATTCTCAATTCTGAGATAAAATCTGTATTCAGTGAAGACTTTCCCCTTACTGAGATAGGAGATGATAACCGTCACTGAGGAGATTATATGCAGACAAAAGAGGGATGAGGAGGTGGAGCTCTGCTTCTAGCTCCTCCCTCTGCCTCTAGTTCCTTCCTCTGCATATAGCTCCTCCATCTGCCTCTACCTCTAAATCCTCCCTCTTCCTCTAGCTCCTCCCTCTACCTCTAAATCCTCCCTCTATCTAGCTCCTCCCTCCTTAAATTATACATATACAATATGAACCAGAGGTATAATCTACTTATTACCTGCACATGCAGCTTAAAACACAAAGCACTAAATACATACAAAGAGAACCAGTGGAGCTATATTGCTTATAAAAGGATTTTTGCATTTTTATTGGTACCAATTAGTACCGATGCAGGGGAGGATGTAACAGACATTACAGTACGGGATCTCAAATGATTCTTTCTGTATTAAAAACAATTAATTGCCTGTTTAAAAATGTGTTTTATGTCACAGAAAGAATCAGCGATCCCCAGCTGTAATGTCTGTATACTCATACTTCCTCCCCTGCCCAGTAGCTCTGGTGTATCTGACCAGTTTCTGCATGGTTAGACACATACATTACACAGGGGCACATTTATAAGAATATGGCTAGGGTCACATTTGCGTTAGCAAATGCAGATCCTGATCCTGTTTTGAACATACAAAATGCTCAAAACCAGATCAGGATCCGCAGCCCATAGGAGCCCATTATAAAACCGGATTGCACTACATGCAATCCGGTTACCGCTTGCGGATTTTCAGCCTGCAGTAAAAATCATGCAGGCTGCTGTTTTTGCACCGGTTTGCAAACCGCAGCAGGAGACCTATAATGGGCTCCCATGGGAGCCCATCCGGCTACCCCAAGGCACATGTGAATGCCTGCGATAGCCGTATGCTTTGTTCACCCCTGCTGCCACAGGGATGAACAAAGGGTTAATGTTAATGTTAATAATAGATCTGAGCAACATGTCTGTAGGTAGTGCCCACCCTCCCTAGAGACATGCTGTCCACATAGTTCACCATGTTAAGGGTTAATATGTGAATTTACAGTATTGCCAGCTATTATCAGCACTTACTATTTTCTGAATGAAACCCGGCGGCTCCTCGCTGTGGATGAGATACAGTACGTCATGTGTGTACTGTATCTGCCGCTATGCAGGGTCCTGAAAGCATTAACATTAGGTCTATGGGCAGCGCACCGCCATAGATCTAATATTAAAGCTTTCAGGACCCTGCAAAGCGGCAGATACAGTACGCACATTACGTACTGTATCTCCTCCACAGCGAGGAGCCGCCGAGTTTCATTCAGAAGATAGTAAGTGCCGACAATAGCTGGCAATACTGTAATTTCACATATTAACCCTTAACATGGCAAACTATGTGGACAGCATGTCTCTAGGGAGGGTGGGCACTACCTACAGACATGTTGCTCACATCTATTATTAACATTAACCTTTGTTCATACCTGCAGCAGCAAGGATGAACAAAGCATCCGGTAACCGGATTGTACATTCTGAGCAATCTGGTTACCGGATCCGGGTTTAAAGACACATTGTGAACTCAAAATGTGTCTGAAGGCTCATGCGATTACCGCATCCGGATCTGGATGCGGTAATCGCAATGAGCCTTCCAAGTGTGACCCTAGCCTATCTCAGTACATGAACATTTTTTTTTAACACATCCAATTGTGAAACTTATTTTTATTCTAAGAACTATTCATTAAAATGTACAATTGTTCGTGGCACTGTGGCGCCTCTGCGTCCAGGGTGGCCACAGGTAGAAACTGCAGCCAGGAAGGAGGGTAGACAGTTTGTTTAACAAGCACCTCAACACACATATCCACTGTCAAGGGGACCTAACCCGGAGTCTGGGACTCTAGGCAGACAATGGGTGGAAGTTTAGATATGAGTGGATAGAGCGTAGTCATGGTAACGGATGGGTATATAAGAGAGTGACAGGAAGCAGTGTGCCAGTAGGCCGGAGTGGGCTGAGAGGAACAGATGAAGGAGGAAGAGTAGGCCAGTGGGTGCCGAGCAGAACAGATAGGACCAGTACCATCAGGTCCAGGAAAGACAGAAGATCAGAAGCTGACTGACAGGAGAGCCTCCCTGATTATATTAGGAAGTTACATGGGAAGGAAAGGACCCGGTGATCTCTTGAGAGATAGGGATCCCTGTGGTTTGGCTGAAACCAGAGTGTCAGCTCTGAGGGGGGCTGAAGATTTACCCGGTGCCCCAGACAACCTGACGGGGAATACAGACTCCAGATCTATATTCCCACCAGAGGATTGGGAGCACAGCAGCAACAGAGAGGACCTGGCTTACCGCCCAGAGACTTAGGGGGAAGCTGTTAATAGGGACCGAGCTGCCGCTCCGCAATCCACTTTAAGGAGAAACACTGAGAAATAGCCTGAAAGGACACGTAGAGGGACTGAGGAGTCTAGGGAAGATAACCTGGCTGCAGTGGGTTGAGTATACCAGATCCAATGTAGCAAAGCTGTAAAGAACTGTATTATACCGTGCCCTGTTTGACAGAAGAATAAGAACAGTAAACCCGGGTGAACCCTGCTATGTTGTCTGTGTCTGATTTGAGGTATGAAGAACTGTCAGTCCTCCCTTGGACCCTGTCAGAAGCCATCTCCTCATCATCCCCTTTTTCCCTGAAAGCCTACAATTACCATCACTGACTTTAACCCTTACTGCCCCGGGGAACTCAGTTCTACCCACTGGAACTATTTCATCCTAGCTGCTATCCCATCATCCCCAAAGGTTCTGCAGCAGCGGCGGCCCCATTACTGGCCGCATATAGTGGGTGGCGTCACAAGTCACAAATCCCCAGCAGTACCCCGGTCCGGCACCAAGTACCCCGTCCCAGTGGGCTCCACAGCACAACCCCTTAAACTATGATAGGCAGAGGTACATAGGTAGATGGCTTTGTGCACAGATCTACGTCTACATATACTGTATATTTATGTGTTCACACTGATGCATTGAGGTCTGTTTTCACATAAGCAGTGGATCTAATAAGGTTCCAGATCTAATGAGGCCGCAAACTATTCTTTTCATTGGAAATCATAAAAATGACTGTATGGCTAGGGTCACATTGCGTTTCTGTTTTCAAATCCGGATCCGGATTTGACCATTAAAAATGGTCAAAACTGGATCCGGATCCGCAGCCATAGACTGTAATAGATAAACTGGATTGCACTTAATGCAATCCGGTTACCGCATCAGGTTTTGCAGCCTGCGGTAAAAATCATGCAGGCTGTATTTTTCAGAGCGGTTGAAAAACCGGATCCGTTTTTATTCTAACGGGCGCCTATGGGATCCGGATCCAGTACCGCAAGATACATTCATGTACCGGATCTGGTTTTTGGTGTCACAATTTTTACTGATTGAGAATCTGGATCCATTAATGGATCCAGATATGCAATGTGATGCCAAATGTGACGTCACACGGTAATACCGGATTCGGTAATGGATGCGGTTACCAGATTGTGCCTTCCAAATGTGACCCCAGCCTTCGACTCCAGCTACATGGCAACTAAAGTTTGGTAGGTGTTACTGCTACATCGCCGTCCAATCCAAGTAAATTGGTTCACGTTGCTCCCTGAGGATACTGCAACTGTGACAAGCAAGTCACCAAAGATCCAAGGGTCCTAATGTGCCCCCCTTCATTTATATTGCGCTGTGGTCATTTTGCAGCCAATGTCTCTGTGTAGCCTCCGTCTTATTGTTTAGTCAGTCAAAACTCATGGAAAGCAGAAAGCACACATCTATTTTTATGTCTATGATGATGCAGCAACAAAACAGTTAATGGGCATAAAAAAATACACTATTTCCTCTCAGCCCCGCTGCCACAGTATATTTTGGGTGTAATGTTACCAGTTACAACATCAAGAGAACACTTCTCGCCTTATTAGTGCCACTGACAACTTGAGCAGCCAAAATTAATTCAGTTTTTGCATCTGTGGTCTGTAGCCAGTAACCATATTGTGGGTGGCCGGGCATCATGCGTAATCTAGGAGGAAAATGTATAATAGCAGATGTTCTAAGGTCTGGCTGGCACAGGAGGGCAGCCACTCTCAGACTTGCCATTAAAACATATATACAAGGGGTCTTTCATTTCTTAGTTCACCTAGGACTCATCATTTTACTGTGACCATTCTTTATGTAAATTAAATGCAACTATAAAAATGATTATATTGTGACTGTCCCTGTGTACCCATCAATCAGTTACATTATATCTACAGTGCGTTATAAATATATTTTAAAGTGAATTCACCTCATTTGACATGAGTGTAAAGGACTTTACATAAAGTCATGTGAGCCATTTGTTATTATTGTCCATTAAAGGGAACCTATCATCTGCTTTATGCCCCTGAAGCGATGGCTAGGAGGACCACCGCGGTGCAGAATAAGGTACGATACACAAGATGGGAGTGCAAACCACAAGGGTGAATTTATTAACAGGCGGGGAAAGGAGTGAAGAAGGAAGGTTCAAGCAGGGGTAAACAGTGGCAAAAACGAGATTTAACAAACTGTTCGTTTTCTCTAGTTGGTCCGCTCAATAGCACGGTTCTCCAACTATCACAAGTACGTCAAACCATGCTATCTTGGATAGCAAGAATTAATATCATAAAAATGATAGTGTTGCCGAAGATTTTGTACTATTTTAGATCACTTCCCCTCGAAATCCCAAAAAAATATATTACTGAATTACAAAGATTGATTAGTAAATTTATTTGGGCGGGTAAAAAACCCAGGATAGCGAGAAATATACTAGCCTTACCTATGGATAAAGGGGGAATGGGGATACCAGATTTAAGTTTATATCATAAAGCGTCCATAATAGGAGGGCTCCGTGATTGGTGGCAAATGCGGAAAGATCATAAATGGTTGGAGATTGAGAAGGTCTATTCTAGACGGGGCTCGACTCGATTTATAATGGAAGCGGAAATACTACAGCGAAGTACAACTGTACCGCCACTACTGACAATGCAAGCGGCCTTACGGGTTTGGAGATCATTAACCCCCAATCATAATAGGTCGATGAGATCATCAATATCTATCCTATCTATAGAACCACATATTCCATATCTAAACTTACAAAACTGGAAGGACGCAGGAATACAAACAATAGGAGAGATAGAAGGACCAATGGGAGTAATACCGTTTGATCAAGTGGCTGGTAAATGTGAGGGAGTACGTAGATATTTTTATCAATATCTGCAAATTAAACATTATCTAAATAAAAATTCATATAGAGGAAACGGGGTACATGGGAAGGAGGAAGAAATTTTGAGATATATTATGATAGGAGGGAATAACAAGAAATGCCTATCTAAATGTTATAAAATTTTAATTGATCCGGTGCATGGAAGTAAATTGGCCTACATGAAAAAATGGGAACAGGAGTTAGGAGAGGAGCTAACACTGGAAGAATGGGGAAATAGTATAAGTGGAATTAAAAAATACACTGCGTGTATAAATCATGTAGAGCAAATAAAAAAAATACAAATGAGGTGGTATTTATGCCCGGATAGAATAGCAAAAATAAATACTAAATATTCTAAATTATGTTGGAAAGGGTGCGGCCAGGTGGGATCTTTGATACACACCTGGTTTGCATGCCCGGTCTTAGGGTCCTTTTGGTCCGGACTGATAGAATTAATCAAAGAAATTACTGGAGAAACAATTCAAATTAAAACATCTCAGGTAATCCTACACATGGGTATGAATAGGTTACCAAAACAAATGAGAGGTATTGTTTCGCATGTGTTAATAGCCGCTCGTATGACGGTAGCAACCAAATGGAAAGAGGTTAATCCTCCACTTATAAAAAATGTAATAGAGAGGGTAAACATACAGTGCCAAAATGAAATGATGTTATACCAATCTAGAACCAGAGGGGAGGAAATCCGAAAGATGTGGAGACCATGGTTGATGTGTAAATATTATAAAGGTTAATTTATAAAAGAGTGTATCTGCTTTTGTAATATTGCGAACAAAGATGTTTTTTTTTTTTTTTTTTTTTTTTTTTGTATTTGTGTGTTTAGTTGTTTGTTACATTGTACAGGAAATTCCAAATAATGGGGATCTTGTAGTGTCTTGTATTATATTGTGTTGAAATGTATTTATTTTTTTCTTTTTTGGTGTGTATTGTTTAAGGAGGAAAATTAATAAAAATATATTTAAAAAAAAAAAAAAAAAAAAAAAAAACAAGTTAAGAGCACACAGGTAAATTCACAAAAGCAAAGTACAATACTACTCTATGTATAACCTTTCTGGCCGTGCTACACAGGCCACACAGGCTGCCGTGTTCTACCTACTGAAGCCTATTCTAAACCCTGAAAGGTGCACAATATTTAACTCACAGTGATGCAGGGATTTGGATGCAGTCCTGGGGGCCCCCAACAACAGCAGTCTTATCCGAAGGTGCACACGGCTCCTGTCTCGAGTCGATGGGCTGCAAATCTTCTCCTTGCTTCAGATTCTCACGGGATCCCGGGCTTGTCTGTGTCCCACTTTCATTTCACACGAACACTGCAGTGCTTTCCAAACTACACAGAAAGTCTGTTCCTCTCTACACATAAACGGGCTGTTCCAAAAAACACACTCTCCGAAGGGGGGAAAACAGGACATACCATCATCCCACAGCTGGGGGGGTTTCTGTCTCTTAAAGTGGCAGCGTGTTTCTTACGGTCCCACACAGGCAGGGACTTCTTAAAGTGGCAACGCTTCTCTTACTGTCCATAGCAGTAGCCCCCCAATATGCCTCCCTACTTAATGATGGTCGTCCTCGGCCATCACAACATCAGGTCCACAGTGTAATGACGGGCCGTTCAATGTGAACACAGCACCTGTGGAGGAGACAATAATGGCAATACAGCAGACTGAGTACATTGTTCAACATATCGGATTGGTGGAACCCCTGCAGTAGACCTCTGAGACCTTCTAAGATCTGGACTATCAGGCCAGGCCTGGCTAGCTCCCGGAGGAACACCTGCTGCAGGAGCCACAGTGGAATCTTGGCTGGGCTCTTCTTCACGTGGCGGTAGGGGCTCATCCATGGGCTCCCCGCTTCTGGAAGGCTGAGGGTCCCCCACTGTGTTGGGGACTGTCCACCAGTCATCGTCGACTTCACACACAGGTGACGTGAGTTCAGGGAGCGGGGTAGAGAATGTAGGAGATATTGGCGTAGGAGAAGCTTCGGACCGACATGGCCGCAGCATATTTCTGTGTAGTACTCTAGGGCCGGACGCCCCATTCTCAACTTGCACCTTGTAGACTGGGCCATCAGCATATACCCGTCCAATTACTCTGTAGGGTTGTACTTCCCATCTCTCACTCAGTTTGCCCTTGGGGCGCTTCTCTCTGACTAGCACTCGATCTCCAGGTTGCAGCGGTATTTCCTGAATTGGTTTAGGGCTCGTATGTTCTTTCTTCTGTAGCTGTTGACCGGCCAACCGACGGATCGTTTGTAATCGTTGTCGATGTTCTTTCACCCACGAAGTGACAGTTCGTTCCATGAAATCCTCTGGCTGCTCCAAATTCAGCTCAATGATGTCTCGCCCAGCTCTTCCAAAGAGCAACAGATATGGGGTGTAACCCGTAGTGGAGTGAACTCGGTTATTGTAGGCCCAGACCAATTCTGCTAGGTAATCCGGCCAACATGCTTTCTTATCTTCCTCCAATGTCCGCAGCATCTGAAGTAGGGTTCGGTTGAAGCGTTCACATGCTCCATTGCCTTGGGGGTGGTAAGGTGTAGTCCGAGATCGCTCGATGCCATACATACGATAGAGTTCCTCCATCACCTTGCCTTGGAAACATGCCCCTTGATCGGAGTGGATTCGCTTTGGGCATCCATACACCCGGATAAAGTCTTGGCAGACAGCCCGTGCCGCCGACTCTGCAGTCTGATCTCTAGTCGGGGTGACTACAGCGAACTTGGAGAAATGGTCAGTCATCACCAAACAGTATTGTAGCCCCCGAGCTGAGTGTCCCACGAGGAGATAATCAATCATCAAGATTTCTAGCGGTTCTTTGGTCTGTATGGTCTGAATGGGTGCCCTCTGTTCGGTGCTTTTAATGAGGTCGCATACTCGACATCGCCGGCAAACCTCTTCTACCACAGACTCCAATCGAGGGCAGTACACGTACCGCTGTAACCATTGGTAGGTCTTTGCAGGTCCGAAGTGAGCGCCAAACTCGTGTGCTTCCTTAGCTACCTCTTGAGCCATTTTTCCGGGGATGACCACCTGCCATCTTGTTTCTATTTCTTTTGGCTGTTGTCTCTTACGATATAACACTGATTCTCGAACTTCTAGTCTATCCCACTGGTGTAAGACGCTCTTCATCTCGGCGTCCAGGTTAGCCCTTTCTTGCTTGTCGGGCTTCTGCTTCTCAGCTACCCAGTGTTTCATCTGTTGTAGCCCTTCGTCTGCAGATTGAGCACGTCCCCATTCTTCATTGGTTCTTCCCAGGGACCGGGGCAGTGTACAAGCCTCCCTACTTAATTGTGACGCAACCACTGGGGGCCCAAACTTGCTAAAGTCTGGCGTCTCTTCCTCCTCTAGTTGTTCATCGAGATCCCCCACTGGGATCTCCACCGTCACTCTTGACAGTCCATCCGCATTTGCGTTTTCGGTGGGCGGGACGATAACAGATGGTAAAGTCGAACTTTGCAAGGCGAGCCACCCACCGTTGTTCCAAGGCTCCCAATTTAGTATTCTCAAGGTGGGCCAGAGGATTATTGTCTGTTCGGACCTGGATCTTGGTCCCTGTCAGGAAGCCAGCAAATTTCTCTGTCATGGCCCACACTAGGGCCAGGAGCTCTAGTCGAAAGGAGCTATAATTGTGGGGGTTTCTTTCGTTGTCCCGCAGGGACCTACTGGCGTAGCCGATGACTCTCTCATGTCCATTCTGTATCTGAGACAATACTGCACCGAGTCCATGAAGGCTACCATCCGTGTACAGCAGGAATGGTCGGTCGAAGTCCGCGTAGGCTAGGATCGGGGCTGAAGTAAGGGCATTCTTCATAGCCTGAAAAGCCTCATCTTGTCTCTGAGCCCAAAGGATGCCCTGGTTCTTTGACACTCCGGCGGTCCCCCTCAGCAGCTCATTCAAAGGACCCGCCACCTTTGCAAAGTCTTTGACGAACCGGCGGTAATACCCGGCGAGTCCAAGAAATGCCTTGAGTTCTCTCACCGTTTGAGGGACTGGCCACTTCTGGATGGCCGCCACCTTTTCTGCAGAGGGCAGGACTCCATCTTGTGAAACTGTGTGGCCCAGATACTCGATCTCTTTCTTGAAGAGGTGGCACTTTTTTGGTTTCACCTTCAGGTTATGAGCCTGTAGTCTTCCGAGTACCTGTCCAAGCCGGTCAAGGTGTTCTTTGAACGAGGCAGAAAACACGATGATATCATCCAGATAGATCAGAGTAGCTTCGAAATTTAAGTCCCCCAAGCACTTTTCCATCAGTCGTTGGAACGTGCCCGGAGCATTGGAGAGTCCGAAAGGCATCCGGTTAAATTCAAACAATCCCATCGGGAGAATGAACGCGGTCTTTGCTTTGTCCTTTTCCGCCACAGGTACTTGCCAGTACCTGCTTGCTAAATCCAAGGTGGAGAAGTACTTGGCCTTCCCCAATGCCGTCAAGGATTCTTCGATTCGTGGTAATGGGTACGAGTCGCGAACGGTACAGGCGTTGAGTTTTCTGTAGTCTACACAGAACCGGATGGTCCCATCCTTTTTCTTGACGAGTACCACCGGAGCCGCCCAAGGGCTCTGACTGCCCTGTACTACTCCCGCATCCAGCATTTGCTTCAGTAAAGTCTTCACCTCTTGGTACATCTTGGGAGGGATCTGTCGGTACCGTTCTCGAATCGGACGAGCTTCCCCGGTCGGTATCTCATGCATGATAGCTTCAGTGCAGCCGAAATCTTCAGCGTGGCGAGCGAATGCAGCCTGGTTCTTCCACAACATAGCTTCTACTGCTTGCACACGCTCGGGGCCCAGCGATTTCACATCCACTTCCATCTGATCAAGGATGACCTTTCCACTCCACTCTGGGGAGGGCATCTCTTCAGCCCTCGCAGAGACTGCTAGGGTCCACCCCGTACCTTCTATCGGCGATAGGGATATATCTTTTTGGCTCACCACTTCACCTTTATGCAAGTATACCAGGGCCAGATCTGTCCCTCGGGGCAAGGTGACCTCACTGGGGCCCACATTCAAGGCTCTGATAGGGACGCGTCCTTGTTGGACCACAGCTACCGTACGAGCTATCATAACTTCTTGGTCCACTCTTCCGGTTGCTACAGGCTGCACAATCACTTCTACCCCATCGAGATTGCGATAGGTTCCCACTGGAAGGTGTAATATACTTTCTCGTCCGGGAGGCAGGATTATGGGCACCTTCCCAGGAGCCCTGATGACCCCTACCGTCTGATGAGATGGCACACTCTTCTGCGTCCCACAGACACGGATCAGTCGCTGAAGTGCTTCTTGCGTAGGCTTATGTGTAGTAGCCTGCTTCCAGTATGCGGGTCCCCGTTTGACGAACATAATCTGATCTAATTCACGTAGGACATTCATCCCCAGTATTACAGGTACATCTTCTTTGATGGGCCCGGGGACTAGTAGGATCCCTTTTCTCCCCACTTCTTGCCCACAGATACGAACATTCATCCACACAACCCCTGTGACCGGGATCGGTTGCTGATTAGCGGCAATCACCTGGATCAATGTCTCTTTCTCTGGCCTGGCCAGTGCCTGGAAATGTTGATTGAAGTATGCTTCTGGCATCGTCGTCACTTGTGACCCGGTATCTATCAAGCAATCCACTAGGACACCCTCGAATTCAGCACGTATGATGGGACACCCAGCGATCAGATGTTCGTCATGATACGGAGCGGCCTCCCTTCTTGCCTCCCCCGCAGAGTGCCGCACTACTGCGGGGGTTGGTAGTTTAACGGAGGCTTCTGTTGGCCTTGAGTGCTATTCCGGCACCCTCTGGCAATATGCCCCTGACCTCCACATCTCCAGCATCGGATGTCTTCTCTTCGCTGAGGAATACCTTGTGCCTCTGGTGGCTGCTGAGAGGAAGCCTGCACCCTCCAGTTTCCTATTGGTCGCGCCGGGGAATTATTGCGTGCGTACGATGGGCCAGGTTGAAAGGAGGATGGTGAAGCTGGGTAGGGGGGTGCAACAGACAGATCCCTCATTCTTTGCTCCATCTGGGTCAGCTTCTCCTGTACATTGAGAACGGATTTCTGTAAATCCTGCACCACCTGGACCAGCACCTCTTGGCGGTTTGGGTCCACGCTGGACTTGGCGGCTTGGATGCGCACCACCCCAGAAGCGTAGCTTTCTTCTTTACTTCGGGCTACTGTTTCTGCCAGGATTTGACGAAATGTAAGAGCCAGGTTCGCTCGGACCCGTTCTGACAGGGCTCGCCTCAAGGATATGCTGTGTAAACCTAGAATAAACTGCTCCCGGAGTATCTGGTCTGTGGAGCCTATGCCGCCGAGTCCAGCTGCCTCCTTTTTCTGCACCTCTGCTAGCACTTCTTGTAGTGCAGTGGCATACTGAGAGATCCCTTCTTCTTCCCGCTGCAGCCTCGAAAAAAATTTGACGCGAAGATGCCCGCACTAGCAGTCTCGCCATAGATTTCTTCCAGGAATCCAACTAACTCTTTCAGGGTACTACGGGTGGGTTCTGGTTGTAGACAGACGTTTCTACGGGCTTCTCCTTCTAGGGCAGTCAAAGCGATGTCCACTTCAAGCTCTGGGCCGATGTTATAAACCTTCAGGGTGCTCTGCAGTCGGGACACCCAGTCACACAGTGCCATGTTATTGCCGTCAAACTTTGGGAGTACACTAAATATAGTGCCCATTGGGAGTGTCCTTGCAGGGGTTCCACCATTGCCCACATTACCCCCGTTAATATTAGCATTCCCGCCGTTGCTGTCTGCTGCCTCCATCTTGGTGACCGCACCCTGCTCGCAGCGCCACTTGAAGCGATGGCTGGGAGGACCACCGCGGTGCAGAATAAGGTACGATACACAAGATGGGAGTGCAAACCACAAGGGTGAATTTATTAACAGGCGGGGAAAGGAGTGAAGAAGGAAGGTTCAAGCAGGGGTAAACAGTGGCAAAAACGAGATTTAACAAACTGTTCGTTTTCTCTAGTTGGTCCGCTCAATAGCACGGTTCTCCAACTATCACAAGTTAAGAGCACACAGGTAAATTCACAAAAGCAAAGTACAATACTACTCTACGTATAACCTTTCTGGCCGTGCTACACAGGCCACACAGGCTGCCGTGTTCTACCTACTGAAGCCTATTCTAAACCCTGAAAGGTGCACAATATTTAACTCACAGTGATGCAGGGATTTGGATGCAGTCCTGGGGGCCCCCAACAACAGCAGTCTTATCCGAAGGTGCACACGGCTCCTGTCTCGAGTCGATGGGCTGCAAATCTTCTCCTTGCTTCAGATTCTCACTGGATCCCGGGCTTGTCTGTGTCCCACTTTCATTTCACACGAACACTGCAGTGCTTTCCAAACTACACAGAAAGTCTGTTCCTCTCTACACATAAACGGGCTGTTCCAAAAAACACACTCTCCGAAGGGGGGAAAACAGGACATACCATCATCCCACAGCTGGGGGGGTTTCTGTCTCTTAAAGTGGCAGCGTGTTTCTTACGGTCCCACACAGGCAGGGACTTCTTAAAGTGGCAACGCTTCTCTTACTGTCCATAGCAGTAGCCCCCCAATACCCCCAAACCTATAACTATCTGTCCCTGCAGCTTCCTAGTACTATTCTAATCATCCCTGTCTGACCTAATGCTGTGCTGTAATTGTTGATAAAAATCATTTACCGTAGTAACTTACATTTTTATATGGTAATTATGTAGTATCTAGTCTAATGGGGCGTTCTCTCCGAGTCCATGTCCCCCCTTGCTTCATAGTTATAATGCCCGGGTGGGCGTGATAACCTAATTTACACGCGCAGTCTCGGTGTCTAAATTGTGTGTGCCCCTTCTAGTTATAATGTGCCGGCTGCGTGATGTCCGGTCCTGTACATTGTGGGGGAGTATTGGGTGTACTGGTCAGCTTAGCACTGCGCATGCTCTGGAGCCAGACAGGTACACCCAATACTTACCATCAATGCACTGGACCGGGCGTCATAGCTAGAAGGAGCACATACAATTTAGAACCTGGGACAGCACTTGTAAATTAGGTTATCATGCCTGCCAGGGCGTGATAATCATGGAACAAGGCGGTACATGGACCCGGAGAGAACGCCCCATCAGACTAGACACCACATAATTACCATCTGAAAATGTAAGTTACTAAATGATTTTTCTCAACTATTACTGTACAGTATTAGGTCAGGCAGGGATGCGTAGATTAGTACTAGGAAGCTGCAGGGACAAATAGTGATTGGTTTGGGGGCATAAAGTAGGAGACAGGTTCCCCTTAATGTGTCTATGTGCCAGAATATAGACTTGGTGAAGTAGATAAACAGTATTATTTTTCATGTTATTTTTGTCTGCAGCAGATTTATTACTAGCGTTGATTAAAAGTATTACATCCCCTTTACAGTAAACCTGTCCCTAGGAGAAGTCACCATACACCAGGAAGGATGCTTTTCGGGTATGTGTGATGCACCCCAGGGCCGTGGGGTACTTGGAACCAGGCTTTGATACTTCTGGGGAGTCACAGGCGGTTGAGGCCCGGCTCTGTGACAATGGGCGTCAGATAAAGTTTGGGGAATAGGGTTTTGGGAATGATTTTCTTGACACCACTCGTGGTGTTCAGCTATTAATGGCCGACGATGCAGTGTGAGACATCTGGGGATGATGGAATCGCAGCTGAGGTGATATCGCTCCTCACGGGTAGAGCGGTTCCCCAGGGCAGCCGGTACAGTTTATGGCGATGGTAGACCACGGGGGTTTTTCAGGCTGAGGGAGGCGGACAGCCTTACTGGGCAGGTTCTCATCAGCCTTCTTAGCTTATCAGTGGGCGGCTCCTCCGTTGGGACAATAAACAGTCTTACACACTTCTGAGTTCTATACCTGGTTTACTTAGCGTTCACTTTAGCAATGACGCCTGGTACTGTTCCTTGCCAAGCCTCATTCCAGATAGTCCTCAAAGGTCCGGAATAGCTCTTCCAAGATACCTCTTTATGTTCCTTTCTCTCACAGGTTGCTTTCCCTGTGCTGACTGTCTGCCTTTCTCCTGCATGCGCCTCCACAAACAGAGCCCCAATCCAGCAGCCACGGTCGGCCACAGGTCCTCTAGATCTCATGGCCTCCAGTTCTGTGGTTCGAGTCTGGAATCTCCTTGCCACCTTCAGGGCCGGTCCCCTGGTTCCCAACCAACCCTTAGCGTCCAACTCCACTCAGACTCAGATTCGGGCACACAGGTGGATCGCTCTCTGCCTGTGCCCCTAGGACTCATTCTGCCTCTTGCTGCCTCTAACTTCTCCTTTCATCCCTGGACGAGTTCCTCATTCCGCTCCAGTTCCCGAGCTCCTCTCCTGTAGGATCTACTCCAGCCTCCCCTTTCCTTCTTCCCTTAACACTCTCTATTCACTTCCCACCCCATACTTCTCTTTCCTTCGTCCCACTTAGTGAGCCCTCCCTTTATCGAGTCCGCCCACCGTCCCTGGGACCGGGTGTGTTGGGTGTTTATTAGGTGTCTCAGACTCACTTTCCCGTTTCCCAGAGAATGGGTGCAGTACCCCTTGTGGCAACCAGACCGCAGGGGTGCCACATGTGCAGACAATCCAGAGGCACTGCATGTTGGACACAGTGCCTCCGGATCTGCGGGAACCTGTGGGTGTACACAGGGACACCGCAGCCGCCCTATACCCACGATCTGCATTCGGAACAGGGCGTTTTTTCCCTGAATCACCCAATGGTGATCGCTTCTGACTCCGCAGAAAGAAATTAACACACGACAAAACAACACACCGCAGCTAAACAAATGCATAGAAATCCCATCTACTATGCTGGTACTGTTCAACGCAGCGTTTTGGACGTTGCGGCAAGACCAAAATGCTGCAATTTCCGATTTTGTTCACATAGCCTTAAAGTTGACTTTGGGTTACTTGGGTTGAGTTTCTTTGCTGAGTTCCCTGTCTCATCTCGATGCTTAGATGTATTGGGATCACTGGGTGAAAAGGTTGGCCTTAATGACAAGTCCACCCAAAGCTTTTTTATTTATACTTTAGTGGTATTTTTCTTTAAAGAATGAGTCGAGTGCCACCAGATGATTCCACAGAAGATTCCTCAAATTATCATACCATCTAAGCATAATGTGAGAGAGATGACTATGTATGCTAATAAAATTATGTTGGCAGTGATGTAACTTCTAGCTGTAAACCTGTTTTAGTGTGGCAGCTGTTGTAGCAGATCTGATATAACATATTGCTCTAGGCTTTCCTATCAGAACTGATGATCAGCCAGACGTATGTTCATAGAAATGCTAACTTTTGATCTTGCTTCATGTGAAGTTGCCCGGTTAGGAAACAACAAACAATCAAGTGCTCATGTGTCTGCTGATCGCATGTTTTATATGTTACTAAAAAGTGTGGTTGGTCGGCAGCGCAACCCATCATGTACACAGCTAGAAGTGCTGACAGGGAAAAGGAGCAATCTTTATGGTTTGATCATCCGTGATAGAATGATCTATTATATAATCACGAATGGGTTTTTTGCCCCTTCTGAGTCCGCTCGCGCTGCGAGTCAGTGTCGTCATGTGGATACGCCCGAAGCATTGGCCGCGCAGCGGCCATTGCGAGCAGCTCTAAGGCGACTCGCTATGCCCGCGCAGCGGCCATGGCGAGTCGCCTTAGCAGCGAGAAGCATTGGCCGCGAAGCGGCCATTGCGAGTCAGAGACTCGCACTGCTAGAATCCCGATGCATGTGCATCGGGCACCCAGCTAGTCATTCATAAAGGCAATGCTAGGTAAAATGGGCTTTAACAAGCACCAATGCCGTCCTTGATTGTCTGCTCTTATTATAGATAGTTCATCTGACCTTATAAAAGAATTCTTATCCTTCTGCAGGTTAATCACACTAGGCTCCAACCACGAAAAGGCGCCAATAGCGTGTTTTGTGATATAATAATATGCACCGTCAAATGTACTGAGTGTGAAAAGTAAAAATACTTACAGTCAATGTAGTCATTCGCTTTCTCCTTATAGATAGATCCAAAAAATACGTTAATAGATAAAGATAAACAGTGAATAGACACCGACATGCATATATCTCTATACATAATTGGCAGTTTAGAGCTTCCGGCCACTGTGCTGCTATGGAGCAAGGGCGCCTGCGCTAAACTGCAGATGCCTGCCTACCCCGGAAGCGCCGCCATATTGCGACACCCATGCCGCTGCCTGCCGCCGGCTCACTGCATGCTCCCGTCACTGCACAACCCCGCACGCTGCTGCCTCCACCACCCCCGCACTCTCTTTACAGCCTACAGGCCCGCCGCCCGCCGGGTAACCAACATTACACAAGCGACCGCCGCCCGCTGCAGCCCAGGGGAGCACTATTACTGAAGGGGCCGCCAGCAACATCAGCGGCCCCCTTCATCACCGCTGCGGAGGAGGACTGAGGAGGACGAGGACATAGCTGCCAGGAGGAGCGGCTTTACACAAGGGGCCGGCGCAACTATCTGCGCCCGCCTTCATGATACACGGCGCCCGCCGATGCCTCCCCCCCGGTAAGATGCCGCCGCACTCTCATTACAGGCTGCAAGCCCGGCGGGGCTGCAGTTTCCTACCACCCTCCCCCCCCCACCGCTCCTCAACTACACTTACAGGGCCACCGGCGCTCTGATCTGCTGCTCCCATACTGCCCCTCATTACTAACCACTCACCCACACTGCCCAGCCCCCTGTTTACTCTGCACAGCCCCCTTTATACTCTGCGCACAGCCCCCTGTGTACTCTGCGCACAGCCCCCTGTGTACTCTGCGCACAGCCCCCTGTATACTCTGCGCACAGCCCCCTGTATACTCTGCGCACAGCCCCCTGTATACTCTGCGCACAGCCCCCTGTATACTCTGCGCAGAGCCCCCTGTATACTCTGCGCACAGCCCCCTGTATACTCTGCACAGCCGCACAGCCCCCTGCATACTCTGCACAGCCGCACAGCCCCCTGCATACTCTGCACAGCCGCCTGCATACTCTGCTCCCCACACAGCCGCCTGCATACTCTGCTCCCCGCACAGCCGCCTGCATACTCTGCTCCCCGCACAGCCGCCTGCATACTCTGCTCCCCGCACAGCCGCCTGCATACTCTGCTCCCCGCACAGCCGCCTGCATACTCTGCTCCCCGCACAGCCGCCTGCCTACTATGCTCCCCGCACAGCCGCCTGTCTACTCTGCTACCTCAGAGCCGCCTCTATACTTTGCTCCCCGCAGAGCCGTCTGTATACTCTGCTACCCACTGACCTGCCTGTATACACACAATTCATTTCACCGCGCTCCCGATGCAATTGCATCGGGCCTTTTGACTAGTAGATAGATATTTCTTACATATGTATCGCTTTATGCTTTTTATCTTTTCTCACGTTTTATATCTAGTTTTGACTGTGAGATTATTGAGAAACATTATCTTAGCGCCATGTAATCTAGTCCGGTACAGATGCAGCATGGTTTAGCAGACTCCTGATCATTAGTTTGATGCTGTTTGATGTGTGTTCAGGAAGCTAAAATACTTCTGCTGTGGTTTGAGAAAATAGAACTACGGTAAATATTTCTCACTGTTCTGTTGTTTCCATTTCACTGCTCATCGTAGATCTTGAGGAAAAAAGCACACGATGAAAAGTTGCACTTCAAAGAATGAAATGTTTTAAAGGGGCATTACTATCTTTGCCGTGCCATGTCTCCAAATGCTATTAACCTACTGATATGGGGTTATTCTGCATGATAATAGCATTCTAAAGCTAGCCGGTCACCTCAAAGCATGGCATGGAGGTGCAACCTGTCTGACTTCACTCACCATTCAGTATATAGAACCAGCTGTCAGACAATATGTCATGGCATGTGTACAGCCGCCGTTCACTTTGTACTCAACGGTGAATGAATGTGCGCCAGTAGGTCTCTATGACTGAAGGCCGGTACTCCCGGTCACTGTCCTTTGTTGTTGTGGTGAACGGACAGCTTTAGATTGCTATCAACATGCAGATTAATGCATTTTCTCCAGGTTAATAGCATTTGGGAACATTAATGGTTTCCTTCAAATACCTGATGGAGGCTTTCACCTTCATAGAAATAAAGATAGAGAGGGCATCTCACATGTGTGGGCTCCCCTCAATTAACGTGTTGCCTCGATTCCATTCCTTTGGCCTCCTCAACACTCAGGAGAGATGGATTTCTCAGTAGCAGAGGAATGGATTGGCCATGTTTAGATATTGCTGGATTTGTCTTTGGGTCTTTGGAATATAAATATTTTGGAAATTAAATTCTGCTGACAGATTCCCTTTAACCTCTTTATACAACATATAACATACTGGGTACATCATATGCCACCTCCTTAACTCAAACGCTGAGCTCGCACGTCGGCTGATATCAGATGCGGGCAGATCAGCGACCTGCCTGCCACTGTTAACTCCTTAGATTGTAAAGTCAAACACTGACAGTGCAATCTAAAGTAGCTCTTTAGGTATAATTGATATAATTAAAGTAATTAAATAAATTTAAAACATCAGCTCAAGATGCAAAGGATAAGCCATCATGCAGGTCCATATGATGAAAAATGAGGACGCTTACGGGTTTCAGAAAATGGCGACAAAAGCACAATTCTTTTTTTTTTTTTTACAAACTACTGAATTTTTTTTTCACCACTTAAGTAAAAGTAAAAGTATACATGTTTGCCAGCTCCAAACTCATACTGACCACAGGCATCATACTGATATGTCAATTTTACCATATTGTGAACATAGTGAATAAGAAAAATAAAAACCATTGTGGAATTTCATCTTTTGCAATTTCACCATTTTCCAGTACAGTATGGTAAAATGAATGATGTAATTCAAAAGTACAACTCGTCCCACAAATAAAACAAGGTTTTCATATGTCTATATTGGCAGAAAAACAAAAAAGTTATGGCATTTGGAATAAGGGAGTGAAAAACAGAAAATCACCCAGGGATCAAGGGGTTAACAATATACTGAGATTACACATAACTATTAATGTATTGTGAATAATACTTTTTGAGTCAGAAACAACATTAAACCTTAGAAGGCTATTGTATATCAATAGGAGATGTCAATGATGTGGTATAGATTCCTCACAATATAATAGGCAAAAATGGTCACCGCACCAGGTGAACTCACGGGCTCTATATATCCTTTCCAGCCCGTCCCCGGACGCATTTGCAATCTAGAGAGTCCTTATCCAGATAATGTCACATACCAGCAGGAAGGACAGTGCCACAGGCATGGGTAGTGATGAAAAATAAACTTCTTTATTCAATGGTCGTGCAGCAACGTTTCGACCAACCACACGTGGTCTTTATCAAGCTTGATAAAGACCATGTGTGGTTGGTCAAAACGTTGCTGCACGACCATGGAATAAAGAAGTTTATTTTTCATCACTACCCATGCCTGTGACGCTGTCCTTCCTGCTGGTATGTGGTGTAGATTCCTGTCCAAAATCTGGAACCAGCATCTATATCAAGAAGGGAGCCCAGGAACATGTCGTTGGAAAATAATCGATGACCGCGTATGCGCAATTTCCTCTATTCATTTTTATGGGACTCCAAAAATTACCAAGCACACAGTTTATTACATATCCTATCAATGCGAAGGGAAGACACCATTAAATATTTGTAAGGGCCCTTTCACATCAGCGTTTTTTTCAAATCGTGGCAGATGCGGTGAAAAAAACCGCATCTGCCGCGATTACCGCATACCGGCTGCACTTGCGGCACGGTTGCGGCGCGGTTGCAGCAAACGCCATAGAAGGTATAGGCGGACTTGCGGCAAGTGCGGTTTTGGCACTTGCGGCAGGTGCGGCCGCGAAAAAAAACGCAGTCAGCCGGGTTTTTTTTTCGCGGCCGCACCTGCCGCAAGTGCAAAACCGCACTTGCCGCACCTGCCGCAAGCCCGCCTATACTTTCTATGGGGCTTGCCGCAACCGCTCCACAACCGTGCCGCAAGTGCAGCCGGTATGCGGTAATCGCGGCAGATGCATTTTTTTCACCGCATCTGCCGCGATTTGAAAAAAACGCTGATGTGAAAGCACCCTAAGATTGCCTGGAGCCTACTTACTTATTTGTTGAAGTTCCATATATTACTTTAAGATAAATGTGCATGCACCATTTTAGGGTGCAATTTTATTGAAGACCAGCAGTCAAATTGCACTGTGCACGTGCCAAACACTCTAAAGACAGTGGCGGCATGAAATTTCAAAAAGAAGGCAGGTCACTGAACAATCGGTAACCTATCATAGACACATAGGCACATAGGAGGCAAAAGGAGGCGCAGAAGAAGACCCTACCCCAGTCCACCTGAATGCACATAACTGTCGTTAGAAGTCAAATTTAGAGGTTGATTAAACAATCAACATAAAGCTCTCTTACCACGTCAAAGTGACAGGGCGGATACACCCTTACTTACATAGCGCTCACTAATATACAGATTAGGCACAGTGAATACAGTTTTATGGTAAAACAATAATGTAACAATTTATTAAGATTACATCAGGATAATGCTCAAGTATGGAATGGCAGATATAATATTAACCTGTTCCTTTAATTCATTTCATGTGAATCATACAATTAATGTGAATCATAGTACCGTATATGGAGAAATAAGCATCAATACATTACCAAGTATTGTGACATCACTTCTCCATCAGAGGGACCTCAGTGTCAGCGAGAAGGAAATACTCTGATCTTGTCATCACAGAAACCGTGCGTCCATGATACCTTCTGGAATGTCCCTTAGACATCACATCACCACGGAGTTATGACATTTAATTTTGTCTTGTAACATGAATCGGAGAAGCATGATGAAGACGAAGAGAGCTCAGTGTGAAAACACAACACTGTATTCGCGCGTCAAACGAATACAGGTACACAAAATGACTTCTTCATCTAGGAGTTATAAACATCATCTGTCTAATTGACAGAGAACTCCTGAAAAGTCTCCACAAGAAAACTTCTGTCTGTATCATGATTCCTTCGACTTTTGTAAGGCTTAGACAATGGAAGCATAAAACCGGTTAATGTTTATAAGTTTGCCTTGTCGATAAAACCGAATTGGCCAATTTCTGTAATCTCGAGAAGTTTACTTATAAACTTTATTCTAGACAATCGATCTGTGTATTTCTCATGGAACATAATGCATAAATGTACATGCACTATTTGAATCAGGATGTTGGTTACCATACCACTTTGTCAAAGCAAATATCACAGTGATCACTTGTGTACAAATCAGGATAATGAATCCTTGAAACACACAGCTTCAAAGACCATAGAACAATTAACATTGTTTTACAGTATTAACACAGAGGAAACACTTTGTGGATAGCAGGCATCAAGGACAGTTCATGTGGATGAACTAGTTTATCAGTATCAAAGTTCATCATCAATGATATTACACTGCAGTATATTGCAATATATAGTGTTTGGATTCAAACAACCATATTTCATATTAGTACTACATTCCACACTTGGTCTAGTGACCACACTATATCAAAGCATATGACTCATATCTTACAATATGTAGGCTATAAGATATCCATATTTTTATTAGCACCCCAAGTGCTATGCAAATTAGTTGGGACAAAGCATTTTTTAAGTAAAATCGTAAATTGGTTACCAGTCAGTGATTCAAACCAGTTTTAACTGCTTTGAACAGGTGTGAGTGTACAACCTTGAGTAACAAAATGTGGTTTGACTGGTTTTAGTCAGAAAATAACAGCTAGCTGCCCCCTCAGCTTCAGTTGAGAGCTTGTTTCTGTGAGGAGTGGTTTAGTGTACTTTTTCTCTCAGTGTGATTCGTGCCTGTAAGAGGTCTAGAATTATTACTCTTAATGAACATACAAGTCTGACTGTAAGAGAAATCGCTTCCACCGTTGGTATTGGAAAATTTACCATTTCAAGAATAATTCGCACACACAATGAAACTGGATCGTTTTCTCCAAAACGAAAAGGGAAATGTGGAAGAAAAAGGAAAACGACACTGATAAAATACTTATCAGAAATAGTAAAATTAATGCAAGAAAAACTTGCTTTGTCCCAATTAATTTGCACAGCACTGTAGATAGGATCCCTTTATCAGTTTAATCAGTATAATCAGTATAATCAGTATAGTAGCACCATTATGGCCATGCCTTTCCTTTCTATTACTTTATCCTGCTGACAGGTTCTTTTAATTTTTCTTTTGAATGGCTCAGAGAATAAGTCCTGCTCACAAAATACTGCCACTATTGTCCAGTGTTCACATTTACCTCCATGCAATGTATAGTTTACCATAAAGCACCAACATATCACCATGATACAATGCTGCTATTCAATGTCTAAATAATAGTATCCCTGAGATGCCAAATAATACCACTATACAATGCTTAAAAGAGTTTTCCAGTACTGGACAACCCCTTTTTAGGGTCTCTAATGTGCCTGGCAAGTTAAGAAAAAGCATATGTAAGACTAGGGTCACATTAGGGTCTTCTCCAACGTTCGTTATCTTAACATTAACAAGCCAGTGGGTTGCTAGTCTTCGGCTAGGGTCACATTAAGAACGAAAATTGCGGTTACTGCAACCAGATCTGGATGCGGTAATCGCAAGTGCCTTCAGACACATTTTTGTAAAAAAATGTGTCTTTATCACCGCATGCGGTAATTGGATTGCTCAGGATGTGTAATCCGGAGCAATCCGGTTACCGGATGCTTTGTTCATCCCTGTTGCCACAGGGATAAACAAAGGGTTAATGTTAATAATAGATGTGGGCAACATGTCTCTAGGGGGTGCCCACACTCCCTAGAGACATGCTGTCCATACAGGTCGGCATGTGAGGGGTTAATATGTCCAATTATAATATTACCGGCTATTGTTGGCATTTACAATTTTATGAATGAAACCTGGTGGCTCCTCGCTGTGGAGGAGATACAGTACGTAATCATCGTACTGTATGAGCCGCTATCCATGGTCCTGAAACCTGTAACATTAGGTCTATGGCGGTGCGCTGCCCATAGACCTAATGCTAAAGCTTTCACGACCCTGGATAGCGGCTCATACAGTACGTAGATTACGTACTGTATCTCCTCCACAGTGAGGAGCCGCCAGGTTCATAAAATTGTAAATGCCTGCAATACAATAATTGCACATATTAACCCCTCACATGCCGACCTGTGTGGACAGCATGTCTCTAGGGAGGGTGGGCACCCCTTATAGTCATGTTGCCCACATCTATTATTAACATTTAACCCTTTGTTTATCCCTGTGGCAACAAGGATGAACAAAGAATACGGCTGCCACAGGCATCCACATGTGCCTTGCGGTAGCCGGATGGGCTCCCATAGGAGCCCGTTATTGCAATCCTTCTGCAGATTGCAAACCGTTCAGAAAACTGCAGCCTGCATGATTTTTCACGCGGGCTGCAAATCCGGATGCGGTAACCAGATTGCATGTAGTGCAATCCGGTTTAAATAATGGGCTCCTATGGGCTGAGGTTCCTGATCCGGTTTTGAGCTTTTTAACAGCTCAAAACTGGATCAAGATCTGAATTTTTGAATGCAAATGTGACCCCAGCCTTACTCCATGACTGACACTGTTGCTTCATTTCTGTGTCCCTTGGCAATCTCGTGCCAATGTTTATGTTATGTAAGCCCTGCGGCCAATCAATGGGTGTTCATGGACCCAGCCATCACCCTTCCATAAGACAGATAGAGACAACATTGACATTGGTACAGAATTTGTCCGGGAAGTTTTTTTTTTTAATTTTATCTGGGTAACTGTAGTATTTAAGGGTGTGTGCCCACATAGTGGTTTAGTGACGTTCAAATCGTCAGTAAACCGCTGGAAAATTCAAGACTCCTGAGCTCAGAAGTCACCAGCGGTTTCCCAGCGTTTTTTTCAGCGTGTGCACAGCGTTTTACAGTCGGTTTTTCCAGCGGTTTTTCCGGCGGTTTTCTATGGAGGATTTTGTCCATGGAAATGCTCAAAAACCGCTGAGAAGAATTGACATGTTGTATGCTGCTAAACCGCTAGGAAACCGCTCAACTGCTGGCGGATCCGCTCACATAAACCCACTATGTGTGCACAGCGGTTTCTAAATTACATAGGGTTACTTGTAAGTCCTAAAGCTGCTAAGGATTTACATAAATTTAAATAAAACCTATGCTAAACCGCCGGCGGTTTTCGCTGCTAAACCGACACTAAACCACTATGTGGGCACACACCCTAGGAAGGATTGTTCAATAGTAGACAACCCCTTTAAGTACAAGCCTCATACATTGAACACAATACCTTAAAATACAGCCCTATGTATATGTGATTTCTTACTGAATATTGCTTATCATATCAATGTTAGTATTTCTATTTATCAATGTTAGCATTTCTATTGAACTTGTGACATTGTATATAATGAGACACGACACATCTATTAAGAAACATTCAATTACTTATAAATCTGACAAATTGGGAAAGTCAGTAGAAGCCGGTCACTCATCAGACACGTTACCTACAATAAATGTTGGCTGCTTAGTACTTCGCTCTTAATTCTTCTATATCGCACATTATGTCTGTGACAGCCATTGCAGAACACGTAGGGGTACTTGGCAGCGTTCTTCAATGAGATTACTGGATAGAGAGCCTCTTGTGTTCAGCAAAGGATCTTATTAAAGTAATATAGAACTGTTTTAGATACATATTGTATACAAATGTTATCATTTATATTTAATTTTCAGAAAATTCTAAGTCATATTTAGCCGGACATTGCTATATATTAGGCAAATTCCAGTTTCCAGACATGTTTTCCTTAAGGAAAAGATTTAAAAGCTGAGACTGTCTCTAAACTATGCACATCTGCCTTGGTATCAGTTGATATTTTACCGAGTACTTGTAAATTGCGACTGGCTTCTATTGACTTTCCCTTTTTGTGGTATTTATACCAGATTTGGGGTTTATTTTCTTGTCTGGGAATGTGACCCTTTACATAAATAGATATGTATAGTTAATGTTGACTGGGATTGTTTTGGGAAGGCTCATCATGTGTAGTCTTTGTCAGCAATATTCTTATTGATTTCCCATGCTACTATTGTATTACTGCATTGTTTGATGTCCAAGAGCTTAGAACATGTAAACACATAAAGGTTTTTCACTTTATTTCTATTTTCTATTACGGTATTTGCTTTCCAAATGAGTATTTCTGGCGCTATTTACATGACCAGCTGCTTGTACAGTTCCCTGGGCCAAAGCATTAGACTCCATTTATGTTTGCGTCTTGTTTTGCATTAAAGATGGAAAGAAACCACTATACAGTGGATACCATTGATGCCCAGGTTTTTGTGACTTGAGGTACGTATTCTCCCTTTCAAATCTGGTGGACAATGGGTAAGAACTACACAGGGGTAGACATCTTCCTATTAAATGATACACGCACTTTCCCTTTCATCAAAACAACAGCTTTGGCTGGAATGGAACTAGAGCTCTGAGTCTAAAGTTGGCACCTGCTAGCCAGCTTCAAGTCAGGCAATATTAGAAAGGTTGAAAGGTTGAATTAGAAGGGCCCAATTTTAGCCTGTTAACATACAACCAATCATTTATGCACAGGTTGAGCAGTGTTTGCTTACAGATCTAGTCACACAGTCCAAAAAAAATAGATGGGAACAGAATGATCATTAATACAAAATAAGTTTTTCATGCTTACAAAAGCCAAAAATGTTACAATAATGTTCCTTGGTTCACGCTGTGCAGGATAGTCAACAGGCTTAAAATCCATGGCACTGTAGCTAACCTCCCTGTATGTGGACCGCAAAGAAAAATTGCAGGATAGTCTGGTTGGTGGATAAGCAGCCTCAATCAATTTCCAAAGAAAATCAAGTTGTCCTGCAGGTTTAATGAGCATCAGGGTCAGTGCAAACTATCTGTTGACTTTTGAATGAAATGAAACACTACGGAGGAGACCCAGGAAGATCCCACTGCTGACACTAAGACAGAAAAAGATAGACTGCAATTTGCAAGAAGGTATGTGAGTAAGCCAAACTGCAGAAGGGTGGATATAGCTGAAAACAAAGATTTTAAAACCCTCTACCTGCCTTGATGCCTCCACCATCAAGTGAATTGGGGTGTGGAGCAGATTCAGCAACTGAGCCATCTCCACATTTGGCAGATGCTGACTAAATTAAAAAACTTGTATCTATATCTAACAGCTAAGTACCAACTGCATCTATTAGGCTGGAAACATACTGAGGGACATACGAGTTACTCGCACGAGTCTTGGATCATTCACCCGGGATGGCCTCCCCCTCTCTGGACGTGGAGCTACATAGAAAAACATACCACTGACATTTCCCATCCAAAGAGACAGGGGTCGTGGCGGGTGAATGATCTGAGACTTCTGCAAGTAACTCACGTCACTCAGACAGTGTGTTTCCAGCCTTAATCATTTAAGCATTGCTATCAATGTCTAACAGTAATGTTTAAATGTATAGATCCATGTTCTAATCGTGGGTACCTTCCCTTTTGATAAGTTCTGGGGCAGCAAAGGGCCCATATATTCTTGCAAAGAGGCACTTTTCTTTCTGTGTCCACTAGTGTTTATATAATATTATAATGCCCTCAAAAACTTTGCACACCACTGAATTCAGACTTACTGGTCAGTGGATACATGGATTCACCTTCTTAACTTTATTAAATATCAGTACTACGTCAACCATTCTCCAATCGTGAGACACCGACCCTATTACAAGAGAGTCTAAGAAGATGAGATAAAGCACTCTGTCAATTACTGAACTCAATTCCCTCAATATCTGTAAATAAATGCCATCTGGCCCGGGGATTTGTTACTCTTTAATTGCTCAGACACAGCCGTACTTTTTCTTGTCTTAATTAGTTATATCAGGTGGTGAAATTTGATTTTAGTCTTGCTGAATGATCCGTGGAACTGTGTATTATTTAATATGGATAAAAAGTGCCTGTTTAATGTCTCAGCCTTTCCTTTGTTCTCTATAATTACATTAAAACCTATAAATAGATGTTCATAAAAAGTATAGCAAAATAATTTTATTAACATACGAATGTTAAAATAGCAGGAAATAAAAACACTTGGATAAAAATATAATAATAATGTTTATAAAGTGTCATCATATTCCGCAGTGCTTTTTTTGTCTTTGTACTGGTCTTTTTATTACCAGAGAGTATAAGCTTTCCACAGGATTCTAGTAGTTTATCCTTAAATTTGGTCCATTCATGTTCGGTATCCCAAATTACCAGGACATAATCCCAGTCTACAAAACTAAACCCTTCCCTTAATTTGTTGAATTCCACTTTCCAAAAGTTCTACATTTTTACATTTCCACTTTCAAAAGTTCTATTAAATATAACATTGAACTGCGGCCAAAATGCTCTTGGATCTGTAGATATAAAATTGTATTTCGTCAGTTTGACTGGACCACATATAGCAAATTATCTTCCCTGGTTGTTTCAGCTACTAACTTAGGCTGCTTTCACATCAGCGGTTTTTTTAAATCACGGCAGATGCGGTGAAAAAAACGCATCTGCCGCGATTACCGCATAACCGCTGCACTTGCGGCACAGTTGCGGCACAGTTTCAGCATGTATATGCGGGCTTGCGGCAAGTGCGGTTTTGGCACTTGCGGCAGGTGTGGCCGCGAAAAAAAACGTGGTCAGCTGCGGTTTTTTCGTGGCCGCACCTGCCGCAAGTGCCAAAACCGCACCTGCCGCAAGCCCACATATACATTGTATGGGGCTTGCCGCAACTGTGCCGCAACTGTGCCGCAAGTGCAGCGGTTATGCGGTAATCGCGGCAGATGCGTTTTTTCACCGCATCTGCCGCGATTTAAAAAAAACACTGATGTGAAAGTACCCTAAGAGAGGTTGTACTGTCCTCACAGATGTTGACATTGTGTAATGAGACATGAAGCTAAACCCTCCGATCTTTTACTTAAGAATGAGGCTGCTGAAATATAATCTTCTATATTGATGGTAGATGTGACAGGATGAGGTAAAAGGTTTACTTGAACAGGGTAACTGGAATAAGATACAGGTTGGGGGATTGTCAACCCATTCTCTCATCTGAGGTGAAGATATAATTGATTGCTGTGTCTGAGATAACTGCAGTGCATCCTGGGAGACTTCCCATAATACATTGCAACTGAAATAAACCTCTGTCTGGAGGTGGGTCTCGACAAAAACTGTTAAAAGCTGTAGGTCTGCCTGAACATTGAGGTCAGAATACATGCAGTGAACTACATTTACATGATTCCTGCCTAAGGCCTCATTCAGATGTCCATTGTTCATGGATGTGTTTTATCTGTGTTTGTCATGGTCAGAACCCATGCTCCAAATAATTTGTGGGGCGGCTCTGCAAAAAATAATTGTTACTTTCCCATTTTTGAGTGGCGTCATGGATCAAAATTACATACAAGTCTATGGGTCTGTGAAAATCTCAGACAGCACACAGATGTGTGTACCACTCTATTTAGTTTTCATGGAAAAAATCACAAGACAAAAACAGCATTATGTGTACAAATGTGGGGACGTAACTAGAAGGGAAGGCAGGGTGAGTCTTTGCCCTGTGAGCAGTTAGCATGGGGTGTTGTCAGACACTTCTGTCATGAAGCAGAATAATAGAGTCTAAGGCAGGGGTCTCAAACACACAGCCCGAGGGCTGCATGCGGCCCCTGGGGCTTCACTGTGCGGCCCATGGCACCTTGGACAACTTAATGATGCATAGCCCCAGTGCAGGGGGCTGCTGCAATCCCAGCTGTGTTATGACTTCTGGACATGGCACTAACAAGCTCTGCCACACAGCAAGATCAGTGCAAGCTGCCAGCCAATGAGAGGCCCGCAGCTGACGGCGGAGTATGACGTCACCTGCGAGCCTCTGGCTGGCAGATTGCATTGATCTTGCTGAGCAACAGAGCTTGTCTAAGCGGCGGCTGGAGGAAGTCATAGCACAGCGGAGGCCGGAAGTCAGAACAGCGGCCCCTGCAATGGAGCGATGCATCATTAACGTGAGAAAATTGTGAGTATGTGTGAGAGGGTGTGTGTGTGGGAGTGTGTGAGGATGTGTGTAAAAGTATGTGTGAGGGTGTTTGGGTGTGTGTGAATGAGGATGTGTGTGAGTGTGAATGTGGGTGTATGTGAGGCTGTGTGTGAGTGTGTAGAAAGAACGTAAACCAGGATGGTGGGCATCACTAGAAATGGGGATCAGGATTGGGGACATCACTATAATATTGGGACTGGACATTACTACAGGATGGGGACATTACTACAAGAAGGGGATCAGGATTTGTAGTTTACTACATTGAGCAAAAATTCTGGTATTACTAAAAATATCACCTAGTCCTTCAAGGGATGCGGCCTCCCGCAATAATTTTTTTTCTATGTGCGGCCCACCAACCCAGTCGAGTTTGAGACCCCTGGTCTAAGGTGACTAATAGGATGGTATTTTGCTACTGCCAGGAGTGGGATTCAGCTGCTCAACAAAATAATTGTTAATTCGACAGCCAGTCTCAACTATAAATACAACGAATTCTCCGAACATCAGCACTTCTTGGGTCGAGGTGACGCAGTATCATGAGGTCATCTGATTATTCTGCTGATGTTACTGTTGTGCAGCAGAGAAGGTAGGAAATATAAGCGCACCACCATGAAGTCTAAGCAATAAATTAGATTTATTGGGGGTATTAGTGTGAGGGTACAGTATGGGGGGGGGGTGAGTGGGATAGTGTGAGGAGACAGTACAGTATAGTGATTGGGCAGTGTGGGAAGGATACAGTGTGAGTGGACCATAATGAGAAGGGAAAGGGTGGAAGCACAACGTGAGGGAACAGTGTGGAGAGGGTGCCCAATATTGAACTGGGCAACTTGGGTGAGGGGCACTGAAGATAGGAACAGTGTGGTGGTTATAGCTAATAAGGGCAGAAATTGTCGGGTTACAGTTAATAAAGGTCTTTAGTGTGGCAGTAAAAGCTAATAAGCGCAGACAGTATAGTATTTAGAGAGTACAAAGATGACAGTGATAGAGGTCTTCAGCAGACCTCTAGATGTCACTGTAACCCATCTTGTTATTTTGTGACCATTCCTTTCCACTTTAAATAGTCATGTGTTCTATCATCTGATATAGAATCCATTACTATGCTGACTACCATCATGGAATAAATGGTGCTATATAAATAATAATAATATTGATGAGCTAGTCTCTGAAATTGCTGAAGTTATGTTTTGTGCAGCCCTGGTGCTTTGCTGCAAAATATTGGAAATTAGAGTATATCCTTTTTGTCTATGTCCCCCTCTCTGACCTCTTTCCCTTGTGTTTGATTACTGCAGAAGTGAGACTAGTGCACTCACCTGCCTTTGCATTATCCAGAGTGAAAGGACAGTAAGGGATTAGGTATGTGATATCGATGGGGGGAAGGACCGTATTGGGATGTTAGGGAGCTCGGGGAACTGACACAGGTGAGTGTCAGGAGGTGACTCTTCTCCCCTCTCCCTGCCATTAGGGCCTTCATTTCTTTCCATCCCCATTGTTTCTCTTGTGTTAGGCTACACTCGGAGTTGTTTATCCTGGCAGGACAAGAACACTAACATCTCCGCAAGCGTTAATTGACATTGTGCTTCTAGAAATCGTGCCACATGTCAGTTTATGCTGTGGAAAAAAGCACAGTGGTCATGGCATTTCTATAAATTAAATCCACTGGGCTCGTACTGCTGTACAACACAGCGTTTTAGATGCAGCAAAAACAAACTGCGGCCAAAACATTGCTAATCCTGATCGTGGGCACAGACCCTAATGCCCCTAATGCACCATTTCTCCTGCTTTGAAAATACAAATTATCATTATTATTATTTATTTATATAGCGCCATTATATTCCATAGCGCTTTACATGCTAAAAGGGGCAGACTAGGACCAGTAACATAGTAACAATACAAGTAACAATAAATGTGGACAATTTGGTCGTACAGATACACGAGGGGAGAAATCCTGTCCGCGAAGGCTCACAGTCTACGAGATGGACCCCCCTTTGCTCTTGGGCTGCACATGTTACACATTACTGGAATATTTCATTAGAATTAAGCTGAAGATCACACTGTCGGAGAGTGCTGCCATTTCTTCTATATTGTTGTTACTGGAATAGAAAGATGTTCCTGTCCCAGAATGTTGTGCCGCACACTGGCCATCTGTGAACACCCCGCTACGGGGTCTTGGTGGGGCATTTGTGAATCCCCCAAAATCTATGATGGGATTATTGGAACAGATGATTTTAATAGAAGCGTGGAAATGCAAGTCTTTTCTTTGGAAATAGGAAAACAGGAAAGCTTGGTCTCCTTCGGATTCCAGAATGATTTTTGGAGGCTGCCTCATGCCCTAATGTCTGTGCAAGTGTTCAGTTACAGTGGATGAAGTCTTTTCTTTAGCTGCATCCAAGCTGTTTAGTTGTGATCAGATGATCCGGGCAGCAGAACTGATTGGAGAGGCGGCTGGCTGCAGCTGCAGTGTAGGCTGCTTCCAGGGACAAGGAGCCACTGTTGTACAAACATAGCATCAACATAGAAGTTATTTTGTGGGCTTCAGGATGCAGATATGGGCTGTGCTGCCAGCATTGTTCTGCTCCAAGCCTTTCGCTCTGTGGTACAGAGGAGCTGTCCTCACATCTGCACCAGACGACAAGAAGATCTGTCACATGAGATTGTGCTACAGGATGATGTGGATGAAATAAGCAGACCGAGAACTCTGATCATAATGGTAGGGTATGTCACACTGGCGGCAGGATTATTCATACACATACAGCTGTACCATTTATAATCCTTTCTGATTATTGCATAGTTTTCCCTTCTGTTTTGTATTATCCTTATATATTGTGATGCCTATACTGTGCCGTCTATATGTTATATAACACAACTGTCATTAGGTACGTCACGATGTGACTTCACTGCTTATATGTCTACGTCCTATTAATATGATCGCGATAATAAGTACAGGTTTCTGGCTTTACCATACAGGGCAGAGTACAAGGTGCAATTAGTCTTCATGTTATTGCATATAATATGCAATCATTGTCTTATTAAGACAGGACCCCCAGGTATAAAAGTGGGATTTTACTTTACGTGACATCTTGATGGAAGGCCTGTTTGGCAATGGTTGTTGCAATGTAGATGGCTGGTAAATATTCATGGGCACTTTTGCGCACAATTGAGAACTGTAGATAACATCAGTGCAGGGCTTTTAGTATGGGATTTGTAAAGGTTTACTGTATACACAATGGTCATCATTATAATATACTCTGGAACAGAATACTGGACGGTCTTCTTTTGCAGGATCTGTGTTGGTGTTGGCCTTTAGACTAGTGTTGACAAGGAGGCCAAATAAAACTGGCTCAATGTCCATTCCTAGAACCACAGGATCTTCTTCCCTAGGCCCAGACAAGACTTGTCACACAGAGTACCCTGTATACTGGGCTACAAAGTAGCCCGATTCAAGTCTGGGTGGTAGAATTTTTGTTTAAAAAAATTACTTAAAGGGGCACTTACCTTAAAGATAATTGCATTGCCATTTCATGAGTATCTTAGTGTAGTCTACTATTATCTGTTATTAGCCCGTCCTATTAACATTCTCCATTAGCAATACTCATACTTAATTGCTATGAAAAAGTTTCAGGAACATTTAGGTTGGAGTCACACTACCTTATGACTGGTGCAAGGACCACATCACATGGACCAGCCGGCGGCTCTCCTGACCTGAGAGTGTTCATGTATTTCTACGCTGTTGTCATGCTCAGGTCAGCAGAGCCGACGGTCAGACCGAGCATTTAATTCCCTGCTCACTCGAGTCATACGGAAGTGTAACTCCAACCTTATAGGAAAAGTTATATTTATCATTGTCTTACTTTAAAGTGGACCTGTCACTGGATACAAGTGGACAGTTATTGCTCTTATTTTCATGCTGCTTCCCTGAGGGTTCTATTTTTTTAAAAATTCCCCATACAGTTCCATTTACTGCTTTTATGGTCTTTGCCTTAGGAGTCTGGCTCACAGGATTCTGAGTCATTACACTGCTCTGCATGATATCCAGGGAGCCATAACCCCTTGTATAGGCCATAAAAAAAGGAATAAATAAAAATAACTGGTATATTTAAAATGGCGTATTTAAAAACAGAGCAAAAAAGTATACTCAGCAGAAGGTATAAAATCAGACAAAATTGGTCCTTTTTGACGTGACCGGTCCTCTTTAAAGAAGCACTTCTATGGAGTTTTTTTTAAATGGTGGCTGAAGTGGTTAGCACTGCAGCCTTTGCAGCACTGAGGTTCTGAGGTCCTGGGTTCAATTCCCACCAAAGACACTAAGGACAACATCTACAAGGAGTTTGTATGTTTTCCCTGTGTTTGCGTGGGTTTCCTTCGGGCACTCCGGTTTCCTCCCACATTGTAAAGACATACTGATAGGATATTTAGATTGTGAGCTCCAAGAGAGACAGCATTACTGATGTATGTAAAGTGATATGGAATTAATAGCGCTATATAAATGAATAAATATTATTATTATTAATATTAATAATAATAATTAAACCTGTGTATAAACACATGTTCAGTCTGTTAATATATGCACCCACTGCCGCTTTCTCCCGGATCCAGCAACGCTCACAATGACATCACTTCCCTTCAGAAACTGAGCTTTGTATGACCCGTAAGTGACTTTTATAAGTTAAGTCTCTAGAGTGTGAGAACGAAGCTCCATTAATAACTTTGTAAAAGAGACTTTTGGGTAACACATGGAATGAAGGGTCTGAAGATTGGTGATGTCACTGAGAAGAGGAGCTGAGCAGCACTGGACTCATACTAGGGACTTATACAATGTAAGTCTCCAGAGTGTGAGAACGAGCTCCATTACTTACTGTGTAAAATAGACTTTTGGGTCACACATAGAGTGACATGGAGAGTTTGAAGAGGAGGATTGCCGTAACTGAGAACAGGAGCTGAACAGCATCGAATCCCAGAGAAAATGGTAGAAAGCTTACACAGATCTATTAAAAAAATCTCCATGTGAGGGATTTTTTAAGTTTATAGAAGTTGATGTGTCAGAAGCAGGAAACATAGATAAACCTAAGGATCTGAGAGAATGAGGAGTTTCCTTAGGGTACCTTTACACGCCGCAACTTTTGGTGGCAATCGGAGGCAACCTAACGTGCGCGTGCACGTTTTTTATGGTTGCCTCCGAACGCCGAAGGTGCTTGTACATGCCGCAATTGCACCCTAAACCTAACGGAACGTGTCTCCCCGGAAGTTCCCACACCGACGGTGGGAAACATCCGGTAGACTCCCGTCGCCGCTTCACACTCCGCAATCCCCAAAGGAATGTGGGCATACATGTTCAGCGCGGCAAAAACATAGGCGTGCCAAATGTTTTTCACCGCGCCCCAAATATGCTGATCAGACAACGCAATAGAGTTACATGACGCCATTGCCATTGTGTAGTGTGAATGGACAGCTGTTCAAATACAGCGCCCTGTGAAGGGACAGCCAATGGAAACACAGTAGCCCCCACCAATCATCGCTGACGGGGCGCAGTGACCAGCACGCTGTGGCACGCCTCCAGGAAAATCAGTAGGCGACACAGATTCCATCCCTATTGCCACTACACACGCCAAAAGCAGGGAATTTCCCCTTTATGGTTACCTCTGGTTTTGGAGCAGTGCAGTGAAATCGGAACCAGGCGCAACTTTAAAAAACACCACCGGATTCCCCAATTACACGCCGCAATTTCACGGCAACGGTGACGGGGCTACGGATTGCCTGTCAGATTTCTCACCGCAGTTGCGGCGTGTACCTTTAGGGTACCTTTACACGGGGCAACTTTTGTAGGAATTTCACTGGCAACCTACTGGTTGCAGACTTGCAGTGAAATCATAGACACATCATGCTATCTTGTTGCTGTGTACAAATGGAACAATGTCTCCATGATTTCACTGCAACCAGTAAGTTGCCAGTGAAATTCCTACAAAAGTTGCCATGTGTAAAGGTACCTTTACAGATTAGTTGATCACTGGGGTTTGCAGCAACAGTATACCATGATCATTTTAACATCAGGAATTCTTTATTACAAAAAGGGATTATCAAAGATGAAATGTTATTCTTTCCAACTAATCAGGATTCAGCTTTCATTTGCTAAACTAGTCTGAAAGAAACAAAATGTGCTAACCTCAGGCAATAAATTCACTTTTTTTGGATAGTGATTTTGAAAAATAGTGCTTTTTTTCCAGAAACCGAACCACACATCCTAATGGTCTGCATCTGTATTTCTAGATCTGATACATAGAAACGAAGGAAATGGAGATGCAATATTACATACAACTAGGAGCGTAATTACAATAGTTGCAGGGGTTGCAAACGCACCCGAGCCCTGGAGCCTAGCAAGCCCCCTAAAGTCCCTTTGGCCTATGTAAAAAGACTAATTCTATTAGAGATTTGCAAAAATTGGGGGCCCCATTGGAGTTTTCACATCGGAGTCAATGAGCTTCAAGGTACTTGACTGCATACAACCTGTGGGCAGGTAGAGTTTATGGTGAAGGAAGTTGGCCATGTTTTTCTAATCATGTTGAGCCCGTTTACTGTGATTTAGCCTAAGTGTTGACTGCTTCCACAAGTTAGCCAATTGTTAACTAAGATATGAAGGTTTTGCCTGATTTTCATCATGAATCATTATGAGAAGATTTAGAAAAACCACAAATATTTCTGACCTCATTTGTGGGTGACAATAACTTCTAGACAATGTTGCAAGGGAGCAAGAAACCAGAGGACAAGAATTTACTTGTAGAGGTCAACTCTCATACTTTCTGAAGTGATGCTGGAAGATTATGGTGTTATGTTTGCTAATAGGTAAAAAAGAATCAGACATCAAAGATTCTTATTTATGGATATCAAGAAAGCTATAGTTAGAATGTCAGATAATATCATATTACTCACTAGAAGCATGAAACATTAGTCACCTTACAGTGAACATGAGTTCTGTTTCCATCCTTTGATTGGCAAAATGGATTAGTTGTATCAGATGGTAACTTCTGGCTGGAAAGCGTCTGGGTAAAGTCAGATGGAGTAGCACTGCCGCAGTGGCATGCCTGAAGAAGAGACGTGAGAAGTCTCGAAAGCTTCCTTTGTAACATCAATTACTTTTTTTTGTTAGCCATTAAAAGGTATCTCAACTATGAGAATATTATTTTGTTTCTCCCACTATGAATCAAAAATTAATTAATAATGAGTGCATTACTTTGCAGCAGAACTACTGTCCGTTCTAATCATACTGGCCAAAACCCATAGGAAATAAAACAATTCTTGTGTAAAAAATCCCAAAAGAAAGTTTCCCCCAAAGATTGCCAACCGCACCAGAAACTGACCACTCTTCATTAGGTTGACAATTGCAGAAATGAACAGCAGGAGTGAAGACAACAGTCAGTGTCTGCTAAGATCTGCAAACTATGTAGATTGCTCCAGACACTTGCAGTCTTCTTCATCAGGACCTTACTAGGCTTGCACCTCGTGGGAAATGCCAGTGCTTGCATTAAATCATGGGTGGACGAGGAATGTCAGTAAAAGAAGAGTGACCGAGTGAGAAGGATAGAAGAGGCAGCAGAGCTGTTACTGCTGTGCCCGCTCACTGCACTGGCGGCTCATTTGCATTACAATTCAGCTATACATTTCTTTAAATATAGACCTAGATTCCTAAGATAATTGAATGGATGTAGTCAGCATTACAGTGCCTTTACATACTTTACATAGATGGCATTAGCTTGGGGTAGCAAACCCTGATGACAGGTTCTCTTTAAGCAAGATTCCTTTCTATACAAGCACATACATTTTCTTTTTTATTTTATGCATTTGGATAGTAATTCATGGTCGTGAAGTGTACATACATATAGTTATTTTCCAGGCTACATCATTTAGAGACAGAATGACTTGCATTGTCATTGTGTGAACCCTTATGATCAAATTTTTCCTTCATTGTACGGGCAGAAATATCTCGCTGTTAAAGCGAACCTGTCACCCCCCTGGACATCAAAAGCTATAATAGCCACCTTCTGCAGCACTAAGGCTGCATTCAGGGAAGGTGGCTATAAGCTTTTGATGGCCTTTTTACTATTAAATATGAACTTATATAAAGTCCAATACCTAAGACCGGGAGGCGGGGTTTCGCGCTCCTCCGACCCGCCTCCTCATGTCATTCATGGTGCTCGCCTGCTGCTGCCTCCCCTCATAGTCTATCATGAACGCGCGGCTCCGTTCTCGTCTATGGAGCCGCGCATGCGCTGTGCGCCCGGTGTCCAGGAAGTCGTCGGGCTGCGCGTTCATGATAGACTATGAGGGGAGGCAGCAGCAGGCGAGCACCATGAATGACATGAGGAGGCGGGTCGGAGGAGCGCGAAACCCCGCCTCCCGGTCTTAGGTATTGGACTTTATATAAGTTCATATTTAATAGTAAAAAGGCCATCAAAAGCTTATAGCCACCTTCCCTGAATGCAGCCTTAGTGCTGCAGAAGGTGGCTATTATAGCTTTTGATGTCCAGGGGGGTGACAGGTTCGCTTTAATGTATGTGTACAGAAGTGGATACAACAATCTGACCTTGTGTCAAAGCTTCTAACAAAAAATCTAGAAGACACGCATTTACCCTGGTCATGAGGTCTTATGACTAAAGGCCCTGTTACATGCTATGATGTCTCAGCGATCCGACCAACGATCAGGTCGCTGGGACATTGCTAGCTGATCGGTATATGATCGCTGGTGAGCTGTCACACAGGCAGACTCACCATCGACCAGTGGACCAGCAACATCGTGGAAAAGAATAAAATATTCTTTCCACGATGCCTATTTCCCACTGCCAGGCTGGGGTAAGCTGTAGCAGGCTGGTAACCATGGTAAACAGCAGGTATCTAGGCAGTGCGCAGTGCCTAGTTACCTGATGTATATCCTGGTTACCAACCGTCTCCACTTACAGGCTGGTATCCAGGGTACACAGCAGGTAACTAGGGATAGTGCTGTCCCTAGTTACCTGCTGTGTACCTTGGATACCAGCCTGTAAGCAGAAAAGGCTGGTAACCAGGGTATACATCAGGTAACTAGGCTCTGCACGCTGCCTAGGTACCCGCTGTTTAACATGGTTACCAGCCTGCTCCGCTTATCACTGGTCGTTTGGCCCCTGTCACACACGCCGATGCGTGCTGACCAGCGTACGACCAACGACAGATTTATGGTCCTGACCATAAACCCACTATCAACGATCAGCAAGCTGATCGTTGGTACCTGTCACACACAGCGGCATCGCTATGAGGTCACTGCAACGTCACAAAAACAGTGACGCTGCAACTATATCGTTAGCAATATCGTTGTGTGTAACGGGCCCTTAAGGCAATTCAGACGTCAATGCATCCATCATTGGTGATTTTCAGAGTTACATTAGGGTTTCAGAGTTTGGCCAGAGTTTTATCAGTTTTTCTTTCACTGATGAGTAAGAATAAAGGTTCTCCACCTTCTATCAATCAGTAAAGAATAGAGCAGACACGTATGGCAGCCGAATGCTGTCAGATTTTTTCACTGTTCCATAGACTATGCATTGCTGATTTTGATCAAAATTGGTCATATCTCTGTGGTTTTTCATGGGAAATAATCTAAAGTGTGAAGCCACACAGACTATCACATTTATGAGAGCAATCCATGAAAAACACTCATAGCACTCGAACATGAAAAACTGACATGTGAATGCAAACCTGAAAGACATAAAAAGAGAGAATTAAAGATATAAAAGACATTACACAGTCCTTTATACCAAAAAGAACTCCCATGCAGTTCTGATGTAGTCCATGTGTGTGTGTTTTCTTTCCTTTTAAGTTACTAAGTTAGTACTGTAGGTGTCTGATAGATACCTCTCCATTAGTAACACCAGGGCTTGATGCCAGCTGACAATTCACAGCTGACAACAACCCCATAAACCATTAGCCTGATTGCCACCACACTAGGACAATTAGGAAAAGTCAGGACAAAGACCCAATTCTGGGTTGGCTGTAGGCTGCAGTTTTTAGGCTGGGAAAGGTTCAGTGACTATGAACATTCCCGCCCTGATAATACTAGCTTACTGCCGTATGCTTTAAATTGCCTAGTTATCAAAAATCGGAGGGACCCCACGTTGTTTATTTTCATAATTATTTATTACTAGCTGGGTGCCCGATGCACATGCATCGGGATTCTAGAAGAGCGAGTCTCTGACTCGCAATGGCCGCTTCGCGGCCAATGCTTCGCGCTGCTAAGGCGACTCGCCATGCCTGCTGCGCGGGCATAGCGAGTCGCCTTAGAACTGCTCGCAATGGCCGCTGCGCGGCCAATGCTTCGGGCGTATCCACATGACCACGCTGACTCGCAGCGCGAGCGGATTCAGAAGGGGCAAAAAACCCATTCGTGATTATATAATAGATAAAATTAAATTCAAAAGGAACTTGAAACCTCACCTCTTCTGACAAGCCTACAGCCTAGAGTGAGCCTCAGTCCACCAAATCACTGCACAACCAGCTCTACCCTCTCCTAGTGTATACTCACCCATCCCTTGTAAACTGTGAACCCTTGTGGACGGGGTCCTCTCTCCTTCTGTACTTACCGTGTTTCCCCGAAAATAAGACAGCATTAATTTTTGCTCCGATAGATGCGCCATGTGTTATTTTCGGGGGGTGTCTTATTTGTCCATGACCAAGAATTCACATTTATTGCTGAACAAAAAAAAGGACCTTTTATCATCCCCTTGCAGTCCCAATAAAGTAACCCCATCATCCCCCAATATGGTATCGGGACACACACAGGGGCACACACGCGGACACAAATACAGGGGCACACACACGGACACACACACAGGGGCACACACAGGGACACACACACAGGGGCACACACACAGGGGCACACACACGGAGACACACAAACGGGCACACACACACAGGGACACACAAACATATAGGCACACACAGGGACACACAAACACAGAGGCACACACACAGGGACAGACAAACACACAGGGACACACACACAGGGGCACACAAACACAGGGGCACACACACAGGGGCACGCACACAGGAGCATGCACACACAAACAGGGACACTTGTCACCGATCCGCTGCTGCATTCCGGCGCCGCTCTCAGCTGCCCGCCACTGTCTCGGTGCTCGCCGCTGCAAGGAGGAAGGCACCACTCTCATCTCCTTGCCGCAGGTGCCGTAGGTGTACGGTGCCACTGGCCCAACCATTCACAGGCCAGGAGCCGACGTCATGCAGCAAATGGCCTCTGATTGGCTGGTGGGCAGTTCCTGGCCTGTGATTGGCCAGGACAGTGGCAGGGGGCTTGAAAAATAGAGCTGTGCCGGTCTACATTCATCTGCGGCACAGCGACGGGCACTGGGACACAAGCAGGGGGCGGGCTGGAGGTGTCACAGCTGCATGCCCCGGTCTTCAGATCGGTGGCATGCTGGTATTGGTAAAATAGAGACATGTCTTATTTTTGGGGGGTGCCTTATATTTACAGGCGCATTAAACCTCCTGGCATGCCTTATTTTCGGGGTGCGCCCTATTTTCGGGGAAACACGGTATGTGTTTTTTTTCTGGTACATGCCACAAGAATAGCATTCATGTGCTGTTTGTGTGACATCTATGCTGCCGGAAAAAAATGGACAATGTCTCCATGTGGATCACGCGGACACATGCATAATTTACATGGACACACGTGGACCATGTGAAAACACAGAGGAGTAAAGATGACATTTGTCTTGCTGTAACCTAACCATAGTCTCCTGTTTACTTCACTTCAATCTGGATTAAATACATGTCATAGTGGATGTGGCTTTAGTTTACCCTACTACTGCTACTTTCAGAACTGCATTTGTTTTCAGTTATGGTAGATCAAGCGAACCTAAACTTTTGAACTTCAGGTTGTTACTTTACGGGTTTTTAATTTACGTCAAATCAGGCACTTCACCAGACAAAAGCGGCTCCTAACACAAAATGCATTAGCCTATACGCAATTTTGTAGCAAGTGTGCCACATCCGGTTTTTACAAAAAAGGCAGAATTCTGCCGGATTTGTAAAAACAAAGATCTGATAGTACTCTTATTGACTTGGAGGATGAGGATCACTACTAGATATAAACCTTAAAATGGGTCTGATGTGTTGTTTTCCACAGTATCATAGAATAGCCAGTTTTATCAGCAAGTAATGTAATAGTATCTGGTTTGATAATGGATAGACATGTCAGCGCCCATTGCCTGATTACCATATAGCCTGCATACTTATTACTGTGTCACCATGTGACTAATTGCTAGAGCCATAGGCACTGAAAACTCTAAATTATCAAACCTATGAACTATAGAAAAGGAATTGCTTTTCTTCTACTTTATTATATTTTCATCCTATTCTAGTCTTTTATACAAAAGCCACTTACTGCTGGGTTTAATGAGTCATTGACATTCTTTATTCCACTGGTCAATTAAAAAGCTCCACACGATTGGGTTTGCTCCTATTGTCTGCTAGTTTTATGGAATGTAAGGTTTCCGTTAACTGATTATAGGTTCAAAAGCGGGCACCATATATACTCCGGTATAAAACAGGGAAGACTTGTTTATGCAAAACATTAAACTTGGGCTACGTTCACACGCAACATTTTTGCTACTTTTTTCTGGTGCAATTTTCTCTGTTTCTGCTGCAAAACTGGATCAGATTTTCAATAAAACACCCAGAAAATGGATCATTTATTTCTGATCCATTTTTGCTGCATTTTAAGTGCTGCATTTTTTTCTCCATTTAGTATGGTACTCTATGGGAATAAACTACTAAGGACATTAATTCAGAACATCAACCAAAAAAAGCTTAAAAAATACAATAAAAGGTTACCAAAAGGCAACTATCCATCCAGTGCACTCATCAGGACACAGCAGGCCCATTGATAAAGCAACCTAGTGCATTATACCGCTGCAGCAATTATACTCAATCTGCCACAACGTGGGGAAGGTGATTGGTGGTATTTTTATATGCGCACTGATGAGGTTTCCAGAGGGCATCAGTCCTGATGAGTGCATTGGATAGTTGACTTTTGGTAAGTATTTTTTGTCTTTTTGAAGCTTTTTGTGATGGATGTTCTGAATTAATTGTCCTTAGTATTTTATTCCCATAGAGTCCCTAGTAGTTTTCTTCTGAATATAGTGCATAGGGACTTATAAGAGTGAGGATACTTGACGCTGATTACAAGCTTGCGTGTTTTGGCCAAAATATCCACCAATACCTCACATTATCATGCATAATTTTTTGCACTTTTTTATCTTTTTGCAGGACACAGTGGGGCCCATAGGGGGCATCTGTCCAGTGTGTTGCATGTATATAGTGCTGGGCAGCCCGCCTGATCTAATACACTGTGTGCAGAATTATTATTAGGCAAGTTGTATTTGTAGAGGATTATTTTTATCATTGATCAACAACTATGTTCTCAATCAACCCAAAAGACTCCTAAATATCAAAGCTTAATATTTTTAGAAGTTGGAGTGTTTTTTTTTTAGATTTGGCTATCATAGGAGGATATCTGTTTGTGCAGGTAACTATTACTGTGCAGAATTATTAGGCAACTTAATAAAAACTAAATATATTCCCATCTCACTTGCTTATTTTCACCAGGTAAACCAATATAACTACACAAAATGTCGAAAAAACATTTCTGACATGCAGAAACAAAACACAAAAAAATTAGTGACCAATATAGCCACCTTTCTTTATGATGACACTCTTCCATCCATAGATTCTGTCAGTTGCTTGATCTGTTTACGATCAACATTGCGTGCAGCAGCCACCACAGCCTCCCAGACACTGTTCCCAGAGGTGTTCTATTTTCCCTCCCTCTAGATCTCACATTTTAGGAGGGACCACAGGTTCTCTATGGGGTTCAGATCAGGTGAACAAGGGGGCCATGTCATTATTTTTTCTTCTTTTAGACCTTTACTGGCCAGCCACACTGTGGAGTAGTTGAATGCATGTAATGGAGCATTGTCCTGCATGAAAATCATGTTTTTCTTCAACGATACCGACTTCTTCCTGTACCACTGCTTGAAGAAGTTGACAGAAATTGGCAGTAGGTCCAGGAGTTGAGCTTCACTCCATCCTCAATCTGAAAAGGTCCCACAAGCTCATCTTTGATGATACCAGCCCATAACAGTACCCCACCTCAGTACCCCAAATCAGTCTTAAGATATTTCTTGGCCCAGTCTTGACGTTTCATCTTATGTTTTTTGTTCAAAGGTGGTCGTTTTTCAGCCTTCCTTACCTTGGCCATGTCCCTGAGTATGGCACACCTTGTGCTTTTTGATACTCCAGTAACGTTGCAGCTCTGAAATATGGCAAAACTGGTGGCATCTTGGCAACTTCACTCTTGATTTTCCTCAATTCATGGGCAATTATTTTGCACCTTTTTTGCCCAACACGCTTCTTGTGACCCTGTTGGCTATTTGCCATGAAATGCTTGATTGTTCGGTGATCACGCTTCAAAGGTTTGGCAATTTCAAGACAGCTGCATTCCTCTGCAAGACATCTCACAATTTAAGACTTTTCAGAGCCCGTCTAATCTCTCTTCTGACTCATTTTGCCTAAAGAAAAGCATTTGCTTAATAATTAAGCACACCTTATATAGGGTGTTGATGGTGTGAAACCGGCCTGAAAATCAAATCATCCTTGAGCTGTCTGTGTGCTACAAGATTTACACATGGACAGAAATCATACGGATTATCTGCTAGTCTAATTGAGCCTTAGACCAGGTTCACACCACAGCCTGATTAGGTCCGGGGCTGTCAGGTTTACACCCGATTTAGACATAATACAGCCCTATGGGGCCGGATGGCAGCTATGTGCCATCCTTTTTCCATCTGTCCGGGAGGATCCGAGTGAATTTGGATTTTTCTCGTTGCTTGCAACATTTTTGTGTCCATGGCAAAAATCGGATCCTCACGGATCCGGGGCTATCAGGCGCTCCCTAACATGAGAATCTATGAGAATCTATGGCGACGGATTGCCCCAGTCAGACAAAAACATTGGATCCGGGAACCGGGTGCTGAAATTTAGCAGTGAGCGCTGCTAAACTTCAGCACCACCAGCTGTCCCCTGCACAGATTTCAGGATCTTGAAATTCCAGCAGCTGCAGCTGCGCTCAGCTGCATCCGGCTGTTAACCAGACCTAGGCATATTTGCCCTCCAGTTCTGTTTCTAGATCGGTTCTGGGGCTGTCCGGTTCACACTGGACAGCCCCGGACCTGATCAGGCCGTAGTGTGAAGCTGGCCTTGTTCATTGTGTAAAAAGCCTTTGTAATTGTTTTAAGTATTCCATGTTAGGCTAGTGTCACACTTGAGGGGTGGATGCGTTTTTCCATGCGTTGTTCACACTTGTATTTTGTGAAAAACGCATGCAAAAACGCATCCATAGGCCCCAATACAAAAAAATGCATGCCCCAATGCCAAAAACGCATGGCTAAAGTGCCATGCGTTTTTGGGATGTGTTTTTGGCTCAGCACCAAAAAACGTCTCTTGAGAAGTTTTTTGGTGTATTTCAAAAAACGCATGCGTTTTTGTAACATGGGGCCCTATGGGAAACGCATGTGAAAACGCATGTCACTAAATGATACTATGCGTTTTCACATGCGTTTTTTAGGGCTGCTGCAGACCTAACTGCAAAAATGCAGCACAAAAACGCAGGCTGTCAAAACCAACCTTAAAAAACGCAGCCAAGTGTGACCCTAGCCTTATTTACGTAAAGATGAATCACTTTATTAGTCAGGCTAGGGTCAGACTTGCGCATTGTATTTACTAAATGCATGCATTATTTTCATGCTTAAATGTTGAAAAATGCATGCATTAACGCACCCACAGGCTCCAATGCAAAAAACGTATTGCAAAAATGCAATGTGTTTAACACTATGCGTTTTTGGTAATGCACCCAAGAACAGGGTCTGCAGCGTTTTCGGGCCTGTTATTGAAAACGCATGCTTTTTTTACATGGGAGTCTATGGGAAAAGCATGTGTTAATGCATGCACTAAAAATGAACACACATGTCATGGAAATAGCAAGGTGAAAACAAGCATCCTTTACTGCATCCTTCAAATGGATGCAAAATCCCAAATGTGACCCTAGGATAAGTAATACAACTTTCTGTGTATACTTGCCTCCCTCTTTTAAGATCTCTGCTTACTGACAGTGAATGGAGCCACTGTTTCAATCTGTTTTCAAGTACTGCATAAAAGTACATGGATGAAAACAAGACAACTGTCGTACACTTAGGATATTGTCCCACGATATTCAGGGTGAATACGGGGATAAGATGGTGGTTAAAATCTCATTGTTCTCGCAAACTGATGTTGGTAATAACCTCTACTGGTGGACGGGGCTTTTGGGAGCTGCACCATATGATTCAACATGAATGGTGAAGTCACAATTGTGGTTTTATCACACATTGCTGAGATACCTTATGATAAAACTTCATGCATAATACCTGTACCTTACATTATCAAGTACCTACGGTAGCTGTGCACTTTTAACAAGCTCAAGACAGGTTTACTGCTTCATGATATAAACAATAGTTCTATTCATTTATAGCTGGCAAAGATTCTGAAAATGGTAAGCAATTAAAACACAAACTTTTTATTATACAATTACTAACCATTATTTTCTGCATTATTTACATGTCCCTCATCCTGTACTAAGGACCCCCATCCTGGGCCCCTCCCAATTGTATATTCCTCCCATCCTAGAATCCTTCCTGGTATAAATATCTCCCATCACGAGCCCCTTCTTGGTGTATATGTCCCTCATCTTGGGCCGCTTCCTGGAATATACGGTAAATCCCCCATCCTTGCTCTTACCTGGTATATATTTCCTCCCTCCTGGAATATATGTCTCACCATCCTGGGCTCCTTCCGGGAATATATGTCCCTCATCCTTGGCCCCTTCCTGGTATATATGCCCCTCATCCTGTGCCCTTTCCAGGAATATATGTCCCTCATCCTGGGGCCCTTCTTGGTTTATACGTCCCCCTTTTTTGCTGCATAAAAGAAACCAATTGTCCTCTACAGTGGTCGGTCGTAGGAAAGCCGCATGATAAGCCTGTTATGGGCTACGCATGACATTACTGCTGTGTGCCGTCTGTAACTGGCATGCTGACATCAGCCTCTGATTGGCTAGCAATGTGTATTGCGGCCCAGGAACCTGTGCAGCAATGCATTTCACCTGTATGCGCATACTAGGTTTTGGTAGATCCCTTTTATGCCCCTGCATATGGGTCAGCAAGCTATTTAGTGCTTATTCCTGTCTCCCTGCTTACATTTATATTTACCGGTAGTCTGATTTGTACCTACAAGTACACCTATTTTTCCAGTCTCTTGCTCCTGTTTGTTCTTCTCCAGCAGGTATGCTTTTTTTTACACAGGAATCCTAGAGCAGTGATTCTCCATGCACCCAGGGGAGAACATTAGAGGGGATGGAAAAACACGCCATCTCATCTCCAGGAGGCTCTAGGAAGTCAGATTTCCACTGTTCAGAAAGTGGCTAACCATTATAACCTGCTGTTGAGATAGGCAAACCCAAAAAATAATACAATTCTATCTGCCTGATGCCACCAAAACCCAGAGATCACTTTAGTTTAATTAGAGCTTTCTATGAAGTCATTGAAAGTTGAATAAATCTATTAATAAATAAATTAAATAATAAATAAAACTATTTTTTCGGACAAAAAAATGCATTTTTTTCCTCAAAATTTGTGAGGAAAGTGTGGGGGTTGCATTTTATAGTCTGGATTTACCTGTTGTACCTGGCGGTGGAGTGGGTTACAGGAGGCAGGAGCAGGGTTGCTGCTGCAGTAAGCTGGTGGCTGGGGCAAGCTCTTGGGTCCTCTCTACTGATGAGGTGCCGAGAGGTGTGCGCGATTATGGGTGTGGGAAGCAGTGATTATTCATTTTCTTAAATGGAAATCTGTCAGCAGGTTTTTGCTGCGTAATCTGAAGATAGCCATCCCTGAGTAACCCTTGCAGCATACTATCTTCCAAATAAAAAAAAGAGGGCACCACTAATTTTTTGAAAATGGGATCCGCCTCAGCATGTCGGGGGATATACAACAATACTAGAGAGAAGATGACATGTAAAGATAGGGCGATCACCAAAATGCAAAAATAGATCACATTTTATTAAATCAGAAAAGAACTACACAAAACAAAATATAGATATAAAAACAAAAATGGTGCATAGCCAAATATATCAGGGTCCCACCTGGGTGTTATTACAGCTTTATAAAACAGAGACCGTAGTAGTCAGTTCACAATATGTCATTCAATAATCAATATTTGATCAATATGACCAGATCTCCTTAGCAGGCCTTACAAGTGTCAAATAAAACAAAGGCAACTTTAGTTTCTTTTCTGAATTAATAAAACTTGATATACCTTTGCATTTTGGTGATCTCCCTATCTTTACATGTCATGTTTTCCCTGGTATTGAGGGATGTCTATCTTGTCAAGGTCCATTCTGTTTTCCTGGAATATTTGTTTAAGCAGCAAGACTCATTGCTTGAACTAAATTGTCATGCATGTGCTCGGCAGTCCGACATGCCCGCTCGTCTGATTGTCACCTTACTGTCAATGTTCAATGTCTACTGAGAGCCTGGTGTTGGTGGGGGCAGCTCTCTCAGCTCTGCTGCATGCTAAATCTGAAAAATCGAAATGTGTCAGAATGGCTGCACCCAGTAATCCAAGGCTAACTTCAAACCACGTTTTGTTGTCTGACAGGCTGTGTCTGGCTCTTTACAGGAGGCACCGGACACAGCCTGACAGCTCCGGACAAACAGAACCAGAGGGTTAATATGCCCTCCGGTCCTGTTTGCAGCCGGATTAGGCAGAACGCAGTTGTCCCTGCTGAATAGACAGAATCTCGGATAGTGGGGAGCTATCCAAGGTTCTGAACTCTCAACAGGGGACAGCTCCAGGTGCTGAAGTTCAGCACGGCCAGCACTGAGCTTCAGCTCTGGGCGTCTGGCAGCCGGATGCGATTTTATGTCAGATGCAGCGCCATAGACTCCCATGTTAGGGGGCGCCGGATCGCACTGGATTCAAAAGGATCCGTGAGGATTCGATTTGTGCAGATTTTTGCCCCGGACAGAAAATCGCAGCAAGCTGCGATTTTGAGTCCGGGAGAGAAACCTGCATTCTCCCGGGTCCACCCGGACAGATGGGAACCGGATGGCAAATGACTGCCATCCGGCCCCATAGGAATACTCACACTGGACAGCCCCAGATCTGATCACACCGCGGAGTGAAGCCAGCCTTAGTGTCACATAGTTGGATCCAGGATCTCTTTGTCTACATTATCTTGCTCTCAGATGAGGTAGCAAAACTCCTGGTGACAAATTCCCTGTAGCAGACACACTGGATTACAGCAGCAACTGGGGTGGTCACTTGTATCCACTATTAAAGAAAATGAATATTCACTGCTCCTCACCTTCATAATGCTGGATGTGGAGAGCAGTGTATATTCATTGTGGAGCTGACTTCTGTATTTATCTGGGGGCATTATGCACTGCCTCGCTTACTTGCTGAAGACAATAGAAGGATGTTGCACACCGGGGAAGCAGACGATAGGGGAGTAGAATGGTTTATTTTTTTTATCTGTGCAGCATAGCGGGAGTCATATGTACCAAGATGAGCCCATGATAGGAGATATATATACCAGGATAGGGATCATATATACCAGGATGAACCTGTAATGGGGACATATAAAGCATGGTGGGTTACATATATACCAGGGTTAGGGACATATATATCAGGATGGGGATCATATATACCAGATACACGAAGCAATCACTGATCTCTGGTCCTGTGGAGGGATATCTGGCTAGTCCTTTGTTGACACTCCTAAACGAGGCTCCACAGACTTTATTTGCATATATACCAGATTGGCACACATATTTAGCTGGAAGAGGCCCAGGATTCGGAACTTTAGTGTAGAATTGGGGGACACTACCGAAATAACATCGTCAGCAGCAAATTGCCATGACCATTTTGTGATTCAAACCTTTTCCCTATTTTCTGCTTTTAAAACTTTGGTACGGTTTATGGTCTGCAAATTATGGTATTTACATTAATGCATACCAGTAGTTTCAGGTGACATTTCCCAATAAGCTGCCATGTTTGTTCATTACAGAAAAAAGCAGTCATACTTACCAATACCTGGTCACAATACATATGGCACTGAAGAATGCAGACAGGCCCCAATGATAAAAAGGTGGAGACAAAACATGCAAAATACTGTCCAGCTTTATATAAGTATACCCTACCAGGACAGACACCCATTTTCCCCCACCAAAACTATATGGCCTGGGTGCAGTCTGTAAGGATGAGAAAATGCATCTTAGCTGATATTTTAGGGAAAAAATAGGCCAGCTTGCATCCCACATCAAGGGTCCTCATTGTCTTGCAAGTCCCCACTCTAAAATTAAAAGCAATTCACTGAAAATTACACAAATCCTAAAAAAAATAGAAAAAAACAGCAATATTTACCAATACCTGGTCACAATGCTAATGAGCTGCATGATACAGCAGACCCCCATAGTAAAAGACAAAACCTAAGATGAAAGTTATATGAACAAATACTCTTCTTTAAATAAATAAAAAGCAAGTACCGTATATACTCGTGCATAAGCCGACCCGTGTATAAGCCGACCCCCCTACTTTTGCCCCCAAATGCTGGGAAAACCTATTGACTCGTGTATAAGCCGAGGGTGGACCCCAGCACAGGTATACAGTCCCCAGCAGTGTGGTATACAGGCCCCCCCAGAGGTAGTATACAGCAGCCTCCCCAGTGGTAGTATACAGCAGCCTCCCCAGTGGCATATACAGGCCCCAGCAGTATATACAGCAGCCCCAGTGGTATACAGCAGCCTCTCCAGTGGTATATACAGACCCCACCAGTATATACAGCAGCCCCAGTGGTATACAGGCCCCAGCAGTATATACAGCAGCCCCAGTGGTATACAGGCCCCAGCAGTATATACAGCAGCCCCAGTGGTATACAGGCCCCAGCAGTATATACAGCAGCCCCAGTGGTATACAGCAGCCTCCCCAGTGGTATATACAGACCCCACCAGTATATACAGCAGCCCCAGTGGTATACAGGCCCCAGCAGTATTACAGCAGCCTCCCCAGTGGTATATACAAGCCCCAGCAGTATATACAGCAGCCCCAGTGGTATATAGCAGCCCCAGTGGTGTGGTATACAGCAGCCCCAGGGGTATATAACAGCCCCAGGGGTATATAGCAGCCCCAGGGGTATATAGCAGCCCCAGTGGTGTGGTATACAGCAGCCCCAGGGGTATAGAACAGCTCCAGGGGTAGATAGCAGCCCCAGGGGTATATAGCAGCCCCAGTGGTGTGGTATACAGCAGCCCCAGGGGTAGATAGCAGCCCCAGGGGTAGATAGCAGCCCCAGTGGTGTGGTACACAGAAGTCCCAGGGGTATATAGCAGCCCCAGGGGTATATAGCAGCCCCAGGGGTATACAGGCCCCAAAATGCTGGCACTCGCCCCCCCTCCTTGTAAGCCCCCCCTACTGCTTAACTCACCATCCCTGGTCTTCTGCACAGCGCCGGTCTTCGGTGCTCCGTCCTCCATGCTCCCGTCCTCGCTGCATCCGGGATCCCCGGCCGTCGCACGATGACGTCGTCTTTGCTGCGACGGCCGGGGATCCCGGATGTAGCCGGACGGGAGCATGGAGGACGGAGCACCGACGCTGTGCAGAAGACCGGGGATGGTAAGATAAGCAGCGGGGAAGCCCTTATACAGAGGGGGGGGCGAGTGCCAGCATTTGGGGGCCAGATATGCACTGCTTCCCCTGCCGCTGATTGACAGGGGGAAGCAGTGCATATATAATGAGTGGCCCCACGTGATGGGGCGCTCATACAGCAGCCTCCCCCCGCCTCCTCCAGCCTCCTCAGCCCCGGACACAGCCCCCACTACCGTATTGACCCGTGTATAAGCCGAGGGGGAGACTTTTCAGCCCAATTTTTGGGCTGAAAAACTCGGCTTATACACGAGTATATACGATACATTTAAATAACATGGGGTAGGCTAGGATCACACTAGCGCCACGTATCCACCAAAAGGATTAATTTTTTCATCTAAAAATTTTTGCCAATGGATATGTAAACGCACCCATTGACTCCCAATACAAAAAACGCATGGCCAAATTGGTATGCGTTTGGCACTATGAGTTTTTTACCGCACATCATAATGTGGTCTGCAGCGTTTTTTGGCCTGTTTTGGGAAACGTGACTGTGCCGGATGGGTTAATTTATCATTGGAGTCTATGGCAAACACATCTGTTAACGCATGCTTCAAACATGTACACACGTCATGTGAGCGCTAGGGAACATAACGCATCCTTTTATCGCATCCTTTTAGCAGATGGCACAACTCGAGTGTGACCCTAGCCATACTTAGTAAACACTATTTTTGATAAAAAAAGCGTAAAGCCGCCTCACCACAACAGGATGTACCCATATCGGGACAGTACTTTATATCTCCTAATATTAAAACCTTATTATGTGTCAGAACAAACCTCAATTTGAATAAGGGTGAAGAATGACCTGGGTCCCGATAATGGCCACACAGCCATGGGAAGCATTATAAATGGAATGATAAACAGGTTCAAAATACTGATCAAACAACCACTCGCAACTTACCATTCATGGAGGAAGCGGTTGCAATAACTGTACACAGATGGGGTCTCGTTCAGATATTAATTTTTCACATAAAAGTAATGTAGGTATTTTCATAGATAGAGCTGATGCCTATTATAGCCTATGGAGCTGTTTACATGTCTGTGTCTTTTTGAGGACTGAGTGGTCAACATTAGAGATGAATGAACCAGACTTTGGAATTCAGAGTTTGTATTCAGGTGCTTTACATACACAAATGACGGGGGTAAGCATCGCTGGACTCGGGTACACTCGGTGATCGGCCACGTGCGGTGTTTAAAAGACTCACATTCGGGATGAAAATCAGCATTTTTGGATGTAGTGTGTACCAAAAAAAGAAAATGACAATTGTCTGTCATCCCTCACCTGGATATGTTTGTCTACATGTGGACGGGGAGCAGAACTGCCCAATCAGTGACTTCCAATGAGGTTCAGTTAAAGTTTGGGTCCAGAGCAGAACTTTAAAATAAGTCTGGCTGAACAACCACAACCCAAACTTGCATGGGTCCACCTAACTCTAGTCACCATCAAATTATGGAGACATGTCCAATTTGTTTCAGAGTAATGAAGTAACTTCTCCAATGCAAGTTTATAGGTCCATGACAAATTGGATAGTACTCAGATGCCATCTGTGTGCTGTCCATCTCCAGTTTTGACTAAATGTTTTCTAGGAGAAGCTTGAGAAACCTCTTCACTTTTGTTTTTAAGGGCTTGGACACACTTTCCTAGTTACAGCAGAGTTTCACTGAGGAGACTCTGAAAGGGCTGGAGCAGTGACCCTGAACGGCCTCTCCCTATTTGTACAGGGAGTCTGGAGCTGCACAAAACCACAATCAGCAGACAGCCCCGTCCAGATAGGGAGAAGCCATTCAGGGTCACTGCTCCAGCCCTTTCAGAGTCTCCTCAGTGAAACTCTGATGAGTGTGTCCGGGCCCTCAATAGCAAAAAACTGATGACACTGATGGTAAAAACTGGTGGTAAAAACCAAGTCTGTGGAATCGGAGTCGTGGAGTCAGAGTTGGTGTCTATTTTGGCTAATCGATATAAAATGGACCGACTCCAACTCCTAAAATATATAATAAATTGGGTACAGTAGTTCAATGCAAAATGTGCTGAATATTATTATTATGAATTATTGTGGTCTATCTAAATAACTTGATCATTGTATCATAATAATGGTTAAAGCCTGATGTTACTATTGTACTACAATAAATGTATCACTTAAACATGTATGATGGAGTCAGTGTCGGAGTCGGTGTCAGATTCAGGTAAATTTAGGTGTCGGTGGTATGGCTTAGCGACTCCACAGCCCTGGTAAAAACTGACATCTATCAATAGAAGATTGATGCAAATTGGGTTCATTTTTTAAGTATTAGAAAAATTAGAGGTCTGATTGAGGTCTGAGGCTTGTATCTTTTTCATATTTGCAGGATGCAGCCATTACTTTAGGTGGGGGTGGTATTGGGTGCCTCTCCAAGAGGGGTGCACTTACATTGCATTGGGAAGACCACCTGATCAAATAGTATGAGCATGACCAATAGGCTGTAAGCCGGCAGGGAGCACTACACGTACTATACAAACCTTACATCTCTTAAATGTAAATTAAAGTACAAATCATTGATAAACGTCTGTAGATGGCCTTTGATTCAATATATTTGCAGGTTCAGGATTAACTTTCTAAGCCATTAGACTTTTATTTATTCATTCAACATTAGTAAGGTACAATCTATAAGAGGTCGCTGGCTTAAAAAAAACCTTTGTTATACAGTAAACCCCTTTAGCGATCCATGCGCTAATAGAGAAGGATTACCATAACCGGTCTCTAACAGAATATCCACATTCGTAGGTCTGAGACTCATTTTAGCTTATTACTATTAGTTTGTGCAGTTGGGCCTGATATGCAGAGGTTTTTCTGTTTTTCATTTCTGGGGGTAAAATCCATTCTACATTACAGTTGCAATTTTTACAAAATTTAATTCACGCACTGCAGAACCTCCCCAATGAAAAATGACAAGCACAGTGGATTGACCATCCACAATAAATTGTTATTTGGGTTTTCACTGCAGGTTTCCAACTTTGCAATTTCATAGTCCTGTGTACTCATAAAGGTCCATTCACACTGTTGTTCTCCATGTTCAGTGGTTCTGTCGTGGCTTATGTCTGAGTTTAAAGCAATATTACAATGTTTTTTTATTTCACCACTATAGTGGTGCTTTAAAGTGAACCTGTCAACCCTTTTGGGCACTATGACCTGTGGCCAGCACCTTAAATGTAGTGTAATTGGGGTTCTGGTAACCCCCTTATAACACCAGACTGACCCCTGAATACCTCAGAAATTAACTTTGAATAAGTCCTGCATCATATGTTAATGAGCTGTACATGGCCTTGTGGCATGTGACTCACTTTAGTCGGAACCGCCTCCGTTGCCTGGAAACCCAGCTTCGCCGCCTGGAGTATGCCGCCCCTCCTGTGTATGTATGGTAGCAGTGATGGCATTTGTGCCTTTATTGAAGCCACACAACAAGGACTGAAGTGAGATGCGTCCCACAAGACCATGTACAGCTCATTAACATGGGACATATTCAAAGTTAATTTCTGAGGTAATCAGGGGCTAGTCTGGACGTATAAAGTGGTTACCGGAACCCTACTTACACTACGTTTAAGGTGCTGAGCACAGGTTATAACACCCAAAAGGGGTGCCAGGTTCACTTTAAATGTAAGCCCTCTGCCCTTAGTCTTATACTCACTCTCCTGCATTTTCATTTTCGGCGCCACTCCAATCCCTCGGCGCCATCTTGTGCCCATAACTTCTAACTAGCCAGAATTCTGAAATTACGACACAAGCACGCAATACATCTATATAAGAACCAAAACAAGGACAGAACAAGTATCTCATGGAGATGTATTGAGTCATGACCTCTGATGTGCTCCATGAAACACTGGAGCTACCGGTAGGTCAATCTTCGCAGAAGCCTGACCGCATCACTGCACCTTGTAGGTTTGTGTCAACCACAACCAGTAATGAAAGTGATATACAGCTGCCACATAGTCCACAAGCCCTAAGGCAGAAGTCAGTACACCGGTACCAGGAGAACAATGGATCAATCTGTGATGTTGTAGGTAGATAAAAAATCCAGTATGCTGATTAGTAGATGAGGGGTGAATTATTAAAACACCCTTCATATACTACTAAGCATACTGGATTTATTATCTACCTACAACATCACAGATTGAGCCATGCTTTTTCCTATCAAACTGTTGATGAGTGTAGCTGGAATCGCACTGGTTTATACTTGTTCTGAGTTGATGGCACTGCTGGACATCTTCTGATTTCAAAGAGAAGTAAGCAAGATGTCAATGGCTTATCTAGAATCTGGTGCAAGCTTTGGATCCTAGGCTCATCCTAGTATATATATGTTTCCCACCCTGGGCTCCTTACTTTTATATATGTCCCCAATCCTGGGAACATTGCTGGTATATATGTCGTTCTGCCACTGTTCTCTAATGCAGTATCGAAAAACCATTCTACTTGATGAGCACAGGGAGAGGGGTACTCGGACACCGGGATGAATTTAATGGCTGTGACGGGGAATCACGGGTGGTCGTGTTCCCGATTCCGTGCCCTCGCTGTCATTTGTTTGGTGGGGGAATTATTTACAAGGAATTAAAAGTATGTGACGCCACCTGTGGATCCCGGTAATTTAGTTACTGGCGCTGTAGGCCAGCCGCTGAGGTGATGATGGGTGCAGCTCAGTGTTGTACAGCTCCCCACAGGTGGAGCTTTACCTCAGGGCAGTGGTGATGGAGGATGAGGGGATGAGGGGAGTGGTTGTTCTTACCCCTCTGTTGTTGATGATGAGGCCCTCCGGGTACCGGCAGGAAGGAAGGCAGACACCGACTCAACTTCAACTCCACATTAGTGGTACTGACAGAAGTTATAGAGAACACTGTACAGTCTGGTTTAACGAATACTAGTTGTCGGTTTAGGGTACCCCATGGAGTCTCTAGATGTTCCCTCCTTGTTATCTTTTGGCGTCTCAATTCTACCTTCCTCTCTGTCTTTCACCACCTTTGCAGAGCTCTCTCGCTTGTCCTCTGGTCTTGTACGGTGAGGCACGTGTTATCCTTGACCGATACGGACGGGAGCAGCCGGAATGCACTCTCTCCCGCCACCGGAATCCGAACTGTTCCCCACGTAGTCTTGGCCCGAATATGGGCCTGAGGAGTGAGGTACCGTCTTGTGGCGCCTACAGCTACCCGGTGATCAAAGGCCCGCGGCTCGTCGGTTTGTGGTCATGGATGAACCACTGACTGCCTCAGCTTCCGTGTTGCTGGTGTTTTTCCCCAGACTAAACCAGCCGGGTCCAACCGGTACTGGTTCGTCCCCTTCTGTCCTGGTCCCCCTCCTGAAGATGGGTGATTCTCCTGTCAGAGGGCTGTCAGACTCATCTTGACTGACTGCCTTCCTAGCACTGTCCCTGACGCAGACTCCTTACTGACTGACACTGTCACTTAAGTCTCCCGCTCTAACCTAAGCTCCACCCCCTTTTGGACCTACTGAATAATCAGTCCTTTACTCTAAGGTGGCCTAGTGTTGAGTGCTAACTTAGACTCCATTGATTAACTCCAAACCCACAGCTACAGAGGCACTACATATATTTGCAAAGCGTAATACCTCCCTGTGGCGCCTAGCCATAGGGGCGCCACATACTCACCTTACTCTGCACCCACAATGCCACGCCATCCTCCTCTGTAACTGATGCAGAGGCCAGAAATTGGTGTGGGCATGCCTGCTATGGCGAAGCAGAAAGTCACTTCCATGCGAGGACAAGGTCTGGCCTATGCACCACAATACACTTCAGTTAAATACAGTATGTGTCCTTGAACACATATCTACCTGAACTAGGTGCTGGAATCGGCAGGCCTGGTTGTGCTCCATGCAGCTGTGATCGTTACACCCCTGCTGAAAACACAGATAACAAAGCAAAACATTTTTGTCCTCCTTTGTGTTATGTTTTTCTTGATCCGTTTTTGGTGCATTTTCTGTAATGGGGTGAATAACTTCCAACTCTAAGGCTGGTTTCACACTGCGGTTTTTCCCTGATCAGGTTCGATCAGGTTTGTGTGCCAAAACCAGGAGAGGAACCAGGAGAGGAACTTGCAGAGAAAAAGTATAATTGAAAGATTGACACCTGTTCTGGGTTTTGGAGACACTCCTGGTTTTGAAACACAAAACCTGATCGAACCTGACCTGATCTGACCGCAGTGTGAAACCAGCCTTACCCCTCTATTTTTCCAAATACTAGAAACATCCATGAACAATTGTGATAAAAATTGGTATGATTTTCTATACATTTATTTATATGTATGTAAGCATCACTGAGAGAATTGTTTGGGGTTCACTTATTGCATTAATTACAGCTGATCTTTGCTTTGCATGACAGTAGTTGAGCAATTACTGCTAAATGACCTGTTATTTCCTTATTGGTATTATTTTCTCAGTAATTGACTCATTTTATCTTCCAGACACAAGTTATTATGCTGTGCTATATACACAGGAGTCATGTCTGTATCCTCATTTTATACCTGATGTTAATGATAATAATGAGGTTAAGCTGAAGGTCATCATAATTTATTACATGTGATTAGTACAAAGACCTATGTTATATTACTGATATTTAGAGCAATCGCTGCCCGACATTATTTTGTCATTCACATGAGCCAGTTGGAAAATCTTGTATGACTGATCAGACTTATTGTGTATATGCCAGCCATTGTGACATTATCATCATTATCATACAAAATAGGGAGAAGGGAATTAAAATAAAATAATCTGCAATTTTGTTTGTGATAGATGGCATTATTGCTTAATATGGTAATTGTTTTACACTATTGATAGCAAGTTGGTTAGTCAATTGGGTACTACAAAGAGAAGTAGTATGAGAACATACTTTTAATCTATTATTATGATTATTATTTTTTATTATTATTATTATTATTATTATTATAGTGCTATTATTCCATGGCGCTTTACATGTGAAGAGGGGCATATATAGACAAGTACAATGAACATGAACAATACAAGACACTCATAAGTACAGAAGGAGAGAGGACCCTGCCCGCGAGGGATCAGCGTCTACAAGGGATGGGTGAGGATACACTAGGAGAGGGTAGAGCTGATTGTGTGGTGGTCCAGTAGAATGAGGATCATTGTAGGTTGAAGGCTTGTTAGAAGAGGTGGGTCTTCAGGTTCCTTTTGAAGGTTTCCACAGTTGGCGAGCTTCTGATGTGTTGGGGCAGAGAGTTCCAGACTATGGAGGAAGCACGGGAGAAATCTTGTATGTGGTTGTGGGAAAAAGCAGGAGAGGAGATCTTGTGAGGATCGAAGCTTGCATGTAGGTAAGTGTCAGGAGACCATGTGTATGGAGGAGAAGGTTGTCAATGACTTTGTATGTCATAGTTGGGGTTTTGAACTGGAGCCTTTAGACAATAGGAAGACAGTGAAGGGCTTTGCAGAGAGGAGAGGCTGGTGAATAACTGTGATACAGGTGGATTAGTTGGGCAGTAGAGTTTAGGATAGATTGGAGTGCAAGAGTGCTAGAGAGAAGGCCAGAGAGTAGATGGTTGCAGTAGTCGAGGCGGGAGGTGATGAGGTCATGCACAAGAGTTTTTTCAGTTTCTTTGTCATGGAATGTATGGATGTGGAAAATATTTTTGAGTTGGAGTCAGCAGGAGGTTGAAAGGGCCTGTATTGGTGGCTTGAAGGAGAGGGTATAGTCAAGGATTACCTTGAGGCACTGAGCATGCAGGACTGGGGCAAGTGAGCAGCCATTGACTTTGATGGATAGGTCTGGCGGAGGGGTAGAGTGAGATGGGGGAAAGATGATGAATTCTGTTTTGTCCATGTTGAGTTTTAGAAAGCAAGCAGAAAAGAAAGACGAAAAGGTAGACAGACATTGTGGGATTTAGGTTACTAAGGAGGTGATATCAGGAACAGAGAGGTAGATCTGTGATTCACCAGAGCAGGAAGGATTTGTATAATTTCATTAAATACATAGAACATAATATACAGGTGCATTTCAATGAATTAGAAAGTCATAAAAAATACATTTATTTCTGTAATTCAGTACATAAAGTGAAACGCATATATTATATCGAGTCGTTACAGTGTGATCTATTTCAAGTGTTTATTTTTGTTAATGTTGATGATTATGGCTTACAGCCAATGAAAACCCGAAGGTTATTATTTCAGACAATTAAAGTAGGGATGATAAAGGGCCTGAGAGATAAAATATTACTAAATAGGTATCAGAGGCTTCACCTTGTGTGGTTGTGAGAGTTACAACCACTATAAAACTATATCACTGCTGCTGCAGTCCCCAGCGTGGTGCATATAGAGTAGGGAGGATAAAGGCTTAAAAATCATGCTGCTGTGTTCCATGAGACATCAAAAGGTAAATATAATATTGATTTATTAGTTAACGCGTTTCAGGGCTCCCTGACCCCTTCCTCAGGACAAATCAATGTAATATTGCCATGTTTCGGGACATCTCTGGGAGCCCTGAAACATGTTGACTAATAAATCAATATTAATTCAGCCTTTGATGTCTCGTGGAAAACAGCAGCGTGATTTTTAACCTTCGTCCTCCCTACTTTGAGTTTTTGAGATAATGACCTTTGGGTTTTCATGGCTGTAAGCCATAATCATCAACATCAGTATAAATAAACACTTGAAATAGATCACTCTGTTTGTAATGACTATATATTATATGCGTTTCACTTTATGTATTGAATCACTGAAAAAAATTAACTTTTTGATGATATTCTAATTCATTGAGATGCACCTGTATGTCCCACGTCTGGCATTGCCATTTGCCTAAAAACAGTTACTGTAAATATATACAGTGGTACCTTGATTTACAAGTAACTTTATTTGCGAGAATATTGAAAGACGAGCTGCAATTTCTGAAAAATTGTAACTTGGTTAATAATGAGCAATAATTTGGATTACAATCACTGGGCCAGCCGGCACTGCGCATACTGTGCAGTGTGATGCTGCTAATTCTAAGTATTTATTAGTCGCCCGCCGCTTGCCTGCCGTCATTGTCCGCTGCTGTATGTATTTAGCGCCTCTCTGAGGTCTCTCAGCCACAGTACATATACGTAAAGCCACTGTCAGCAGAGAGAGTTCAGAGTGCCGCTATCCGCCTGCTGCTGTCTGCCGCCACACACACACGTTCTGTCACACTCGCAATCTCACACACTCTCACTGATCTGCTGCTGCACAGCACCACTGTATTCCGGGCCGATGGACACTGCAATGGGCTCTCTCAGCTGCCGTACATGTACAGGAAGCCGGTTGCCAGTCAGACTTCAGCAGCCGCAGGCCAAACGCCAGAAGCTGCCAACATCTGATTGGCTGCCGGCTTCCCGTACATCTATGGCAACTGAGAGAGCCCAGTGCAGCGGTCCGGAATATAGCGGCGCAGTGATGAGGCAGATCAGTGAGAGTTTAAATGAGGCAGAGCAGATATGCGATTTTGTTAAAGCTTGCTGCGAGTGGATACTTAAATTGGACGAGATTCGCCAATATAAGTCAATGAGTTTGATTAAAAAAAAACTGACAGCACACGGATCATCAGTATGACGTCTATTTTGTACGGATAATGAAGCACAAAACACTGATGCTAAGTGAAAAAAATTGCACATTTGCATAGCAATTGCCATACAGCACACCAACCAGTTTCTACATCTATTACCCACTTCTGGTTTTGGCTTACAAATACTGAGGTAAAAAACTCACCAAATACTCAATGTGTGAACGTGGCCTAAGACATTCTATTTTTGAAATAGTGAAAGTGTGCAGCATCAAAAACTCATTGTGAGCAGAGACTAAAAGTTGGCTGGAGACTAGTTGGACAGATGGGTCCTTAATGGCTTCTCTCCATCTGCTGCCAGTAACTGTGTTTGTGTGAGCACATGTGCTGACAGAGAGATCGTGGATGTCAGGAGAGGCTGGCAGAACTTGTAGGGGCGCGCTCTCAGTGTTTGGAGCAGCCATTGTCCTGGAAGGGACCTGTGATGGTATGCTTGGAAGTGGCTGACGTCCTGGAGGATACGTGGTGTGGAGACCATGGGGGAGCCTGGACTTTGTCCGTGTTCAGGAAGCTTCAGTCCTGCTGGAGGTCTGGAACCAACAGGAGTTAGTGATCCCAGTGAGGCAGTTTCCTGGACAGTGGACTGCGATGTCTGTGTGTGGGTTATGATGCCTGCACTGACACACTGTGACGAAGTGTGAGAGTAAATTCCACCATTGGGACAGACTGGTATGTCACTAATGATCCATTGATGTATTTTAAATGAACTGTGCAATACCCTAAACTGCTGCCTGTTGTCCTGTTACTGCCTGTTTGCCTCTATCCCGCTACCATTTGAGTGTCCCCCAACACGCTCAGTGAGCAAATCCCCACAATACATATATCCAGATCTTTGCCTCACCAGTACCCAAGATGATCTCTTTAGGTCTACGCTGGTACAATAAGCAACAATCTGCAAAATTTTCAAGTGCTGAAATTCATAAAAATAGTGGAACTGTGTGCACAAAGTCTGCATTGCATTGCCATGCACAGAGGCTGCACAATTACGTATAGGCCCACATGACCTTTGTGAACTGCTATATATACGGACTCTGTATACATATGCCGTTTTAACATTCACTGTATAGTACATTTTAAAATAGTCATTAATGTAGGAAAAGAAAAACAAAACGTGGGCATAATGTGGGAATGCTCTTGGCACTTCTGTCAAATTTTTGCAGCTGGTATTATGTACATCTGGAGATAGTAAACTGTGGAATGAATGGGTCAAGCTGCTATACCCAGCCGAGCGGCTACTAAGCAGTGTAACAATGAACAGGCTGCAGGCCTCACCCGAGCTCACACAGACAATCCATATACCGTTCGTACTGCCTTACAAAACTGATAGAAAATAAGACCTCGTAAAACCATATCATTGATCATTGAAGGGTTAAAAAGGATGCCATCAACAAGCTGAAAATACATTAACAAGCTGTGTGTGATACTGGCCAAAGGAGTTTTAGTTTTTATGGTTGGTTGTTTTTTTTAGGTTTTCTTTTTTCTTCAGAGAAATCCAAAAAAAAAGATCCAGCTGTATTATTCAGCAATTTACTGTGGCCAGATATTGACTGG